>CM061067.1:34323068-34697735 GCA_030762895.1 Sophora flavescens | reverse complement strand
GAAGGATGGAATATTATCCCTCGAACCATAGTTGGGTGTATGGTAGGAGACATTCCCTATGGTCATGACCGCTGTGCTCGATTTCCTCCAACCAGATAGGCACAACGTTCTGCAGGGGGTCCTCCAAACCCAGGCCCAGGTCCAGCCCCAGCCCTCCACTACTACTACTACTGATCCACCACCACAGCCGCATGATGACGGTCTGTCTACTGAGCCACAGCTTGATGGTCATGTGACGCCGGCAGACTCCCCCGATAGGACGACGATGACCGATATTATGGTGATGAGTATTATGATAGTTATAGGTGTAGTAGAGTTTTGTAGATAGACGAATATTTTATTTATGGATTATATGTTGAGTTTGTTTTTATTTTAAATTAATTTTAATTTAATTGTTTTTTAATTTTATTTTTAATTTCAATTTTGTTTTGTAATTGATAATATAATAATATTTAATTAAAATAAAATAAAATAATTAAATTATAATAAAATATAAATTAATAAAAAAGTTATAATAATAATTAATAAAATATACTTAATTAAAATAAAATATAATAATAATTAATAAATATAACATAATATTTAATATTGAATATCTAAATTTTAATAAAAATAATTAATAATTAATTATTAACATAAAACAAAATAAATGAAAAATAATTAAAAAAAAAAAAAAAACCTTGTTTCCAACGGATATTTCCGTCGGTAACTGTTGGTTACATTTTCCGACGGAATTTTCCGTCGGTAACTTCCTCAGAGAGTTACCGACGGAATTTTAGTCGGTAATTAGGGATTCTGTGTGACAAGTTTTCCCACGGTTAAAGCTATCGGAAATTTCTGACGGACTAACAAGATCCGTCGAAAAGGCTTTCCTACGTGCCTATTACCGACAGAACCGTGTCCGTCGGAAAGTCCGTTGGTAATGTAGTTTTCCGACAGAATGTCTTCATTTCCGACGGGTTTTTTTCGTCGGTAAGTCGTGTTTTTTTGTAGTGTTTGCTCAAATATAATGCAGCGACATCTATTTTTTTTTTTGAAAGGTCAAAAAATATATTAAAAAATTATAAGGGATATCCGAACCCAAAAACAATACAAGACGAGCAGAAAAAAAAGCTATCCGACAACATGATGTACCATAACCAACCCCAAGTCACCCAACCACAACAGAGTAAAAAGAGATTTATCAACATAGGACAATATTAATCTAGACATTTCTATACCCTCTCTTATATATATATATATATATATATATATATATATATATATATATATATATATATATATATAGATATACTCCAGCTGGATGCATGTAAATTGTTGGTTGAAGGTGACAATATGCTCATATAATTAAAGAGGGGGTTTACTACGTGAATGAAGATCTGCTGTCCCATTTTGATGTATGGTACCAAAGTATTCTATCTCCATCAATAATATTTTGTTATATATAAGTTTTTTTTTAAATATATGACAAGATATTATTGGTGGGGAACATGCTATAATATACCAAAATATGACAACAAATTCTCATCCTTATTGTGTTTTGTTAGCTTTATTATAATTAATTATTAAGAAGCCCACGGTATTAGCAAAGGCGACTCTTTTCACTGTTAGTCCTCGTATTTTGTATCATGTTCCTCCATATATTGTTGTTTTGATTATTAATGAAATGCATTAACACTAGTGTAATAAGTGCTTTTTACGTCAGTTAAAATTGATTTTATATGTCAGAATATTGCTGACGTTAATAGTTAATATTTTAAAGTTAGTTGTTTAAACAACTGACGTTAAATATAAAACTATTAACGTCAGTTTTTTAACACAACTGACGTTAATGTTGTTCAAACTAATGTCAGTTGTGTTAAAGAACTGACGTTAAAGGTTTTATTTTTAACGTCAATTTCCTAATACAACCGACGTTAATAGTCTACTGTATATTTTATACAATACTATTAACGTCAGTTTTTTGATACAACTGACGTTAACAGATTTTTTTTTTAAAATTCAGTTTTAAAATATCACTCCCCTCGCCTATCCCTCGCATTCAAGAAATATCACAAGAATACGTAATATCACACACATTCTGGAATTGCAAACACTACCCTTAAATTTCAATATTAACAAAAAGAAAAGAAATATACAAAGGAACAATGGGGGACTTAAAACCAAAACCCATGTATAGGAAAAACATAACTATCTACAAGTATATATATATATATATATAAATTTTAGTCTCTAATGTCTAAAAACAAAACTACCAATCTAAGTATATATATATATATATATATATATATATATATACATGTTATTAAATAGTGTCTAAAGACTCACAAAAAAACTATTCATCTATGTATCATGGAGGTATTTTGTCAATTCCTTTTTCAGCCGCATACTTGAAGAAGAATTCTGCTAAGCGCATCCTCAAGTCTCTAAACTCATCTTTTTGAAGAGGCGATTGGTCGTTAAATGCCTACACACGTTCAAATAAAAACAATAACATTAACGCAAGCCATCACCAAAACTATAATATATAATTTAACAAGTTGTTTAAATACTACCTTCTTCCATCCATCCGTAATAGATGCGGAGACTATGTTCAGCATATGAAGCATCACATAATAGCCGCACGACCACCCGTCAGGTTGAAATCGAGACTACAAACAAAATTAATTTCAATGTCAGTTAAATATACATATAAATTAGTAATTATAATATTAATTATTTGATAAATAAACTACTAAACCTTGAGGATGATCCAGTCAGGATTTCCTTTAGCCCTAGAAGTCCTACCTCTCCCGTTGGCGCAACTTATGCTACTCGCCTTCAGCGCGCTATCATAAACAAATAATTATGTCAATTAACAAATTCATATATCATGTGTGTAATAAACTAAAAACAACTGATATTAAAACTTAAATTAAATTTAAGATTAGTTACTTACGTATTTACAGCTTCCACCACCTCCTGTGGCGGGTTTTGGTGGAGAGAGCATAAGAATATGACAGTATGCCTAGACGGGTGAAGTACGAACAACTGCCAATGGTTATTCATACAGTAGGGAGCGAGATATAATTCTTTCCGATTATCTCCCATCAAGTTCCCTATGTATTTACTAAATGCATCGGCAGCAAAGAATTGGGGCACAAGGATTGACGGATCTAAGAAGCCGTAAACTGATACAACGCCCTTATCAAGCTGAAGACGATGGAGATACCTAAGATATGAAAATGTGTGGATGTTAATTACATAATATATATTTAAATTAAAATAAATGATTAAATGGAAAAATACCAAAAATAAATAAGTTATAAAATTAAAATTAACTTACGTACACCAGAGACTCAAAACCGTACTGGCCATCCAGACGTTATCTCTGCAGGTGTGTCCGAGATCTTCACCACAGAAGGAAAATATCCTCTGTTGATTTGGGCGTGCCAACCATCCATCGTGCTCCAATGAACATTCAAAAATCTCAAACGCATAATCCTCACCAAGTGAGAACAAACGAGTGATAGGTGACAGCGACACTGACGTCGACTTGGCCTTCAATTTAGGAAAAATAAAATAGATAAGTTGTTGATGATTAAAAAAACACAAGTAATTATTTGACTAATTTGGACATTAATAATGAATACATACCTTTGTTAACATTTCGAGCTCACGTCGTTTGAAGTCCAATGATAAGCCTCTGGCTCATCTAGTTTTATGGCTAGTATGACCAGGGTTTTGTGCAAATTATATCCTATTTTCACCCAAATTAGATTAGATTGTCCTCAAGCAAGGTTTTGAGTCTCTAAAGTAGTTTTAGGTTAAATTATCCAGTTTTGAGTCAAATAATGCACTTATAGTTATTTCTTTGTTTTCAGGTTAAGTAGAAGTTGAGAGAATAAAGAAACAGGGGATTCGCCTCGCGAACCTGAAAGCCAGCAGAACAGTGAAAAGGACATCCTCTCTGGTTCGCCCCGCGACTACTCTTCTCGCCTCGCGACCCTGAAGACTGACTGTTCCAGGAAAATGCAAGGTTTCTGTGTCGCCTCGTGAACACTTGGCTCGCCTCGCGAGTAATCCAACCCTGGAAGACCAGAAGCCATCACGGTTCAACCATGCTGAAGGTCACGGCTGTGACAGTTGGAATTTGAAGAGTCTCGCCTCGCGAGTAGTCCTTCGCCCCGCGAGAAGACCAAACGTTGCCGACTCTTCATGATATTCGCCTCGCGAATGATGTCTCGCCTCGCGAGTGGGCTAAATTTCTGAAGAAGTATAAAAGGCTGTTCTGGGCAGATTGGAAGATAACTTTTGCTTCTCCATTGTTCTGTTTACATATCTTTCTGTGTGTTTTCATTTTCTATGGAGAACTAAGTTTCTAGGATTAATCTATTGTAATCGATTCCACTATACTTGAGGTTCTTGTATTTCCTGTTTTGTATGCTTTTCCCTTTTCAATGCCATGCTTTATATTTCTGCTTGCTTAATTCAGGAATATATTGTATTGTGTTGATTTATTTTCGGTGATATCATGTTCCTATAATTAATCGCGTTTGCTTAATTCACGTGTGTACGTTTCGTGTTCGCTTAGTTCACGAAGGGCTTAACCCCGTTTGCTTAATTCGGGAATAGGGACATATATCTGTAGTAGTGGTTTCGCTTGTAAATTGTTGCTACAACCGGGAGGGGATTAGAATCTGCTTAGGGCTTGGAAATTGCATGAACCTATGATAGTTGGGAAATCGAGAACAATAGATTAATCGGTTTTTAGCTATTTGACAATCTTTTTGAATTGCCTTGTTTCATTGCTCTGTTATTATTTTGTTTCCTTATTTGCATTCCAATCCAAACCCCCTCCCCCAAAACTGATTTTTGTGGAAAATAACACTTTAAGAGTCCTTGTGAGACGACATCCGAGTTGTCGCCCTAAACTACAGTTTTTAAAACCCGCTCGTTCCTTTTGGCGCGTGGCGACAGCGTGACCATCCAACTCAAGCTCACGCCTTTTCATTTCCAACTCAAGCTCATGGTGTTGGACTTCCAACTCCCGCTCCACTAGCTGCCAACTCACGCTCCCTGGGAGGATTGTGCTTTAAGATCCATCTACAATGAAAAAATGAAAAAACGTGCAAGTGAAAAGTGTTAAAAATATCTATACAAATATCAATTGAAATGAAGTTAATTATTTACTTACAATCTTATCTGCCACTTCGCGAGTGGCATCAACTTTAAAAGATCCTGTCTTTGTCATGCGGCCGGCTAACCAGACATCCTCACGGTCGATGTGTAACGCCCTCCCTCAGGGCATTACTTACGTAACACGTGCGGAATTTAAATTAAAAGATAATTTGATGGTTGCTTTCGGAAAATATGTTTTCTCTTAAGTCAGAAAAACTGGGGTATAAGATTTTCTTCTCTAGGGATAACTCTGAAATCCATTACACATACATTTAAAGCATAAGGTCACGTTCATAACAAAGTTACCATTTTCGAAAGAAAAAGTTTAAACTTCAGATGGATGTATATAATACTACATTCACGGACCCCTTTAGATATACAACCCAACTCATACTCCTAAGCTGGTCATCCTATCAAATATTCATTGGAGAGACCCCCAATCGGAATACTCTCCCAACCCCTAACACTAGGTCTTCAATTGACTTAGAAAGACTCCTCTGCAACATCGGCACTAGTGTACCAAGGTACTACAGCAAAACCTGAAGAGACCTGATATAATTGTAAGAGTGAGATACCATCATAAGATATATCCCACAACAACCATATACATGATACATACATCACATAATCATATAAGCAGTCAAATCATGCATGTACACAATATAATAGTGTTATATCAAAGGGTCTCAAACCCGCACAGTCAATCTTTTGAAAATATGCATGGCACTTCAATATCAGGCTCTAACTTAATCTCATGAGATCTCAACACCGTTTTCACTGGAGAAGTATTAGAGTTGGTCAATCTCTAGCCCACCGGGCAGTTGCCTCCTTACCCTCATGCATAAGGTCTCAGGACGAGCAACGTCACATGTGCCTCTTCACTCGGTTTACATGGACAGACTCCCAGATACCATCTTTTGTATCTGATTTATTCATCAATAGCACGTCTGCTTGGGGAAATGCACATGAGAAAATATTTTATTTAAAAGGTTTTCTTTGTGTTCATTCTTTTTCGCTGTCACAACTCAAAGCTAACGACTTAATCATCATTTCCCCATCACTTGAAAACTTAGAAGCATAGGACACGTGGTCCGAATGCTCAATCACAACGCCCGAGACCGATGCACCAGTCCTAGGCTTGTGGTCGTAGAAAACAATATTCACTTTTAACAATGTTCAACACGACGTGGTTAGGATACGCAGTCCACAACAACGTGATTAGGACACACACAGTCCACAACAACGAAATCAGAACGCACTGTCCTCGATTTCGAGAATTGGACTCTCAGTCCATAACATCATAACCAGGACTCGTAGTCCCGAAATAACACTCATAACCAGGACTCGTAGTCCCGAATTAACACTCATAACCAAAACTCGTAGTCCCGAAATTAACACTGCTCCAAGATCACGTGTGCATAACTGAATACTAGAGGCGACGTCTCGCGTACTAGATTCTCTTTCATAAGTACTTATTTTTCGTTCAGTGAAAAACAAATTCAAAACCGAATCCTCGATGCCCTATCCAGGTTATCGGAAAGTTTCCAAAATATTTAGGAAAAACCTTTTCTTTGAAAATCTTTTATAAAGCATCTTTGAAATTCTTTTATCTTTGAAAGATTTCCCCCAATAGGATATTGCCAAATAATCTTGAAAGTTTTCACTTGAAGGCACATAGTTCGAAAAGGATTTTTCTCTTGTATAACAATAGTTCACCAAAACCATTTCAACATTTAAAACAAGTACTTTAAGTTTAAAGAGCTTTTGGAAAAGAACACCAATCCCTTCGTCTTCAAAGCTTATTAAGGTTTTTAATCCTTATAATGGTTGAGCATAGACACAAGTCTGGCTTAGCAAACTTTCAATTAACAGCAGTACATATTATCAGTTCAATGCTAATATCACAGTTGAAAGCAGTTCATCACATATATGCATTATAACATTTAGAACAAGTACAGTTCAACATCAGATAATAGCATAACAATTCAAGTACATTAGATAATCAAGTAAGCTCAATCATCATGTAAATATCCAATTAAACACATACACACATGCATACAGTTATTGAATATCTTTAGGAAATCCCCTCTTACCTCAAGAAGGTAAGAGAATGCGAGAAAATAAACAGTTTCACGAACGTTCTTCAAGGTTGGTTAGGATGCAAGTCTAGGTTTCAAGACACAAGGTTCAAAGGATTAGAACTCAATCGAGAACTTAGGGCTAGAAGTTTCCAAAGCACATGCAACTTAGGGATTTATGATCCTTAAGTGCTAAGAGTTTTGATGCGTGAATTTTAGAGATATAATTAAAGGCAAGTGCACCTCGTCGCAATCAAGTAATACGGTGGTGAGACCGGTTATCGTATCCACAGGGATTGGATGTCAATTACCAGTTCGCAAATTCAACAACTATTTAGACTTAACTAAAGTGTGAGGGATTAAAACAGAAAATAAAGAAATAAAGTATTTTTGTCTTTTTGTAATTTTTTTCAAACACTTGGTATGCAAACAGGGATGTGGCTAGAATTGTCAGGGTTAGACTACACTAATCCTCCCTTAATTGCAATGAAATGGCTTCTAACACAAGTCCTAATTCAATTATGCCAATCAAGCTTTTTCTAAAATACTCAAGCCTAATGTCTTAGGTGCATTGAGCCTAAAACCCCAAATTAAACCCTAATGTCTTAGGTGGAATAACCTGGGATTTTGCATTAAGTTAAGACTTATAAGATTGCAAGCAGCCAACACCTATGTCTAGATTCTTGACCTACTTGGCATATGATTCATGAGCATGCCTTAATACCAACCTTCCAGTCATCTATCAAAGCAACAAATCATTCCTATGGGTAGCTAATCCAAGGAAAGCATTACACACAGAATCACATACTCATACGAAATAGAAACTTGTATTAAAATACCAAATCAATTACATAAGTTCAGAAAAGTTACATCTAACCCCAACAATGGGGATTTAACTACTCATGATAAGGAAATACAAAAAGGAAAAAGAGAAGGGATGAAGAACACTCATAGACAAGCTTCCTCCAATCTTCTCTCCATCCAAGAGCAGAAAACGCCCCCTTTTTGGGTAGAGACCCTCTCCACCACCACCTCGGCCTCCTCCAAGTGCAGCTTTTTTTAGGTTAAAAGTTGGTCCCCTTTTTCTGTTCAAGTGCAGGTTCTTTTATAGGTCCGTCGCCCGTACCGGCAGTGATGGACATCACGGCCAGGCCGTGATGGTCTCTGACTTGGGCGCCTCTTCATTCACTTATTCATCACGGCCGTGATGGTCATCACGGCCAGGCCGTGATCGTTTCTGACTTTTCCAACTAGCAGGTCACGGCCGTGATAGCCATCACGGCTAGGCCGTGACAGCTTTTGACTTTTGGCTCAATATTGTCTTTGGCTCTCGCTCCTCCTCACGTAGTGAGGGCCATCACGGCCAGGCCGTGATACTCTCTGCTTGGCTCATAATCTTCACTTCTAATCTCTTTTTTCATCCAAGCTCCACCAAGGCTGATTCCTGGGCATTTTTCCATTAAATCCTGCAAAACAACACCAGAAACCACCTCATCCGTTCCAAAGGAAAAACTATACAAAATCAACACTAATTTGGCCTAACTATATGCAAATGCATGCAGAAATGTACATGAAAAATGAGGTAAAATCACACTCATCAAATCACCCCAAGCTTAAGACTTTGCTTGTCCTCAAGCAAAAACTAAGGCCAGAAGAGATAAACAGTCAAAGCATGGATAGTGAACTAAGAACCCGAGTAAAATGATCCAAGTAACAGGCAATTCAAACAATTCAGCAAGAGACAATCAATTCAAGTCCAATTAGGGGCTTAAGTTTCCTAGACTCACATTCTCATTGATTCGGGCACTCTTGCTCACTTGAAGCTCACCCCAAGCTTGTTTATTTGCTTGGCTCTCTTTCTTGCCTCACTCACTCAAGTGTTCAAGTATACATACAATTCGCTCCATTTTCCTCAAGGAATGATTCCTACCATATGCTTGACTATCAACCAAATCTCCACTTTATTTATGAAAAACACTTAAGAATCAAGAGGTCTTTTATTTGGTTGTAACGTGGCCATGGGATTAATCTTTAGGTGGGGATAACAAGAAAGGGATGTTTCAAAAGGCTAGACTAAGTATCAAATATTTCAATACAGGACACCTTCTAAAATTCCTTCTTGGGTTTTCAATACATTTTTCCACCCTTCTTTTCTTTCTTTTTCTTTTTATTTCTCATTTTCTTTTTGTCATCCCCTTCTCTATTTATTTTTCTTTTTCTTTTGTTTTTCTTTTATTTGGAGAAGGGGAGATTTTTCAGCTCAAGAAACCCTCTTTTTTTTTTTTTTTTTTTTTTTTTTCTGATTCTTTTCCCAAACTCTCAACTACCTTTTTCACCCTTTTTGTGATACTTTAGAAGGTCCCTTATCAAGTATATGTATCCAAATTTTTCAGGGAACCAAGAAAAGCATTTTATTCATTTTGGCTCAAAATTGGGCAACTAAGGGTAGCATTTACACATTCAAAGCTCAGAAGGCCAGAAAAATACCTATTGCCTCAATCATTTTCAAAAATGTTTCCAAAAATTTTCTAAGCTTTAAAATGGTTTTAAGTCAAGTTCTAGATAAAACAAACCAAGAGGAATAACACTCTACACAAAGAATGGGGGCAGATTTAGTGAGTACCCCCTAATGGCTCAAAAGCTCACATTTATCAGTTCAAGAACCAGTGAAAAACACAAGTCTAAAGAAACATATGCTAATCATCAACTATCCAAGATCATCTCAAGCATATTCATTTGCAGCCATATCACAAGAATAAACAGAATTGGGTTCAAAAATCCACTATCACAATTTAATTGGCACTTAGTTCTCACAATTCATAAGCTCAATCTAAGCAGGGGTAATCAATTCATGTGATCATGCAAGACTAAACCTATATGAATGCAATATTTACAATGCAAGATATGAACATATGCAAAACACCCCTACCCCAAGCTTAAAGATTTACATTGTCCCCAATGTAAACAATCAAGTTGGAGAGGGTAGGAGAAAAATAAAATAAAGCAAAAATTGGAACGGCTTACCAAGGCGGTGGCGGGTGTTGGCTCACATGCTTGTTGGCTTTGTTTCTCCCTGCTCTATTTTCTCCTTCATTTATTCAAAATCAGAAGACACTTAACAAAATTATTAACAAACCTCTTGAGCTTCTCAAATTATTCAAGAGGTTGAAAATCAAAAACAAAAACTAACTAAAGAGAAGGGTTAAGAAAAGTTGGGTTGCCTCCCAATAAGCGCTTCTTTAACGTCACTAGCTTGACTCATCAAGAAGCATCCACCTGGATCCCATAACCTGTGGTATAAGGACCAAGGAATGCTAACCATGTGAGATCTTTCACTTGGATCCCACGGTTTGCAGCAAAAATGTGGAAGTGAGCTCTTGAAATTCATGCTGACTTCTTCATCTGGGAAGCGCTTTTCAATTCCACTCGGGTCAAAGATGACCCCTTTATCCATAAAATCTTCCCAATAAAAATGGGGTTCAACCTCAGGTAGAGGCATGAACTCCATTGTTGACTGCTTTAAAATATGAGGTGGCAAACAAATCGAGAGGATCATTGGTGTTGTTTCCGGCCTCGTACCATCTTCACTCTCAAGATCGCCAAATCCATCACCTTCCAAATATGCAGAAATCTCCGCACAAACCACACAAGTGTTTCTCCCATCACATTCCTCACATGCATAGGGGCCAATAGCATCATTGAATTTCACAAGTTCTTCATCATCCCCGAGCATGGTGACATAGCTATCCTCCAAATGCCTCTTCCTTTCAGGCTCTTTAGTCAAGGGTTCAATGGGGAGTGGTGCAACTATGTTCTCCAAAACAGGGTCTTCACTTCTTGACTCGGTTGCTCCCACTTCTTCTTCTTCCTCCTCATCCATCATTGCATCATCTTCATCATCATCCATCAAGTCCTCATTTGGCATTTTGGATAGTAGGTTAGAGAATTCCTCAATACGTACCCCGAGACTTCGAATGGCATCTTCTTGATTCTTGAATTCTTCCATTGTTGTTGCCATGAAGTTCTCCAAAACAGCCTCTAAGTGAGATTGACTATCCGGGATAGGTTGCTCAACCTCGACTGGGAATGCAGATTTGAAGTTCTCCCAAACAACTTCCAATGGGGATGGCTCATCATACCAAGGTGTGGAAGATTCTCAATGTTCCACTTCATCCATCAAAGTGTTATTTGGAGGGTTCCCCCACCATGGAGTAGGAGTGTTGGGAAGTTGATTTCCCCATTCAGAACAAACTACCATTGGTGGAGGAGGGACAGTTGCCCTTGACAGCTCATCACTCACTTGTTGGATTTTTACGGCCAACTGCAGCATATCTACCCGCAGCTGCATCTCAGATAATTCACTTTCTGCATCAGATGGTTGGTACCAATTGTAGTCCATGATCCTATCTAATCAATTTTTCACCTCACAGACAATTAAGCACAAGATCAAAGAAATACAAAAACAAATATATACAAAACTAACAAAAGAAAAGTATCAATTATATACAGAAGAATAAAATAAAAATGTCTAAACTAGTTGTCTCATTTGTTACTAATGATATTGACAAAACCAATCCCCGGCAACGGCGCCAAAAACTTGATGCGTGAATTTTAGAGATATAATTAAAGGCAAGTGCACCTCGTCGCAATCAAGTAATACGGTGGTGAGACCGGTTATCGTATCCACAGGGATTGGATGTCAATTACCAGTTCGCAAATTCAACAACTATTTAGACTTAACTAAAGTGTGAGGGATTAAAACAGAAAATAAAGAAATAAAGTATTTTTGTCTTTTTGTAATTTTTTTCAAACACTTGGTATGCAAACAGGGATGTGGCTAGAATTGTCAGGGTTAGACTACACTAATCCTCCCTTAATTGCAATGAAATGGCTTCTAACACAAGTCCTAATTCAATTATGCCAATCAAGCCTTTTCTAAAATACTCAAGCCTAATGTCTTAGGTGCATTGAGCCTAAAACCCCAAATTAAACCCTAATGTCTTAGGTGGAATAAGCTGGGATTTTGCATTAAGTTAAGACTTATAAGATTGCAAGCAACCAACACCTATGTCTAGATTCTTGACCTACTTGGCATATGATTCATGAGCATGCCTTAATACCAACCTTCCAGTCATCTATCAAAGCAACAAATCATTCCTATGGGTAGCTAATCCAAGGAAAGCATTACACACAGAATCACATACTCATACGAAATAGAAACTTGTATTAAAATACCAAATCAATTACATAAGTTCAGAAAAGTTACATCTAACCCCAACAATGGGGATTTAACTACTCATGATAAGGAAATACAAAAAGGAAAAAGAGAAGGGATGAAGAACACTCATAGACAAGCTTCCTCCAATCTTCTCTCCATCCAAGAGCAGAGAAAACGCCCCCCTTTTTGGGTAGAGACCCTCTCCAGCCACCAGCCTCAGCCTCCTCCAAGTGCAGCTTTTTTTTAGGTTAAAAGTTGGTCCCCTTTTTCTGTTCAGTGCAGGTTCATTTATAGGTCCGTCGCCCGTCACGGCCGTGACAGACATCACGGCCAGGCCGTGATGGTCTCTGACTTGGGCGCCTCTTCATTCACTTATTCATCACGGCCGTGATGGTCATCACGGCCAGGCCGTGATCGTTTCTGACTTTTCCAACTAGCAGGTCACGGCCGTGATAGCCATCACGGCTAGGCCGTGACAGCTTCTGACTTTTGGCTCAATTTTTTCTTTGGCTACTACTCCCTCACGGCCGTGAGGGCCATCACGGCCAGGCCGTGATACTCTCTGCTTGGCTCATAATCTTCACTTTTAATCTCTTTTTTCATCCAAGCTCCACCAAGGCTGATTCCTGGGCATTTTTCCATTAAATCCTGCAAAACAACACCAGAAACCACCTCATCCGTTCCAAAGGAAAAACTATACAAAATCAACACTAATTTGGCCTAACTATATGCAAATGCATGCAGAAATGTACATGAAAAATGAGGTAAAATCACACTCATCAAGTTTAAAACATGATTACTTAAACAAAGTTGAACAAAAATCCCACCAAGTTACACCTTGATGGAGATTCGGCCTTGACCAAAAAAATAGGCTAGGAACATTTAAAATTTCCAATCTCTTTGGTTTAGCATCCATTAATAGTAAGGAGCTCCAAACCATGATCACTTTGGAAAATGAACAACGAAACACCCTAGGTCCATAACCTTTAAGATTCGGCCATCCTTGGGTTTTTATGATAAAAATCTTTAAATTCTTCCAATCTCTTAGACCTTTTAGCATCCAATAACTTATGGATCTCAAGTCTATGATCATCTTGAAAGCAACATAGGATTTTAAATAACAAAGCTCATAAGCAAATAAAGTAAGAACAACATAGGCTTATAAATAATTAAAGTATAATGACATAAGTAAATGAATCATAAACGACATAAACATAAATGACATAAAGTAAATGACATAATGTAAATGACATAAAGTAAATGGCATAAATATAAATGACATAAAAGTAAATGACATAATGTAAATGACATAAAGTAAATGACATAAAGTAAATGGCATAAATATAAATGACATAAAAGTAAATGACATAATGTAAATGACATAAAGTAAATGACATGAATATAAATGACATAAAAGTAGAGTAAAAATCTTTAAACTTTCCAATCACTTTAGACATAGCATCCTGTAACATAAAGGAGCCTTGGTCCATGATCATTTTGGGAAAAACAAATCTTTAAACACAAACTCATATTTGTAAAAGTTGAAACAAGATCCATCTAAACCACATGCATGGTTCGGCCTCATTAGAAAGAAGAGGTTAGGAAACTTTGTTTTACACAACCTTTTAGTATGTTAAACTACAAGTAAATACAAGACCATAGAAATTGGTTTCAACTCAAAAGGAGTTTTCTACCATTTTTGAGAGATTTTTGAAGATAAAAGCTTATATATGACATAAAGAAGAAACTTTAGAAAAGGATGAAGTTTTTAAAGAAAAGAATACATGAGAGTATTAACCTAAGCAAGAGGAACAACTTTGATGAAGAACACTTAGTGAAAAGAAGAAGAAAAACTAGAACTTTGGAAGCTTGAAGTTAAGAAAAGATGAAAACTTAAGGGTTTTAATGGAGTAGGAGAAAGGAAAGTGATGAAGTGAAGTGGATGAGTGATATTTATAGTGGAAAGGTGGAGGGGGCACGGTTTTGGAGAGGAAAGAAGAGAAGAAAGAAGAAGAAAGAAGGTGGTTGCTTGTAGAGAGGTTAAAGAGTTAATGTGATGTGATGTGATTGGAGAGAAAAAAATGAAAAGTAAGATTTTGGAGGGAAGTAAGGATTTACTTTTTCTTAGTGTGTGTCATAAACATTTAATGAGACTTCCCATCAAGCCTTCTCTCCTCCTTTAAGGTTCTTTTAACTGCTTAAATACGTAACCGGTTGCACATCCGATCGTATTTTCTGAAGGTTTCGTCCGGATAAAATATTATATTTTATTCCCGGACAACAAAATTCGAAAATTTACCAAACCCACACAAAACATCATAAAAACACTAACTGTCTCGTTCACGAATTAAAATTTTGTTTCTAGCTCAGTAAACTTGTACTGGCAGAGAAAACGCAGACCGGTTTTCGTCTGAATTTTCGACCGAAAATTTTACTGTGACTTCATACAGTAAAACAACACAAGAAAATGATTTTATTTTAAATAAAATCATCCTCCAGATTTTATAAAAAATAAACACATTAAAGCATGTATTTACTGATAAAGAAGCATACGAAAAACAGGGTGTTACACGATGTCCGATGGAGGACTTAATGGTGTGCCCTCAGGCACCTCTCCTCTTTCTATCCTAGCAGAGTGCTCTTCCTGCTTCACCCTTAGCCTATCCGCCATCATCTCCTCGATCCGAGTCTCATACCCACCCTGAGACATGGTGTGGCGGTGGACGTTCTTCGCCTGATTCTGCCGACCCTTCTCTGCCTTAGCCTATTCAAACAAAAACACATAATTAAATATAGTTAAATGATCTATAAGAAGCATACAAAATTAACTTAATCAACCAACCTGAAATTCTCCATCTTGTCGACTCCTAGCAAACATATCCCAAGTATCCTGATCAATCCAGGGATAATCCGAGAACATTTTATCAAGCCGCTTCTTCCCAGATACATAGTACCTGGTAAGATCATGCTTGAACCCATTCCAACGCTTTGATTCCATTTTCATACATTTGTTACGATGATCCTCGTCATTTGGCACAGTCCAAGCTACCTACACATTAAATACATAACAACTGGATGGATTATAACTTGGATAATTATCTAATAATGTAAATCAAAAGAATGTAAAGGTAAAATACCATGATAGCCTCCCAAATCTGATCCTTAACGTTCTGTGGAACGTCATTCCAGTGGTTGTAGTTGATGCTAATGTGCTGCTTTGCTTGTAGAAACACCCACTTTTTAAATTCTTTAGCACGGGGTCCCTGGGGATTTAGATTAGCATCGAAGGACACCTCAAGCTTCTGTCCGCTTTGCCTGGCCTTCTCTAGTTTCTTCAAAGTAGTGGCTCCTCTACCCCGTTTCCTATGAGCCTGTGATGTCTGTATGGACAAAAAAATGATAAAATAGAGGGTTGTAACATTATAAACTTACATTAAAAAGAAGGACTAAAGATAGTATATAACATGTAAACTTACACTAGAATCAGGCGTAGGCGAGATTGGGACCTGCGTAGGCCCCACAGTATCCTCCCGTGCATGTGGGCCATCCGACTGATCCATATGTATGCCTGTTCAGAAACAATATATATTTATTATTAACATAGGTTATAACTAAAAATAAATATAGAAGTATAAATAAAAATAAATGTATACTAAGTTTAAACCACCTATATCAATATCCCTTCATGATGATCATCACGAGTGGCATGTACATCGTCCACCCGTGTCTCCTCGATTATAGTAGGCATGTTTGTTGAAAAAGAAGGAGTCTCAGGAATATCAAGATTTGAATCTTGATTTTCATCACTACCATTATACATGCTTTTTCCTTGGAGAACCACAGACAACCATTTGTTAGAAGGATCAGTGATGTAGAACACTTGTTTTGCTTGGGAAACCATTATGAAAGGCTCATTTATATTACCTAACTTGTTGAGGTCTACCAATGTGAACCCTAATTCGTCGGTTTGTACACCACCGTTACTATCAACCCACTTACATTTAAAAACCGGCACCGTAAGCTTAGTGTAATCGAGCACCCAAATATCTTCAATATATCCAAAGTAAGGTGTCGGTGCTTTAACGGGTTTTGTGTCCTTTGCACTAGAGAAGTGCATTGCTTCGGCCACGATCATAACCCCACTATTCTGCATGGTACTCTTGTTATCTTGTTCCTTTGTATAAAATGAAAAGTTATTGATGTCATATCCGCTCCAACATATGACGTTGAAGCTAGGCCCACGTGCTAGCCATCTTGCATCATCAGAAGCAGTACTACCATCCTTAAGCATTTCTTCCTTGAACCATGGTAAGAAAGTCTTGTTATGCCTGTTCAACAACCACCTTTCGCTCATTCAAGGGTTTTCTTGATTGACTTTTCTTTTATGTTCAAATATGAAAGGTTGAACAGAATCGATGTTGTTCAATACATACAAATGTGCTTGAAGCACTTCCTCCTGACCCTTGCTATTAATTCTTAAGCCATGTGTACCCTTACCTTGACATCTTATCTCATCATGCCGAGGCTTAGGAACCCCTATAGGATCCGTGTTATGAAGGTAGTCCGAACAAAACTCAATAGCTTCTTCTGCAACATACCTTTGAACAATAGATGCTTCCGGACGATGAGGATTCTTCACGTACCCTTTCAATATCTTCATGTAGCGCTCAACTGGGTACATCCATCTCAGAAAAACCGGCCCTCAGAATCTAATCTCCCTCACCAAATGAACAATTAAGTGAACCATTATGTCGAAAAAGGAAGGAGGAAAATACATCTCCAATTGGTACAAGATTGTAGCAGCCTCAACTTCCAAGTCATCCAACATATGGGGGTCAATGACTTTGCTACATATAGAATTGAAGAATGAGCACAACCGAGTAATGGCATGTCTCACATTTTTTGGAGCAATACCACGAATAGCAACGGGCAGAAGTTGTTGCATCAACATGTGACAATCATGAGACTTTAAGCCAACCAATTTAAGATCACTAGAGACAAGCCTCTTCATATTTGAAGAGTAACCATGTGGAACTTTGATGCCCTGAAGGCACCCGCAGAAACTTTGTCTCTCCTTTTTTGACAAAGTATGACATGCTGGCGGCAAATAAGTCCGCTTACCATCCTCAACAACTAACTGCTCTCGTATACCCATAGCAACGAGGTCGAGACGAGCATTCACACCATCCTTTGTCTTGCCCTGAATGTTGAGAAGCGTCCCGATCACACTATCACACACATTTTTCTCCACATACATCACATCAATGCAGTGTCTGACATCAAGCTTGCGCCAGTATGGAAGATCAAAGAATATCGACCTCTTCTTCCATATGTTTTTCTCAGCAGCTTTACCTTTCTTTTTGGACTTGCCGAATATAACATCGATGCCTTTTACCCTCTGATAAACCTGCTCTCCAATTAAGGCCGTCGGAGCTTCTTCTGTCTCTTGGCATCCATTAAAAGCTTTTTTCATCTTACGATATGGGTGATCACATCTAAGAAATCTCTGATGCCCAAGGTAAACCTTCTTCTTTCCATGATGCAACTGAGTGTAGCATGTGCCTTCTTCACATATAGGGCATGCTTTATGCCACTTGACACTGTACCCGGACAAGTTACCGTATGCTGGAAAGTCGTTGATGGTGCAAAATAACATGGCACGAAGCTTGAAAGTCTCATGAGAATACCCATCAACTACATCAACACCTTCCACCCACAGCGTTTTCAAGTCTTCAATCAAGGGACTTAGATAAACATCTAAGTCATTTCCCGGTTGCTTTGGGCCCGAAATCATCATAGACAACATCATGTATTTGCGTTTCATGCACAACCAAGGGGGCAGGTTGTGAATTATCAACAGAACAGGCCATGAACTATGAATACTACTCATGTTACCATATGGATTCATTCCATCCGTAGCAAGTCCAAGCCTTAGGTCTCTTGGCTCATCGGCGAAATCCGGAAACATAGTATCACTATTCTTCCATTGCATAGAATCATCAGGATGACGAACCTTTCCATCACGTTTCTTCTCATCATTATGCCATCTAAGATTCTTCGCATCTTTCGCATTGGCAAACAATCACTTGAACCTTGAAATTATTGGAAGATACCACAACACCTTCGCAGGAGGACCCTTTTTTCTCACATCATCAAGATCATCATCATCATCACCTCCCTTCACTTTGTATCGTGATAACCCACATTTGGGGCAATCGTGATTGTCTTCATGAACACCGGTGTACAATATGCAATCATTGGAGCATGCGTATATCTTCTTATACTCCATACCCATCGGACACAATACCTTATTGGCCTCATAGTTACGGTCAGGCAATGTGTTGTCCTACGGAAGCAAGTCTTTCAACACTTCAAGCAATTCCGTGAAGCTTTTATCGGTCCAACCATTTCTCGCCTTCACACAAACCAATTTTAGCACCGCCGACAACCGTGTATGAGTAGTGCACCCTAGATATAAAGGCTTATCCGCATCACCGCACAACCTATCATACACATGAGCTCGATGAAAAGATTCTTGTCCAATATCACGGATCATGTCCTCTACTCGATCATCCTCCATATCTACGTCAACGTCCTCACTTTGGGAGACACTTGCCGTACTACTCAACAACACATCACCATGCCATATCCATCTCGTATAACTCAAGCAAATCCCTTCACAAATCAAATGAGTACGTATATCCTTCACCGTACATTTCCTCGTATTCAAACACTTGACACAAGGACAACAGAACATTCCATTACTATTAGGAACATTCCTTTGAGCAAATTCTATAAATTCTCCCACCCCCTTCAAATACTTAGCACTAGTGCGCTTACAAACCATCCAACTACGATCCATAACTAGATAGGTTCTGTAGATATACAAAACATATATCCAATATAAGGACAATAAGGAAACTGAGCCAAACAGAGACCATCACGGCCTAGCCGTGATGACCATCACGGCCGTGATCGAGTAGAGCTTAAAAGAAAAAAATGGAAAAGTCAGAACTGGTCACAGCCTGGCAGTGATGTACATCACGGCCGTAACGTGCCAATTGAACCAGACCCTCACTGGAAGAACTGATCACGGCCTAGCCGTGATGAGTATCACGGTCGTGACAGACCAACCAGCAGAGCAACATAAACTCAAAACCAAAAATAAAAAAAAATGTGACCTAAAGACTCACCAGAAATAGGTGCTCGCGTGGTGGTGGGGAGGGGAGCTCGAGTGGTGGCCAACATTCGATGTGGTTTTACTGAGAGTAGAGGGACAAGGAGAGTTAGTGCGCGGGAAAGGGAAAGAGAAAGATGTCAAGTTATTGCAAAGAATGAGCGGGAAAGACAGAGTTAGGGTTAAGAGTGTACCTCATGGTGGTGGCGAAGAAGCCCTCGCGGTGGAGATGAGCTCGCGATTAGGGCAGATTGAGAGTGAGAGTGAGAGTAAGAGTGAGCGTGATGAAAAGAGAAGAACAGAGATGTACATAGCGAAGTGAAGAAGGCGCGCGGGTGTAAACGTTATAATCAAAAACCAAAAATAAAACAACATTTTACGTTAGTTGTTTAATACAACTGACGTTAAAAATAAATATTTTTTTATTTTAAAAACACTTTTAACGTCAGTTGTTTAAGACAACTGACATTAAAAGTGTATACGTTTCTGCAAAAACATTCATTTCTTTGACTACTGTGCTACTTACCCATGACTACTGTGCTACTTACCTATGCACCTTGTAACTTAATCCTCTTAATGAGCATTAAGTTTATAGATTAGTTTTCAAGAAAATCAGGTAGTCTCTCTTCTCTATATAAAGTATCATTCTTCTGTATCAGTCTGTATTACACCCCCTTCTTCTTTTCCTCTATATTTCGTGCGTTTTCTATTCCTTCACAATATGCCTCTATCATATTTGAGATTTTGTTATTTCTTCATATACCTAGACTTAAAAGTCTCTGTCTTAATGGTCAAAAAACTTCTGAGGTTGAGTAAATCACGTAACATGGATGGTAAGGTTGAGTGAATCACGTAATGTGATTCCCTCACTTTATTTCATCCCCTCATCCCTTTCACTCTGCTTTCGCAGCAAGTGACTGTGGATTCAGATGGAGCATCAAGAAATTCAAGTGAGGGAGGAGATGCATCCATTGGAGTTTCTGAGGACAGGACTGAGAAGAAAATGATGTTGAAGCAGAAACTTTTTTATATTTTAGGGCTATGTTGCAGAAATTTTTTATCTTTTAATCATGTAATTGTAACTTATGAATCTCTTCAATGAGATACGATTTGATTATACATATATAACTTGTTTTATGTTAAGTGTTTATTTATTTTAATTTTCACAAGAATTTGTTTACTAATTCAAGCAAATTAATTAAGATTAAAAATAAACTTGTTTAAAAAAAAGTTTAGAAATAAACTGCACTATATGGAGTGATCTGCATGCGTTAAGAGTGACAACATCAGGGAAATGACAACGAAAGAAGGATAGAAAAGAGTTAGGGATATAAGATTATATACGTCAGTTATTTATTTAACTGAAGTAAAAATCACACTTTTAATGTCAGTCATATAAACAACTGACGTTAAATGTGTTAATAATTCTTGCGAATCACTTTTAACGTCAGTTCATTACACAACTGACGTAAATAGTGGTTTAATATTTACAAAACTGTCACCGCCTCATTTTTAACGTTAAACATATGATCAACTAACGTAAAACGTTCCCGTATATTATATTATTTCTACTAGTGTAAGCTTCCTTGTTAAAAAAAAAAAAAAGCCCACGGTGAGAAAGCTTTTTTTATTAATATCGTACTCGTCAGGGGACGTGGAATTAGATTTATGCATGAAAAACTATAGTATAAAGTGAGCCTAGATTCTGATTCTATCACAGATTCTATGCAAATTAATAAACTAGACCTTTTGCCATCAGCCCATGTCACTTTGGTGTTTAGTAGTGACTAGTCCTATATCTTCAAGGGATATATATATATATGCCCCATAATTAGGCCACGGCGTATTAATTAGTATAATGACATCTACTTAATTTTATTGATTCTATTTGCTTAGTGACAATAATTAAGCAAGATAATGTGATCAAGACAAGAATGGCATTTTGCTAATTGACTTAGTGATTTGCAATGTGCATACAGTTTTAGGGTGCCTTCTACCTTGTACCATCAAGATAAGTGGTACAATCTTGCACCACTTTAATTGTCCAATAAAAAGGTGCCACATGGAAAAATATGTTTGATTGTTCAGAAAATTGTTTCTTGGTCTATTATACCCTTTTGTATGAAGAGTGAAGAAAGGGGGAGAGAGGTTTCAGGGGAGAAGAAAGAGTGGCAAACAATGATCCATTCGTATTAATCTTTTAATCCACAGCAAGTAATATTTCTTAAAAATGAAAGTAGAACAAGGAAATACATATCATACATACAAATACAAATATACTACAAAAGGGACATAATGGATCTTGAAACACAATTTTGACCGGTCAAGCATATTAATCCATGAGGCAGCTTTTTATTGGACAGCGGTGCAAGATTACACCACTTTTCTTGATGGTGCAGCTTAGACAACCTCTTATAGATTGTGATTATAATTTGATGGGGGTCCTACAAGTTCTATCAGAATGTTTTGTAGTATATGATGGAGAATAATTGTTTAGAGTTACAGAAGAATAAGAAAAGAGAAATAAATGATTATAAATAGAAATATTATAAATAATACAAAAAAAAGACTATATAACCAAGTGCAAGTGCACCAGAGCATACAGTGCAAGGCCAATTGCAAAACTCACCACCAATAGTTTGTGATGTGTACCTAATTGAAGAGCGGCCGAGAGGAACTTCTTATTATATACAGCGGCTTTTGGAAAATTGTTGAACATGTTGTCTTTTCTTAGTATGGAGTCTGTGTCCTTTGGTTGCTTTAGGTTCTTATGATAATTATAGTATACATTAGATTAAACTATTATCAATATATATTTTTCTTATAAAAAATTATTCAATAAAATAACTCAAATAAAGGAAAGGGGCGACCCGAGAGCCAAGCAAGCGAAGCTTGAAGCCCCCCCCGCCCCCCCCTTTTTAAATCCAGTGTATCCCCTGTCAGTGAAGGACTAATCACTATTCGTGGGGTGTGGTTTCCATTGACCAAACATTATTTTAACATCGCTAATAATCGAACTTCGGAGCAAATCGAGTCGACCTCTAGAGTATCCCATGACAGACCTTATAACCACTGGACCAAGATGCTTGATTTGAAGCCCTTCCTTTAGACCTCTCAAAAAAATTACTTACTATTTGCAAAAAAAAATTTAAAAAAAGCTTGAGTCTGACGTGGCCTCTCATGTCTCATCTCATCTCCCTCTCTCTAACCTCTGATCTACACTTGGCCTCATGTCCTCTTCAATTCCACACCATAATTGCTCTAACCTCTGATATTCCCATTGGCTTTAGTAAAATATAATTTTAATAAATAATTTTATTAGCTTTAAAAAGACCTGGCCTCATGATTACATAAAAACAAGATTTTAAATACACATAACAATAGTATATAAATTTGAAAAGACCAATAAAGTTAGGGTTTGTTTATAAATTTAGCATGTATAGTGAGTCTATCAAAACTCAATAATCACACAGAAAAACTAGAGGAAGGAGAGGTTTTGCTCATAAATTTAACATGTAGAGTAAATCCATATCAATACTCAAAAATCAATAATAATATTCAGAATGAATCCCATTATAATTAAGCAAACCAACAGTGTATTATCATTGATAAGTATATATTTTGCGGTAACTCAACAATACTCTTCATTATCTATTATCTTGTTTCATTCCCTCAAATTAACCATCCAGTCATATATATTTCCTCTTCCTCTAAAGAATCAATACACAAGATATATCATTGCTTAATTCTGAACATTTGATTTACAAAGAGACAAAAAGGGAAACAAAGGCCATAACTGCACCAACCAAACCTATCTTCGTGCGAGAAGAGCTGTTATGAGGTGCTGCACCACCATCAGCGGCACCGCCTGCATCCGCAGCCGGTGCATCTGCAGCCGGTGCAACAGCTTCCTCCTCCGGTGACTCAGCAACCACCTCTTCAGCCGGTGGCGGCGCGGTGGACGCAGCCGGAGCCTTTGCAGAAGCAGGTGGAGGAGACGACGATGATGGTGATGATCCTTCTGAAGCATCAATGCCTGGTGTAACAATGGGTTGATTAACCTGAAGAACAGAAATGTTGTAGGGTTGAGTTGCAACAGTTCTCACGAGCAACGTCTTGAAAGGGGAACCCTGAACGCCAGAAGCAAAAGCTACCTCACCCTCGTTGATGACTGAAGCATAGATGAAACCCTGGTTGTTTCTTGCAAGACCCGAGGCTTGGAACAGTGTAACCAACTGTGTGTGGTTCCCTGTAGCCTCAACGAGTTTCTTCTCATCAAAATAGTCAAGGATAACGTGAGTGCTGATTATGGCTTTTATGGTTTCTTGTGGCTTTCCAGAGAGGGAAGAGAGTGCTGAGTTTTCAAGGGCCAAGACTGTGATGGTGTTGCGCCTGTTGATTTGCTCGGCGAGCTTGGTTTCGGTGAGGTATTGGTTGAACATTGCAAATTCTGGGTATTGCCCCAGAAGTCTTGTGATGTTGAAACCATGAATGGATATTGAAGAGAAAGCTAGCAAAACTGCCAAGCATAGAAGAGAAGAGTTTTTGAAACCCATCTTTTCAAGCTTGGTTCGTTGTTTTTTGTGTTTCTGTTATGCTTTCTCTTCGGTTATCCCAAACCAAGCCTGAAAAGTATAGGGAAAGGGTGTGGGGGTTATTTATACATATTGATTTGTGTTAGAGTTAAATTGAATAGGTCAAGTTTAGTTAGTTTTCGACTTGTCAAGTTGTGTTCATATAAGCGAATTTGATGGGATATATCTGGTGGCTTTGGAGTAAACCTGTCTGTACCTTACTATTAATTTGATGGTGGGTTTGGATGGTTAAGCATGGTTTGTGTTAGGTATACTTTTGGGTCTTGAGGATTAATTGATGGTGATTGGTGTTGCAATGACGATGATATCTAGTTTCTTTTAAATCATTAGGAGTTTTGCTAGATTGGCGTTCACTGTTTGGGTGCCAACTGCCAATAGGATATATATGTATGTTAGATAATATAGTCTATTTATTTATTTATGTGTTAAAGGGTAGTTTAGTCTTTTGCTTGTTGCCTATTTATATTTATTCCTTTTGCTATCTATCGTAACCTAGAGACTAATTGCATTCTAATGAAACCCTAACAACCCTTTCCTCTAGTCATTGGTTCTCTCTTCCTCCTCTCCTTCCTTTTACTATTGCATTGGTTTCTTAATGTAACACCCGGGTGCCGACGAGGGCGGGGAGTGGTCGCCGGTGCAAGAAGGCACGGACAAGGAGCGGCTCCTGGCAGGCTTCTAGGCGGAGGGACACATGAATGAACCGATTACACACCCGAATGAGAGGGATCCCGAGACTGTGTAGGTATGGAACTATACAGTTGATGATGACTTATATGAATTGATTGGTACTACCTATACCAATAAGATATATCTTCTTTTCGGTAGCCCATCACTTAAGAACTCCACAGTTAAGCGAGCTTGACTTGGAGCAATTATGGGATGGGCGACCTCCTGAGAAGTTTTTCCGGGAAACGTGTGAATGAGGACAAAGCACGCTGAAAAGACCCGTGTTGGTTTGTGGGGACAGTTGTCAATCCATAAAGCAGTCAGGGATGTTACAAATGGTATCAGAGCGGCACCTCTCCCAGTACGGTGTGGTTTGGGGACGAACCAAGCGAAAGCTGGTGGGCATGTAACACCCGAGTGTCGACGAGGGCGGGGAGTGGTCGCCAGTGCAAGAAGGCACGAACAAGGAGCAACTCATGGCAGACTTCTAGGCGGAGGGACACATGAATGAACCGATTACACACCCGAATGAGAGGGATCCTGAGACTGGGTAGGTATGGGACTATACAGTTGAGGATGGCTTATATGAATTGATTGGTACTACCTATACCAATAAGATGCATCTTCTTTTCGGTAGCCCATCACTTAAGAACTCCACAATTAAGCAAGCTTGACTTGGAGCAATTCTGGGATGAGTGACCTCCTGGGAAGTTTTCCCGGGAAGCGTGTGAGTGAGGACAAAGCACGCTGAAAAGACCCGTGTTGGTTTGTGGGGACAGTTGGTGACCTCCTGGGAAGTTTTCCCGGGAAGCATGTGAGTGAGGACAAAGCACGCTGAAAATACCTGTGTTGGTTTGTGGGGACAGTTGTCAATCCATAAAGCAGTCAAGGATGTTACACTTAACATGGTATCAGAGCAGGGTAGATCCTTGTCTCATGTGGTTGTGCGTTTGCGTTTTTAGAACAAATCACTAGTGGAAAATATACATTAGACGGTAAAGGTTTACGTCAGTTAACCAAAAACTAGACGTTAAAAAGGGGGCGGTGGCAGTTTTGTAAATATCAGACTTCATTAATTCACTGCTAACGTCAGTTGTTTTAAGGACTGACGTTAAAAGTGAGGCGGTGGCAGTTTTGTAAATATGAAATCACTATTTGCGTCAGTTGTTTAATGAACTGACGTTAAAAGTGTTTTGCAAGAAATTATTAAAACTTTTAACGTCAGTTGTTTATAAAACCGACGTTAGAAGTTTGATTTTTACTTCAGTTAAATAAATAATTGACGTAAATAATCAACTCATTCCTATCTTTCTTTCGTTGTCATCTCCCTGTTGTCACTCTTAACGCAGATCATCACTCCATATAGTGCAGTTTATTTCTAATCTTTTTTTTTATAAAAGTTTATTTTTAATCTTAATTAATTCGCTTGAATTAGTAAATTAACAAATTCTTGTGCAAATTAAAATAAATAAACACTTAACATAAAACAAGTTATATATGTATAATCAAATCGTATCTCATTGAAGCGATTCATAAGTTACAATTACATGTTTAAAAGATAAAAAATTTCCGCAAGATAGCACTAAAATATAAAAAAGTTTCTGCTTCAACATCATTTTCTTCTCAGTCCTGTCCTCAGAATCTTCAACATTGAATGCATCCCCTCCCTCATTTGAAGTCGATGCTCCATCTGAATCCACAGTCACTTTGGAGCCGTGGCAAAGTGAAGGGTGCACTCGATCTGTTTCAGCAATATTCTTGGAACAGCCACTTGGTTCCAAAGCTGAGGTTTTGGAACTGTAGCTGCTGATTCTCCAGAAGGATGATGGTGTGTGCAATTCACATAATGCGATTTACACACCCTTATCACCCATGTAATGCGATTTACACAACCTCGGAAGTTGTTTGACCATTAAGACAGAGACCTTTAAGTCTAGGTATAGGAAGAAAGAGTGATGAAGTTATAAATCTCCATGGCAGAGCCATATTGTGAAGCAGAAAAATTAAAGGAAGGAAGGAAGCTATTTATAGGAGTAGGGGATGAAGTTACTAGGCGTTGTAAGTTGTTAAAAAATTAAATTGATCATTAAGAGCATTAGGTTCCAAGGCGAATTGGGAGTTGGCAGTCATATATTATATATAAACGTGCAGAAAAGAAAACGCCCGAAGGAATAGGAGGAAACTTATACACTTTTAACGTCAGTTGTTGAATAAAACTGACGTTAAAAGTGTTTTTAAAATAAAAAATATTTATTTTTAACGTCAGTTGTATAAACAACTGACGTTAAAAGTGTGATTTTTACTTCAGTTAAATAAACAGCTGACGTAAATAATCTTATATCCCTATCTGAAATGCCCTGTTGTCACTCTTAACACAGGTCTGTTAACGTCAGTTGTTGAATAAAACTGAAGTTAAAAGTGTTTTTAAAATAAAAAATATTTATTTTTAACGTCTGTTGTTTATACAATTGACGTTAAAATTGTGATTTTTACTTCAGTTAAATAAATAGCTGACTTAAATAATCCTATATCCCTAGCTATCTGAAATGCCCTGTTGTCACTCAATTAACACAGGTCTCAGAGCCATTTTGTGAAGGAATAGAAATATAGAGGAAAAGAAGAGGCAGTATTACAGACTGTTACAGAAGAAAGTTACTTTAACACTTTTAACATCAGTTGTATTAAACAACGGACGTTAAAAGTGTTTTTTTTTAAAAATATTAATATTTAACGTCAGTTTGTTAATAACACTGACGTTAAAAAATTAATTGTAACGTCAGTTGTTTAATACAACTGACGTTAAATGTTGTTTTATATAACGTTTACACCCGCGCGCCTTCTGCACTTCGCTCTGTACGTATACGTCTCTTTTCTCTTTTCATCACGCTCAACCCTAAATCACTCTCAACCCTCACTCTCACTCTCACCCAGCACAGAACCCTAATCGCGAGCTCATCTCCACCGCAACCATCGCGAGGGCTTCTTCGCCACCACCGTGAGGTACACTATTAACCCTAACTCTGTCTTTCCATTCATTCTTTGCAATAACTTGACGTACATCTCTCTTTCCCCTTCCCGCGCACTAACTCTCCTCGTCCCTCTGCTCTCAGTAACCACATCGAACGTTGGCCACCACTCGAGCTCCCCTCCCCACCACCACGCGAGCACCTATTTCTGGTGAGTATTTAGGGCAGATTTTTGTATTTTTGGTTTTGAGTGAATGTTGAAACTGTAGCCTCAGTAGTTGAAACTTGAAACCGTGAGTTTGAGTTGTTTGGAATGTACGTCTCTGTTTTTGGTTTTGAGTGCATGTTGCTCTTCTGGTTGATCTGTCACGGCCGTGATGCTAATCACGGCTAGGCCGTGATCAGTTCTGCCTGTGATGGCATGGTTCATTCGGTTGCACGTTACGGCCGTGATGGACATCACTGCCAGGCCGTGACCAGTGCTTGGCAATTAATCTTTAAAAACTATAGTTTTCAATCTCCCGTATTGTCCTTATATTGGATATATATATGTTTTGTATATCTACAGGACCTATCTAGTTATGGATCGTAGTTGGATGGTTTGTAAGCGTACTAGTGCTGAGTATTTGAAGGGGGTGGGAGACTTTATAGAATTTGCTCAAAGGAATGTTCCTAATAGTAATGGAATGTTCTGTTGTCCTTGTGTCAAGTGTTTGAATACGAGGAAATGTACGGTGAAGGATATACGTACTCATTTGATTTGTGAAGGGATTTGCTTGAGTTATACAAGATGGATATGGCATGGTGATATATTGTTGAGTAGTAATACGGCGAGTGTCTCCCAAAGTGAGGACGTTGACGTAGATATGGAGGATGATCGAGTATAGGACATGATCCGTGATATTGGACAAGAATCTTTTCATCGAGCGCATGTGTATGATAGGTTGTGCGGTGATGCGGATAAGCCTTTATATCCAGGGTGTACTACTCATACACGGTTGTCGGCGGTGCTAAAATTGGTTTGTGTGAAGGCGAGAAATGGTTGGAGCGATAAAAGCTTCACGGAATTGCTTGAAGTGTTGAAAGACTTGCTTGAGGAGGACAACACATTGCCTGACCGTAACTATGAGGCCAAGAAGGTATTGTGTCCTATGGGTATGGAGTATAAGAAGATACACGCATGCCCCAATAATTGCATATTGTACACCAGTGTTCATGAAGACAAACACGATTGCCCCAAATGTGGGTTATCACGATACAAAGTGAAGGGTGGTGATGATGATGATGATGTGAGAAAAAAGGGTCCTCCTGCGAAGGTGTTGTGGTATCTTCCAATAATTCCAAGGTTCAAGCGATTGTTTGCCAATGCAAAAGATGCGAAGAATCTTAGATGGCATAATGATGAGAGGAAACGTGATGGAAAGGTTTGTCATCCTGCTGATTCTATTCAATGGAAGAATATCGATACTATGTTTCCGGATTTCGCCGATGAGCCAAGAAACCTAAGGCTTGGACTTGCTACGGATGGAATGAATCCTTATGGTAACATGAGTAGTATTTATAGTTCATGACCTGTTCTGTTGGTGATTTACAACATGCCCCCTTGGTTGTGCATGAAGCGCAAATACATGATGTTGTCTATGATGATTTCGGGCCCAAAGCAACCGGGAAATGACTTAGATGTTTATCTAGGTCCCTTGATTGAAGACTTGAAAACGTTGTGGGTGGAAGGTGTTGATGTAGTTGATGGGTATTCTCATGAGACTTTCAAGCTTCGTGCCATGCTATTTTGCACCATCAACGACTTTCCAAAGATACTGTAACTTATAAAATGCAGTGTCAAGGGGCATAAAGCATGCCCTATATGTAAAGAAGGCACATGCTACACTCAGTTGCATCATGGAAAGAAGACGGTTTACCTTGGGCATCAGAGATTTCTTAGACGTGATCACCCATATCGTAAGATGAAAAAAGCTTTTAATGGATGCCAAGAGACAGAAGAAGTGCCGGCGGCCTTAATTGGAGAGCAGGTTTATCAGAGGGTAAAGGACATCGATGTTATATTCAGCAAGTCCAAAAAGAAAGGTAAAGCTGTTGAGAAAAACATATGGAAGAAGAGGTCGATATTCTTTGATCTTCCATACTGGCGCAAGCTTGATGTCAGACACTGCATTGATGTGATGCATGTGGAGAAAAATGTGTGTGATAGTGTGATCGGGACGCTTCTCAACATTCAGGGCAAGACAAAGGATGGTGTGAATGCTCGTCTCGACCTCGTTGCTATGGGTATACGAGATCAGTTAGCTCCAGTTGTTGAGGATGGTAAGCGGACTTATTTGCCGCCAGCATGTCATACTTTGTCAAAAAAAGAGAGACAAAGTTTCTGTGGGTGTCTTCAGGGCATCAAAGTTCCACACGGTTACTCTTCAAATATGAAGAGGCTTGTCTCTAGTGATCTTAAATTGGTTGGATTGAAGTCTCATGATTGTCACATCTTGATGCAACAACTTCTGCCCGTTGCTATTCGTGGTATTGCTACAAAAAATGTGAGACATGCCATTACTCGGTTGTGCTCATTCTTCAATTCTATATGTAGCAAAGTCGTTGACCCCCGTATGTTGGATGACTTGGAAGTTGAGGCTGCTACAATCTTGTGCCAATTGGAGATGTATTTTCCTCCTTCCTTTTTCGACATAATGGTTCACTTAATTGTTCATTTGGTGAGGGAGATTAGATTATGTGGGCGGTTTTTACGAGATGGATGTATCCAGTTGAGCGCTACATGAAGATCTTGAAAGGGTACGTGAAGAATCCTCATCGTCCGGAAGCATCTATTGTTCAAAGGTATGTTGCAGAAGAAGCTATTGAGTTTTGTTCGGACTACCTTCATAACACGGATCCTATAGGGGTTCCTAAGCCTCGACATGATGTGTTCAGATGTCAAGGTAAGGGTACACATGGCTTAAGAATTAATAGGAAGGATCGGGAGGAAGTGCTTCAAGCACATTTGTATGTATTGAACAACATCGAATGTGTTCAGCCTTTCTTATTTGAACATAAAAGAAAAGTCAATCAAGAAAACCCTCGAATGAGCGAAAGGTGGTTGTTGAACAAGCATAACAAGACTTTCTTATCATGGTTCAAGGAAGAAATGCTTAAGGATGGTAGTACTGCTTCTGATGACGTAAAATGGCTAGCACGTGGGCCTAACTTCAACCTCATATGTTGGAGCGGATACGACATAAATAACTTTTCCTTTTATACAAAGGAACAAGATAACAAGAGTACCATGCAAAATAGTGGGGTTATGATCGTGACCGAAGCAATGCACTTCTCTAGTGCAAAGGACACAAAACCCGTTAAAGCACCGACACCTTACTTTTGATATATTGAAGATATTTGGGTGCTCGATTACACTAAGCTTACGGTGCTTGGTATTTAAATGTAAGTGGGTTGATAGTAACGGTGGTGTACAAGCCGACGAATTGGGGTTCACATTGGTAGACCTCAACAAGTTAGGTCATATAAATGAGCCTTTCATAATGGCTTCCCAAGCAAAACAAGTGTTCTACATCACTGATCCTTCTAACAAAAGGTTGTCCGTGGTTCTCCAAGGAAAAAGCATGTATAATGGTAGTGATGAAAATGAAGATTCAAATCTTGATATTCCGGAGACTCCTTCTTTTTCAACAAACATGCCTACTATAATCGAGGAGACACAGGTGGACGATGTACATGCCACTCGTGATGATCATCACGAAGGGATATTGATATAGGTAGTTTAAACTTAGTATACATTTGTAACCTATGTTAATAAATATATATTGTTTTGAACAGGCATACATATGGATCATTGTTCCATTTTTCCTTTGCAATTCTGTAATGTGTGTGATATTACGTATTCTTTGGGATATTTACTGAATGCAGGGATGGCTTAGGGGAGTGATATTTTAAAACTGAAATTAAAAAAAAAATACTATTAACGTCAGTTGTATCATACAACTGACGTTAAAAGTATTTTATAAAAATATACAGTACACTATTAACGTCAGTTGTTTATTACAACTGACGTTAAAATTAAGACCTTTAATGTCAGTTCTTGATAACAATTGACGTTAGTTTTAACAAAATTTACGTCCGTTTTGTTAAAGAACCGACGTTAATTTTGACAAAATTAACGTCAGTTATGTTAAAGAACCGACGTTAATAGTGTTATATTTAACGTCAGTTCTCAACTGACGTTAAAAGTTAAACTTTTAACGTCAACTGTATTTACGTCAGTCAGTTTTCTGACGTAAAAAATCAATTTTAACTGACGTAAAAAGCACTTATTGCACTAGTGAATATATATGGGTTGCAGTGGACCACTTTCACGCAAGTCTACAATTTTTCTGTGCCTGTTCCTCCATTTCTCGCAAGTCTCAACAAAAAGGAAGAACCACTTTTATGTTGCACTGTTTCACGTTGCAGAGCAAATTGGTAAGGCTACAATTTTTCTCAATTAAAAAAGAAGGGAAGGGACCACTTACAGATTGGTAAATTTTTATTTTTGGGAAGCAATTTGAAGCTCAACATATTGGAATTTGGTTCTCCTCTCTCTTTTTATTATTCCATTATTTAATTTGTTTCAACAATGGTCGGTGAAAAGGATGATTCTCTTCAAGCTATTAATGTGCAGTTGAATGGTTAAAACTATTTGTATTGGAGTTATGTGTTGAAATTTTTTTTGAAAGGTAAAAGAATGTGGGGCTATGTTCCTGGAACCTCTGAGAAGCCAAAAGATAACAAAGATGGAAAATATGCAACTGAGCTAGAATCCTGGGAAGCAAATAATTCGAAGATTATTACTTGGATTAATAATTCTGTTTCACAGTCAATAGGAGTTCAATTAGCAAAATATGAGACAACCAAAAAGGTTTGGTATCATTTGAAAAGATTGTATGTGCAGTCCAATTTTGCAAAGCAATACCAGTTGGAGATTGATATTCAGGCCCTTCAACAAAACAACATGAGCATCCAAGAATTCTATTTTGCTATGTCCAACCTTTGGGATCAATTGGCTCTTACTGAATCTGTAGAATTGCAAGCTTTTAAAGCCTACACTGATCGTAGAGAATAACAACGCCTGGTTCATTTTTTTATGGCTCTTCGGGATGATTTTGAGGGGATTCGTGGATCGATTCTGCACCACAATCCTCTCCCAACTGCTGATTCAGTGGTTAATGAGTTGTTAGCTGAAGAAATTAGTCTCAAGTCTCAATCTGATAAAGGAAATGTTGACAAAGGAATCCTCCCCAATCCCAATTTATCTGTTTTTGTTCCTTCTAATAAAGGTAAATCTTATGGAAAGGTTGGTTATGATGAATGTAGCTTCTACAAGAATAAGGGTCATTGGAAAGCTCAATGTCCAAAAATGTTGAATAAGCCGCAACAAACACAGTAGTCCTCTCAATGGAGACCTCCAAGTCAGTTCAACCAGCGCAACTTCAAGTACTTTAGGCCTCCAACACCTAATACTAATGCAGTTATTCCTCCATCTAGTGAGAGCACATCTCTTTCTTGTCTTTCAGTAACTGATCTTGCTGAGCAATTCCAGAGGTTTCTTGCCACACAGCCATCTGCCATGTTTGACATGTCTGCTATGTCTGCCCAATCCTATATAGGTTTGTCCTCCTCTAGCTCCTCAGGTATATCCCCATCCTTATGGATCCTTGACTCTGGAGCATGTCATCATATGTCATCTGATTTAAACTCCTTTGTGTCCTCATATTCTGTTTCTTATGTACCAATCATAACTGCTGATGGCACCCCTCTACCAGTAGCAGGCATTGGGTCCGTTTCCACATCTCATTTGTCCATTCCAGATGTTTATTACATTCCTAAATTACGTGTCAGTCTTATTTCTGTTAGTCAGTTATGTAATTCTGGTTACTCAGTTTTACTTTCTTCCACCTCTTGTTATGTGCAGGATCTGCAATCCCAGAGGCTGATTGGGACAGGTCGTAGAGAGGGGGGGCTTTATGTTTTGGATGAACTAAGGTTTCTAGATGTTGCAGCTGCTAGTGCTGACTTGTCGTCCTTTTGTTTGACTTCCTCTTCTTCTAGCTTTTATTATGGCATTCTCGTCTTGGTCATGTTTCTTCTTCCCGTTTGAAATACTTGGCTTCTACAGGAGTTTTATAAAAGTTGCAAACTAATGATATTTCTGATTGTTGTGGTTGCAAACTTGCTAAGTTTTCTGCTTTGCCCTTTTGTAAAAGTGTTTCAATTCCGGTTGCACCCTTTGTTGTGATTCATTCTGATGTATGGGGACCATCCCCGACTGTTACTAAAGGTGGTTCTAGATATTATGTATCTTTCATTGATGATTGAACTCGTTATTGTTGGGTTTATCTTATGAAACATCGTTCTGACTTTTTAAGCATTTATCACATGTTTTGTGTTTTGGTTAAAACTCAACATAATACTGTTATCAAATGTTTTAGATGTGATCTAGGTGGTGAATATACTTCCAACAAATTTTATGAATTACTTGCCTCTAATGGGACTTATCACCAAACTTCTTGTACTGATACTCTTGAACAAAATGGAGTAGCTGAAAGAAAACACCGTCACATTGTTGAAACAGCTCGTTCTCTTCTTTTATCTGCCTTTGTCCCAAGTGAGTTTTGGGGGGAAGCTGTCCTCATTGCAGTCTATGTCATTAACCGGATCCCATCTTCTTTCACTCCAGGTTTGTCTCCCTTTGAAAAATTATATGGTTGTGCCCCTGATTATTCTACCTTGAGAGTGTTTGGTTCTACTTGTTTTGTGCTTCGTCCGCATGTTGAACGTAGTAAGTTGTCTTATCGTTCAGCTATTTGTGTTTTTCTTGGTTATTTTAAGAGTCAATGAGTTAGAGATTTTGATATATGACAAATACAATTTAATGTGTGTGCAAGTGTTTTAGTGTCAAATTGTAAAGACAGGTATCAAGCAGTGATCAACAAGTTCATTAAGCAAATTCAAGGAAAATATTCAAGGAAGAACTTGAACGAATCAACTAAAAAGATGCATGAAGAAAATCAATTTTCATAACCTACATTAAAAGGAATAAGTTTTTGTTAATGAAAATGATTTTTGGAAAGAAGCGCTTGTCCACTAAAGTGATAGAAGCGCTCGTCCACTAAAGTGATAGAAGCGCTCGTCCACTAAACTCGTCCACTAAAGTGATACAAGCGCTCGTCCACTAAAGTGACAGAAGTGCTCGTCCAATAAAGCAACAGAAGTGCTCGTCTACTAGGTTACGTTCAACCAGTTAAAGGAGTATCCGTCCAATGACGTGGCACATGGAGCTCGTCTACTATCAACTACGAGCCCTGAGGATTGAAGACGACGCCGATGTGGAATCTTATTTCAAGAACCAGAATCAAGAAAACAGATTCTGTTATCAGACCCAAATCTGTTTTGATTGATTCCAACGACTATAACTTGTTTTTCTATATAAAGAGGGATCAAAGGAACACTTTAAAAATCAATACAAAACATATCAAAACACATCAGAATTACACGAAATCAATTTGAGAAATCAATTGTGAAAATCATTCATCTTCTTGCTTGAGCTTTATTGTGAAAAGAGTGTTTCATTCTCATAATTGCTTCAATTTGTATATCCGACTATTGAGAGTTAGGAATCGATTTTTTGTTCTATTTGATTGTAAAGAGAGAGGGAGTCTTTCTAAATGATTAGGGTGAGGTATCCCTAAGGAAGAACATTGAGGCTCTTCACAATAGTGTGGTATCTCGAGGTGAAGGAGTGCTCTGTGGTGTAAAGGATTTTCAAGGTACCTGGCTAAAGCTTGTTGTGTTAGTGTGTGAAACCCACAGGTGGAGTGGGGACTGGATGTAGGTCACAGTGGTGGAGACTGAACCAGGATAAATCTAGTTGTGTGGTATCTCTAAACTCAAACTCTTTAATTTCTGTCTTACTCATATAACTATGATCTTGATGTTCTAAGTATTCAATTGATATCCGTTCTTGATCTGCATAATCAGTATTGAACCTTGAGTAAACTGTAATAATAACTGTGTATTCCATTCCGTTCTCAAGGATCAATATTTGAATTGAATCTTGCATCATATGTGATCAAATTCGAATAGCTTAATTTCTGTTTCTTAATCAATGAAATTGAAACCTGCAAGTTTGTTATTATTGAGTTTTGAACCTGAACCTATTCTATGATCTATTAATTCTGAATCAATCTTTCTTATTCTCATTACCTTCTATAAGAAGTGATAATGGGGGAGAATTTCAAAATGAAGTGTTTTAAAACTGTTGTGATGAGCATGACATTCAACACAATTTTTCTGCTCCTATAACTCCACAACAAAATGGAGTAGTGGAAAGAAAGAATAGATCATTAGAGGAGATAGCAAGAACTGTGTTGAATGACTCTAGCTTGACAAAACATTTTTGGGCAGATGTTGTCAATATAGCCTGCTATGTGCTAAATAGAGTCTTGATCAGACCAATATTAAAGAAAACCCCTTATGAGCTTTACAAAGGAAGAAAACCAAATATAGCACATTTTCATGTTTTTGGTTGCAAATGCTTTGTTCTTAACAATGGAAAGAATAATCTTGGAAAATGAAGGAATTTTCCTAGGTTACTTTCTATCTAGTAAAGCATTTAGAATATATAATAAGAGAACACAAACTATTGAGGAATCTGTGCATGTGATATTTGATGAGTCTAACCCCAAAAGGTTGGGAAAGGATTCTGTTATTGATGATCTTGCAGATTCAATTGAGAAAAATCTCCTAGAAGAGAAACTGGACAATGACCAAGATGAAAGCTTAAAGAATGAATTGCTGTAGCAGGAGCAAACAGAACAACAGCCTGACCTACCAAAGGAATGGAGGACCGACAGAACAAAAGACATGTTAGGAACAAAAGACATGGGATTATGGTATCCCAAGGGAGCTACATCTACTTTACTTAGCTATTCAGACTATGATTTTGCTGGTTGTAAACAATCTAGTGTGGCTTTATCCACTGCAGAGGCTGAATATTTAGCAGCCGGTAGCTGTTGTGCACATGTTTTATGGATGAAACAACAATCAGTTGATTATGGTGTGCAACTAAACCAAGTTCCTATTAGATGTGACAATACAAGTGCAATTAACCTAACTAAGAATCTCATAATGCACTCTAGAACTAAACACATAGAAATCAGACATCATTTCATTAGAGATCATATTCAAAGTAGAGAAACTGAGATTGAATATGTTGATACAACTAAACAACTTGTTGATATTTTTACCAAGCCCTTGAACAAGGAAATCTTCTTTTTCATTAGAAGAGAATTGAGCATAATCGATCAATCCTATATCTAATTTCTAAAGAAATAGAAGAAAATCAAAAGGAACAATTTTAGATAGACGTGCTTATTTTCAAAAGGAACAATTTTAGATGGACGCATTTTTATTTATTTATCCCTGCACCTATCCCTCTATCATGAACAATTTTATATGCTATGTTTGAATGTTTAAATGCTTGCCTTTTCTATTGCTTAGAATGTTTCTTTTCTTTACCTTTTTATAATGCCAAAAGGGGAGGAAAAAGTATGATATAGAGAAAGAGGATAACAACAAATTATACATGCATATGTTGAGGGGGAGCTTACAAGCTTACATGATTAAGGGGGAGTAAATCAAATTCTGCTCTGATGATTTTTTTTTGCTCTGATCTACTTTTGCTCTGATACCATGATATAAATCTATCAAAAACACTTAGCGTCTGCTACACTTATACTGTGATCTTATAATTTGTTAGAAGATCTGTCATAATAAAAAAGGGGGAGTTTGTAAGACTCAATGACTTAGAGATTTTGATATATGACAAATACAATTTAATGTGTGTGCAAGTGTTTGTGTCAAATTGCAAAGACGGGTATCAAGCAGTGATCAACAAATTCTTTAAGCAAATTCAAGGAAGAACTTGAAGGAATTAAGGAGCTACATGTAGAAATCAAAAGAGCAAAGTCAAAGATCAAAGGATCATCAAGACCAAGCTTAACGGAGAATTTTAGTCACAAAATAGCTCAACTAAAAAGATGCATGAAGAAAATCATTTTTCATAACCTGCATTAAAAGGAATAAGTTTTTGTTAATGAAAATGATTTTTGGAAAGAAGTGCTCGTCCACTAAAGTGATAGAAGCGCTCGTCCACTAAAGTGACAGAAGCGCTCGTCCACTAAAGTGACAGAAGCGCTCGTCCACTAAAGTGACAAAAGTGCCCGTCCACTAAAGTAATAGAAGAACTCGTCTATTGGGTTACGTTCAACCAGTTAAAGGAGTATCCATCCAATGACGTGACATATGGAGCTCGTCTACTATCAACTACGAGCCATGAGGATTGAAGACGACGTCGATGTGGAATCTTATTTCAAGAACCAGAGAATCAAGAAAATAGATTATGTTATCAGACACAAATCTGTTTTGATTAATCCAAACGACTATAATTAACTTGTTTTTCTATATAAAGAGGGATCAAAGGAACACTTTAAAAATCAATACAAAACATATCAAAACACATCAGAATTACACGAAATCAATTTGAGAAATCAATTGTGAAAATCATTCATCTTCTTGCTTGAGCTTTATTGTGAAAAGAGTGTTTCATTCTCATAATTGCTTCAATTTGTATATCTGACTATTGAGAGTTAGGAATCATTTTTTTGTTCTATTTGATTGTAAAGAGAGAGGAAACCTCTCTAAGTGATTAGGGTGATGTATCCCTAACGAAGAACATTGAGGCTCTTCACAAGAGTGTGGTATCTCGAGGTGAAGGAGTGCTCTGTGGTGTAAAGGTTTTTCAAGCTACCTGGCAAAAGCTTGTTGTGTTAGTGTGTGAAAACCCACAGGTGGAGTGGGGACTAGATGTAGGTCATAGTGGTGGTGACTGAACCAGGATAAATTTGGTTGTGTGGTATCTCTAAACTCAAACTCTTTAATTTCTGTCTTGCGCATATAACTATGATCTTGATGTTCTAAGTATTCAATTGATATCAGTTCTTGATCTACATAATCAGTATTGAACCTAGAGTAAACTATAATAATAACTGTGTGAGTATAGCGAGCGAGAGATTTCAATTCCTTGACAGTACAACTTTTATAATACACAGATCCAAGAACGTCAGTGAAGCAAAGAATAATTTTTAAGGAAGCACTAGTTTTTATCATACATATTTTTTAGAGCACTTTAGAGGTCTTCGAGAGGTGAGTAACAGTATCTTTTTGCGAACACTTTCCATGGTATTTTTATGTGTTTACAGTGAATTTAAAATTGATGAACTCATATTTCAATTCAGTGTCTTGCTTACAAAATTTAGGTGACCGTATTCCTCATTTGTATGTGTGTGGGAGGGTCTACCTTATAGTTTTTTTTTTTGGAATGTGAATTGAATACATGATTGATATTTGTACTAGTTGAATGATATGCTTGATGCCATATGTTCTGTCTTGATGCTCATGATTGTCATAGTGTAATTATAAATTTACTTGGAGACATGACATAAGTCTATTTAGTATGCATGGTAGGATTAAATATTTAATTTATGGTAAATGAATTGTTACATGTATGAGACATGAAATTCATGCCTTATGATGAATTGTATGATGTTTGCGGTAATACCACCTATGATAGGGGTATCGAAAAGTAATACCACCGTAATGGGGTATCGAAAGTAACATCCCCATATAATTGGGGTGTCGAAAATAAGTAATAGTACCTAAAAAAGGAGTATCGAAAGTAACACCGCCACAAGTTGGGGTGTCGAAAAAGGAGAAATACCACCATGTGACATGGAAGGTATCGAAATGGAAATGTCCCCGACAGGAGGGTGACATCGAAACACTCCTCGTGAGTAGGGGTGGGCAATGGGACGCCATTGTCGTGTGATGTGTGAATTTATGGCATGCCGACAAGAGGCCAATTTAATTAGGAGGTCTTCGGACCGCTTGGATTAAACTAGAGTTTATCTGGTATATGGAATGTGATGTATTGAGATGAGATTATTATTGATATTAAAAGCATTTTCTTTTATATATATTATTTTAGAAAATTAGCGGGTGCCATGGACAGTTTTTTCGGTTACCACGCCAGCTGAGAACAATGCTATTTTCGAAAATATTTTTAAAATTGTATTGTTGATCACTGGGATTTTATATCTCATTATAAGTATTGTTTTCAGAGCACGAGGAGGACGTCATCGAAACTGAAGAGGCGTGAAGACTTAGTGGATTCCATTAGTTATTCTTTCTAGTTTGGTTAGTATTTTCTTAAATAAGGAGTCGTGTGTGGCTAGACACATTTATTTATTTATCGTTGGGTTTGTTAGTAGACGCCTGGTATTGAGGCTTGTGATTTTCATTTATATTTATATTCATTACATGGATATTTTTTTACTATTTTATTTAATATGAGGTATTTTCCTACTTAGTTATTTGAGAAAAAATTTATGATTTGTGTTTTTTTTTAATTAAATGTTTTGAAGGATTTTTATTGAAATTAATTTGGGTTACTAATGTAACGAATGGCGTTACATTTATGGTATCAGAGCAGTTCGATTCTAAATCGGACTGTGGTAGTGGGGCTTTTTCAAAAAAAACAAAAAAACAAAACTTGGGCGCATAGGATGTTTGTTAGAGTTATAATTCTGCATTCCATTCTTTTGGATATTGGACTTGATCAACCCACTGTTTGATTGGTGGTATGCAGATTATGGCAGCGAACAGGCGAGGGAGAAATGATGCGCTTGCAGCGACTTTGGCTCGAATGGCTAGAGTTATGCAGGAGCAGACGGAGACTCTCCGTCGGATGAGGGATAAGGGGGACGTGCTTAACGTGGTACCGGTTGCAGCTCCAGATCCACGATGACAGGGTGCAGTCGAGTTCGGGAATAATAATCCGTGACTTTTCGAGGGACCACCGATCCTATTGAGGCTGAGTAATGGTTACTGAAATTAGAGAAGATCTTCCGGGCCATGGGGTGCTCTGATGCTCAGAAGGTGGATTTTGCCACCTATATGTTAGAGTCGGATGCAGAGCACTGGTGGAACTGTGCCAGGGGCGGGTTGCTTGCTTCGGGTGCCCCTATCATGTGGGACAGATCCAAGGAGGTATTTCTGGAGAAGTACTTTCCACACAGTGTCCGGATACAGAAAGAGATGGAGTTTCTACATCTTCGTCAGGGGAGTATGACGGTAGCGGAATATGTGGCCAAGTTTGAGAGGCTTGCAAGGTTCTCCACGCAGGTGAGGGATAATCCTGATAGTCCATGGAAAGCAATTAAGTTCGAGCAGGGTTTGAAGCCAGAGCTGCAGAGCCTTATTGGGCTCCTAGAGATTCGAGACTACCCCACTTTAGTGAACAAGTGTAGGGTGGCGGAGCAGACTATGCAAGCTGTGATGGCTGAGAGGTCGAAGGAGAAGAGTTTCAGTGACGGCAAGAGATTCCATGGGAAAGAGGGTAATTTCCAAAAGAGCCTACGACCTGTGCCTACAATCACGAAGGGTAAGCAAGGTGCTCAAGGTGAGAAGGGGACTGCATGTTACAAGTGTGGGTGGTAGCATGGAGATCGTGTGTGCCCAGCGGCACAAACCACTTGACACAAATGCGGGAAGATAGGACACTTTGCTAGGATGTGCAAGTCAGGAGGACAACCTCAAACCAGATCATTGAACCACGGAAGGGTCTTTACCATCCAAGGAGAGGAGGTGAAGGAGTCCGACGGTTTGATCCAAGGTAAGGGCTTTATCAAATGTCATGATGTTATCATATTGTTCGATTAGGGAGCAACACATTCATTCATTTAATTTAAATGTGCTCAATTCTTAGAGTTACCTGTTACTAAACTGTCATATGATTTGTGTGTTTCTACTCCTGCTAAAGATAGATTGATTACTTCTTCTGTCTGCCTGCAATGTCCCTTATTGTTTCAAGACCTGGCTTATATTGTTGATTTGATATGTTTACCTATGTCTGGTCTGGATATTATTTTGAGCATGGACCGGTTGTCTCGTAATAATGCTATTATTGATTGTGCTGGTCGAACTATTTCTTTCATTCCACAGTCCATGTCTGTTGACTCTCCTAGGACGAAACACCTTATCTCTGCTGCCTCATGTCATAAGTGCTTAGTTGAGGGAGCTCAGGGATATATACTCCTCTTTTCTGCTAAGATAGAGGCTGAAAGTGATATAGCGGCGTTGCCTATTGTGTGTGGGTTCCCAGATGTGTTTCCTAAGGATGTCTCTAGTTTACCTCCATATAGAGAAATTGAGTTTACCATAGATCTAGTACCTGGGAGTGGACCTATATCAGTATCACCCTATAGGATGGCACCTCTAGAGTTGAGCGAGATCAAGAAACAGATAGATGATATGTTACAGAAGGGGTTTATTAGGCCTAGTGTGTCACCTTGGGGAGCACCAGTGCTTTTAGTGAAGAAAAAGGATGGGAGTATGAGGTTGTGTGTTGATTATAGGCAACTGAATAAGGTAACCATCAAGAACAAATATCCCTTGCCTAGGATAGATGATCTCTTAGATCAGTTAAGGTAAGCGTCAATGTTTTTCAAAATAGATCTAAGATCGGGATATCATCGAATTAGAGTTAGAAGCGATGACATCCCTAAGACAGCCTTCAGGACAAGGTATGGGCACTATGAGTATGTGGTGATGCCATTTGGTGTGACCAACGCCCCAGCCGTTTTCATGGACTACATGAATCGGATATTTAGGACCTTTTTGGACAGGTTTGTGGTGGTGTTCATAGATGATATTTTAATATACTCTAGGACGCCAGAAGAACATGGAGAACACTTAAGGTTGGTGTTGCAGATCTTTAGGGACGAGCGTCTTTATGCCAAACTAGAGAAGTGTGAGTTTTGGCTAGATGAGGTAAAATTTTTAGGACACACAATCTCAAAGGATGGTGTAGCCGTTGATTCCTCTAAAGTCGATGCGGTGTTGGGATGGGAACAACCTAAGACGGTAACCGAAGTGAGAAGTTTCTTAGGCTTAGATGGTTACTATAGGAAGTTCATAGAGGGGTTATCTAGATTAGCCTTACCTTTGACCCAGTTGACTAGGAAAAGGAAACCTTTTGTGTGGGACCAGGAGTGTGAGGACGGGTTCCAATATCTTAAGAGGATATTGGTGTCATCACCAGTCTTAACTATACTGGATCCCTTAGTGAGTTTTGTGGTATACTGCGACGCTTCTAAGAATGGCTTGGGATGTGTCTTGATGCAGTAGGGCAAGGTGGTAGCATATGCCTCTAGGCAGCTTAGGCCACATGAGGGGAATTACCTTATCCATGACCTAGAGCTAGCAGCTGTGGTTTTTGCCCTTAAGATTTGGAGGCATTACCTTTATAGGGCAAAGTTCGAAGTTTTTAGTGGCCATAAAAGCCTAAAGTATCTGTTCGACCAGAAGGAGCTGAACATGAGACAACGAAGGTGGATGGAGTTCCTTAAGGACCATGACTTCGAGTTGAAGTACCATCCGTGGAAAGCCAATGTGGTGGCGGATGCTTTGAGTAGGAAGTCCCTACACATGTCAAGCTTGATGGTGAAAGAGCTGAACCTCATGGAAGAGTTTAGGGACATGAATCTGGAGGTGTTGGATGTGTCCTTAAATGTCTTAAGGTTGACATTGAATAGGTTGGAAATTAATAGTGACCTTAGAGATGAGGTTAGGCGGGAACAACTTTTAGACCAGGAGTTGCAGTCTCGGTTGGGACAAAAGGGTGATGAGTTGTCTGTTGATGGGCTAGTGAAGTTTAAGAATAGGACCGTTGTTCCTAAGGAGGGGAGCCTTAGAGAGAAGGTATTAGAGGAAGCTCATACGGGAAAGTTTACCATACATCCTGGGATAACTAAGATGTACCAAGACCTTAAGAGGATGTATTGGTGGCCGAGAATGAAAAAGGATGTGGCTAGCTTCGTAGCTAGGTGTTTAGTGTGCCAAAGGGTTAAGATAGAACATCAGAAGCCTTCAGGGTTGTTGCAGTCCTTGGAGATTCCAGAATGGAAGTGGGAGAGAATTTTTATGGACTTTGTGATGGGGTTACCTAAGACGCGTTTGGGCTTAGACGCCATTTAGGTGATAGTGGATAGGTTGACCAAGTCTGCCAACTTCTTGCCAATTAAGGCAACCTATAGCTTAGACAAGTTGGCATACCTCTATATCAAGGAAATAGTCAAGCTTCATGGGATACCCACATATATAGTGTCGGATAGAGACCTGAGATTTACCTCTAGATTTTGGAGAGCTTTTCAGCAAGCCTTTGGGACTAAGTTGAACCTTAGCACGGCCTATCATCCCCAAACGGATGGTCAGTCAGAGCGAACCATTCAGACCCTTGAGGACATGCTTAGAGCGTGTGTCTTGGATGAAGGAAGGAGTTGGGATAGATTCCTACCTCTCATCGAGTTTGCGTATAACAATAGTTATCACGCTAGTATAGGCATGGCACCCTATGAGGCCCTATATGGGAGGAAGTGTAGGTCCCCTTTATGTGGGTGTGAGGTAGGTGAGAAAACCTTGATAGGACCTGAATTGGTCCAAGAAACCTCCGAGAGAATAAAAATGATTAGGGAGAGGATGCGCACGGCGCAAAGTAGACAAAAGAGCTATGCCGACAAAAGGAGAAAGCCTCTAGAATTCCAGGAAAGTGAGCATGTATTTTTGAGAGTCACTCCTAAGACGGGGGTAGGGAGGTCGATGAAAGTCCGCAAGCTAAATCCTCGTTTCATGGGACCTTTCCAAATCCTTAAAAGAGTCGGGCCTGTTGCTTATCAATTGGCTCTTCCGCCACAGTTGGCAAACCTTTATGATGTTTTTCATGTGTCGCAACTCAGAAAATATGTACCTGATGAATCTCATGTGATGGCTCCTGAGTCTGTACAATTGAAATATAATTTGATCTATAAGCCCAGGCCTAGGCAAATCTTGGACAAAAGCACTAAGACTCTGAGGAACAAGACAATTCCACTGGTGAAAGTGTTATGGGAAGGATTGACTCATGAGGAAGCCACTTGGGAGATGGAGGAGGACATAGTTCGTTAATACCCAGATTTTATTATCTAAGGTATGGTAACCTTTTAGTTTCAAATATGTCATTTGTTAAAATAAGTGCGTGAGTATGAGGTGAATTTCGGGGACGAAATTCTTTAAGGAGGGGAGAAAACGTAACATCCTAAAATTCTAATATAATTAATTTGATGAAAAATATATTAAGTTTTTTAAATATATATATATATAGTGAAAATAAAATACAAATAAGAGATTTAGTGTAAAGAATTGATAGTACGAGGATTTATTGAAATATATTAACTATTATAAAGAATGCAAAATTATATATATATATATATAAACGTAAAACCCTGAAAAGCGCACAGCATATATATATATATATATATATATATACTTTAGAAAAGCGCACAATATATATATATATATATATATATATATATATATATATATATATATATATATTAGTCATTGTAAAAAAAAGGGGGGGGGGGAACGCCGCTGCACAGTGAGTGAGTAGAGCGAGCGAGAGATTTCAACTCCTTACCAGTACAACTTTTATAATACACAGATCCAAGAACGTCAGTGAAGGGAAGAATAATTTTTAAGGAAGCACTAGTTTTTATCATACATATTTTTTAGAGCACTTTGGAGGTCTTCGAGAGGTGAGTAACAGTACATTTTTTGCGAACACTTTCCATGGTATTTTTATGTGTTTACAGTGAGTTTAAAATTGATGAACTCATATTTCAATTAAATGTCTTGATTAAAAAATTTAGGTGACCGTATTCCTCATATGTATGTGTGTGGGAGGGTCTACCTTATAGTTTTTTTTTTAGAATTTGAATTGAATACATGATTAATATTTGTACTAGTTGAATGATATGCTTGATGCCATATGTTATGTCTTGATGCTCGTGATTGTCATAGTGTAATTATAAATTTACTTGGAGACATGACATAAGTCTATTTAGTATGCATGGTAGGATTAAATATTTAATTTATGGTAAATGAATTGTTACATGTATGAGACATGAAATTCATGCCTTATGATGAATTGTATGATGTTTGCGGTAATACCACCTATGATAGGGGTATCGAAAAGTAATACCACCGTAATGGGGTATCGAAAGTAACATCCCCATATAATTGGGGTGTCGAAAATAAGTAATACTACATAAAAAGGAGTATCGAAAGTAACACCGCCACAAGTTGGGGTGTCGAAAAAGGAGAAATACCACCATGTGACATGGAAGGTATCGAAATGGAAATGTCCCCGACAGGAGGGTGACATCGAAACACTCCTCGTGAGTAAGGGTGGGCAATGGGACGCCGTTGTCGTGTGATGTGTAAATTTATGGCATGCCGACAAGAGGCCAATTTAATTAGGAGGTCTTCGGACCGCTTGGATTAAACTAGAGTTTATCTGGTATATGGAATGTGATGTATTGAGATGAGATTATTATTGATATTAAAAGCATTTTCTTTTATATATATTATTTTGGAAAATTAGCGGGTGCCATGGACAGTTTTTCCGGTTACCGCGCCGGCTAAGAACAATGCTATTTTCGAAAATATTTTTAAAAATGTATTGTTGATCACTTGGATTTTATATCTCATCATAAGTATTGTTTTCAGAGCACGAGGAGGACGTCATCGAAACTGAAGAGGCGTGAAGACTTGTGTGGCTAGACACATTTATTTATTTATCGTTGGGTTTGTTAGTAGACGCCCGGTATTGATGCTTGTTGTTTTCATTTATATTTATATTCATTACATGAATATTTGTTTACTATTTTATTTAATATGAGGTATTTTCCTACTTAGTTATTTGAGAAAAATTTTATGATTTGTGTTTTTTTTAATTAAATGTTTTGAAGGAATTTTATTGAAATTAATTTGGGTTACTAATGTAACGAAGGGCGTTACAAGAAAGGTTATCGTTGTTATGATCCTCCAAATAAAAAGTTGTATGTCTCATGCCATGTTGTGTTTCTTGAACATATTCATTTTTATTCTATTCCTTCTAGTCCGCATGGTCTTACCAAAACTGATCTCACCTGTATTGAGCTTTGCAGGGTGGACACTAGTAGTTCTGATGATCCAGAAGCCTCCTCTGTCCCCATGCCTCCCCAAGAAGCTCCTATAATTGTGGATCCTCCTACTCCTCGTTATCCTCATCGTGATCGCCAGTCCACTTAATTACCTGATTTTGTTTATTCTGTCTATTCCACTTCCTTTGCTCCTTTTTTAACCTCCATTCACAGTTTGTCTGAGCACTCTTCTTATAAAGAGGCAGTTCTTGATCCCTCTTGGCAACAAGTTATGGCAGGGAAACTTTCTGCTTTGCACAAGACAGATACTTGGGACCTTGCCTCTCTTTCACCAGGAAAAACTGCAATTGGTTCTCGTTGGGTTTATAAGATCAAAACCAAGTCTGATGGGTTTGTTGAAAGATACAAAGCTCGTTTAGTTGCAAAGGGGTTTTCTCGGTAATATGGTATTGATTATGAAGAAACTTTTGCTCCTGTTGCCAAAATGACCACTATTCGTACTCTTATTGTAGTTGCATCTATCCGTCAGTAGCATATTTCACAAATGGATGTTAAAAATTCCTTCTTGAATGGTTATATTCAAGAAGAGGTTTATATGGTTCCTCCTCCAAGTGTGTCTCATAATCCTGGTGAAGTTTGTAAATTGAAGAAGGCTCTCTATAGGCTTAAACAAGCTCCTCGTGATTGGTTTGAGAAGTTCTCCATTGTGATTGAATCCCTTAGTTTCCACTCCAGCCCGCATGATTCTGCCTTATTTATTAGGTGCATTCTTCATGGTTGTATCTTGCTCTCTTTATATCTTGATGACATGATTATTACTGGGGATGATGTTGATGGGATTTTCGATTTGAAACTACAATTAGCCAGACAGTTTGAGATGAAAGACTAAGGCATTCTTCGTAACTTTTTGGGGATTGAGGTTGCCTACTCTCCTCGAGGCTACCTTCTTTCTCAATCTAAGTATATTGGTAACATTCTTGCATAAGCCCGTCTCTGATACTCGAACAACAGACACACCTCTTGAGTTTAATGCTCGATATTGCTCATCTGATGGTGTCCTTTTGTCAGACCCTACTTTGTATTGTACCCTTGTTGGCAGCTTGGTGTATCTTACCATTACTAGACCTGATATTGCTTTTGCAGTGCTTGTTGTAAGTCAGTTTGTTTCCTCTCCTACTATAGTTCATTGGGCAACTGTTCTTCGCATTCTTCGTTATCTTCGGGGCACTCAATTTCAGAACCTTCTATTTCCCTCATCTTCTTCATTGGAGTTGTGTGCTTACTCAGATGCTGATTGGGGTGGTGATTCCATTGACCGTAAATCTACCACGGGGTTTTGCATTTTTCTAGGAGATTCTCTTATTTCTTGGAAGAGTAAGAAGCAAGCAGTTGTTTCTCGATCTTCTACTGAAGCTGAGTATCGTGCCATGGCATCTACCACTACGGAAATCGTTTGGTTGCGCTGGTTACTTGACTTTATGGGTGTGTCTTCTTCTGCACCAACCCCTATGTATTGTGATAATATGAGTGCTATACAAATCACTCGCAACTCAGCCTTTCATGAACGCCCCAAACACATTGAGATTGATTGCCATTTCACTAGACATCATTTTCAACAGGGAACCATTACTTTCCCCTTTGTTTCTTCCTCTATGCAGATTGCTGACTTGTTCACGAAATCGTATTCCACTACACGCTTTCATTTCTTAATTAACAAACTCTCGATGCTTCCTGTTGATGCATCATGAGTTTGATGGGGATGTTAGATAATATAGTCTATTTATTTATTTATTTATTTATTTATTTATTTATTTATTTATGTCTTAAGGGTAGTTTAGTCTTTTGTTTGTTGCCTATTTATATTTATTCCTTTTGCTATCTATTGTAACCTAGAGACTAATTGCATTCTAATGAAACCCTAGCAGCCCTTTTCTCTACTCCTTGGTTCTCTCTTCCACCTCTCCTTCCTTTTACTATTGCATTGGTTTCTTAACAATGTATACGTGCAAAATTGTACAAGAGAACAACTCGGGGTGATCACAAATCCATTAGTTTTTGCTTTTGACCGTCCTTGATAACCAACTAGTTTTTGGTACTTTTCGAGTTGTGCACCTAGAAACTAACCTCAATCATGATTAAATTGAGTCATTAATAATATTTCTAAGGACTACCTTTGGGCACTTTTATGGATTTGTTTCTTCAACTACCCTAATTATATATATATATATATATATATATATATATATACATATATATTTCATGGTGAAAATGTTGACCATACCACATTGGGTCACCTGGAATAGTTAAGGGACATTCACAAACCAAATTGGATCTAAGGAGACTCGAATTTGTAATTTTGAGAGGCTACGTGATTTTATTTATCATCGACTAAAAGTGTCTCCCCACTTTCTTTTTATGGATCAAATTGGACCTTATCCAACGAGTTAACAGTCTTAGTGACACACTCAAAGTGTGTTTTACACAAATTGAAAAAATGTTGCGAGTTATTTGCACATCTATAAACAGTAAGGTTTAAAATGTACATCAACCAAAGTCAAATGGTGTAATACGCATTTTACCCTCTTTTTTTTTTAAGAGGGAGGAGGAGATCAAGGAAAATTATATGCAAAATTATGACATCATTTGATTCAAGTGACGATCTCACTTTTTTATTTTTTTTTGAAAGGCAAAAAGAATTATATTAAAATGATATAAAGAATACCCCAACCCAAACACTTACAAAAAGACTGGTCACAACAACTTCCCCATCCAAATACAAAGAAAACACAACTCAAGAACAAAACTAAAAAGCCCCCTGATCAGAAAATGAAAAAAAAAATGTAACAACATGGCACCCACTCCAAATGTATACACCTCACTTAGTAGGAAAAATACTTGGTTTTTTATGTTTTAATGATTTATTTTTAACCATTCATTCAGGTACCTTTCATCCATTTGCCACTTGTAAATTTATTTATTAGAAAAAGTGAAAAACACTGAAGAAAGCACTACAAACTACTAACATGATATTTTGCAATTTGATCTAAATATAAATCAATGGAGCATGAATCGAGTTCAATTCTTCGATCAAATAAACCAAATCTGTTGGTACTCATCCCAGACAACTGATTAATAAAAAAAAAATGACTCTTGAATCTCATGCACTGTCATCGCTAACTAGCAAAATGAAGGAAAGACAGCTAATAAGAAATTATCAGCAGCAGGTTTAGGTTGTAGGATTTCCACCACCAGAACAATTTATCTAGCTACAGTTTTCGTCACGCCTAAATATTGTTCCTGAATAGCCAAAATCTAATAGTACTTGATATCTAGTCAATTGATCTTGTCGGTGATATCCGAGATGACCTTGTCCATGTCTAGCTCCTTCAATTGTTTATACGGACGCTTCATTCTCTGAAATAAAATAAATAAAGGATTTAGGAGGAAAAAAAAGAATTTGGACAATATACGGAATAACAGTAGAGATATGAAGGTAATGTATGGGTATCTATCTATTAAGGTGTTGCGTGTTTTGAGGTGGAAAATTGAAATGTAAGGGTGTTGTGAAATGTTGTCTCATACAAATACTAAATAACAGAAAATAGATTAGCAACATTATATATCAAAAACATAACTACCAGCCTAAACTAAAAAATAAAATATAAAACCACAGCTTATGCTCTATTGCCAGATGAAAATTCAGAAGAAACTAAACAGAAAGTCAAAAAAACTTCAAAGAAGGGAGGCTCGGCTTATGAAACTCCTGCTATTGTGAGATATGTCAATAAAACATTTGCAATAACATTGTCTCTCTAATCCAAAACAGCTCAAATTCCATATTTTATGTATCAAAACATTTAGTACTAAAAAACAGACATGTCATATTTGATCGACCAAAGATATAAACAGCTAAAATCTATCAGAAAAACCCAATTGAATCCATACCTCACAAATAAAAATTGAGGGAGGTCAATAGTTAAAACAAGTAGGACTTACCAAGAGGCTGATGAACTTCTCGCCTCCTTCTACCCGTATCTCAAAGCAACCCTTCCTTGGCTGTTCACATAAAAAGAATGGGGATCAAAATTGGATCAATCAATCTGTCCATCAATAAGTAGTTACACTAATCAAATAGGAGTAATTTTATTTGCAGGGACTTGCTAAGCAGTATACCTAAGGAATCAAGAAATAGAAATGTTTTATTGGAAATTGGAAATCTAAAACAAACGTGCTCATAAATATTACCAAACAAAATTCTGCATTTTCGAATTATAAACATATCTTATGATGCCATACGGAAAAAATAAAAAATAAAACAGAACATACCTTTTTAGGGTTCACTTTGACAGTGATGCCAGCAACTTTCTCGTGTAGACCTTGTTCTGCCTCCACGGCTCTTGTCTTGAATAAATTGCCTTGCGTACTATAGGAGATAAAATAAGCAATTGTTCATATATAAGTGTGTTTGGATGAATGTTTCGCAAACATGATTTTGGAAAGAATTGATTTTGTATAATTGATTTTGGTTAAAACTTAAAAGTGAGTTGAAAGTGAAGTGAGTTGAAATTGCTTTTGTAGATAGAGAGAATAGTTTCAATTATGCTTCAAAATAGATGGGCAACTAGGCAAAGCAAATGGACAAAGTACCAATAACAACACCAAGTGCTTATTGCCTACTTTTAAAACTTAAATAATATTGACATCGAATAAAATTGGAAATTCTCAAAATTGCAATGTAATAAAAAAGCAAGAGTATCAAATAAAGTGCCTCATTCTCCTTTGTTTGAGGAAGTCAAACAAGACTTGGTTACTGCTAAACGTGAACCTATCAATATGAGCCTAGAGGTAATGGTACTTTAAGGGTAGTTTCTACACTACTTCGTATCAACAAAACTCATTGTAGGGAGCAATGGCTGTTCATTATCTCTCATTATCATACATTCATACCATATCTATTAAGAGACACTCCTCCCTAAACCATATATCATAATAAGCAGGGGCAAAGGGAGAAATTTAGTTTGAGGAGGGTAGACCAAACCAAATATATATATATACAACAACAACTAAATCTTTTTCTAGTAGTTGAGGTCGGCTATATGGATCAAACGACACCATTTTTTTATAAGCCAAATTTATTAAATTAAAAATCCAAAGGGTAAACAACAATGCACAAGTAGTGCCAGCGAGTCTGATCAAAATCAGTCCAGTACACATACCGAGAAAGAATGATCCAAAGAAAGGAAAAGTGGACTAACGCATACATGGGCTATAAGTCCTATAACAGGCAAAAACAAAATCAACATAACACTACACCCACAGATAGCTGCTCCCAAAAGATCATAAATCAGCAACCGCAACCTGATCGAAGCACCTAACCATCAAGACTAATTTGAAGCAAATTCTCCAAAGACCCGCAATGCAATGCAGATAGAAGATATAAGAGCAAAAATACACCAGCAAAACCAGAAACTAAGTTTTCAGAGGATTTTTTCTATCTAGTCTCAAACAAGCAATGGAATTAGAGCACCAATCTGAAAAAAGGCAGCCATCACCTTCCAGTAAAGCTGTGAACGAGGATCGGCAGCATACTTTAATGAGATCTAACACAAGTACACAACACACATATCAAAAGTTCCTCCTTGAAAAACTATTTTGTTTCTCGTTTAACCAAAAGACCAGTTTACTGCATGCCAAAACATGTACTTTGATTTTCGTAAACGCTTCCCCCAAATCAGGTTTCCATGTTGAATATAATGTTCACAGCCTGCTTGATGTAAAACAACAGAAACCCCAAGCCATGAATAAATATAGCACCATACCAGATATGAAAATGCACAAGAGAAGAAAAGATGTTATTAAGTGTCTAAGTCCCACATTGGTTGAGTATATGAGCCAAGAACCATTTATAATAACTTGGACATCCCTCCCTCTATGAGCTAGCTTTTAGAGTGGAGTTAGGCCCGATTATTCTAACATGGTATCCAGAGCTAGGGTTCGATCAGGTCAAGAACCACCCTTTTTTTTCCGGCGACCACCACTGTTTTCCGGCGAACTTTTCCGGCGACAGTCTCCGATCACTGAAGTAAGGTGACCATCCAACTCAAAAACGGCCGGCGAGTCACTTCCGTGAAGACCCATCACCGAACTCCGTCGCACGCGCTCTCACGCGCCGCCGTCTCCGCTGTTCTCCCGAGCGCGTGGTGTCCACGCACCGCCTTACCGGCCGCCGTTCGTTTTCCGACTTCTACTGGACCGTTTTCCGGTGTCTTCTGCCTCTGTTGTGAGGGTCAAACGCCGATTCTGGTCAGTTTGGTTTTTCTCCCTTCATTATGTCCACTGATTCGTCATCCGCTGCCACTTCTGAAAATGCAAAATCCGGTGCTGGTTCTGGGTCTACAGGGAAGGGTCTCATCTCTTTTGCCTTCTCTGGTAGCCCTACTATCACATCGTAAAAACTCAATGGTAAGAATTTTGAGGATTGGTATAATGCGGTTGAAGTTTGGTTTTTAGGTCAAGGTCTTTATGAGCATCTCATCAAGAAGGAAGCAGATATTGATGCAAAGATTCGTGATGAATGGAAAAGGGCAGATTATCAGTTGGTATCCCTTTTGTGGCAATCCATTGATCCCAAGTTGATGGTACACTTTCGCCCCTACAAAACTTGCTATGAAATATGGAAGAAGGCTCGGAATGTCTATTCCAATGACCTACAACGTCTCTATGCCTCGGTCCACAATTTGACCACTCTTCAGATGACAGATCACGATCTTCCATCTTATTTGAACAAAGCTATTCAGCCATCTTAACATCTTAAGCTGGTATCAGAGCCTTCCACGATGTTGGGCCACCCGCAGATGTCCAGTCCTGCAAACTTCACGCTCCAGATGTCCAGTCCTGGGCGTGAGGGGGTGTATTAAGCGTCTAAGTCCCACATAGGTTGAGTATATGAGCCAAGAACCATTTATAATAACTTGGACATCCCTCCCTCTATGAGCTATCTTTTAGAGTGGAGTTAGGCCCGATTATTCTAACAGATGTTATACGGTTTCCTGGTTATTGAAGCGAAAGACACATGATCCCGAGTGGGCAATCTATCCAACAAGAGACGCCAAGAGAAAGCAAGCACTTTTGAAGGAACTTTACACACCCAAAACTTCTTGAAAACCTGCTGCCTAAGCTCATCAGAATTTACAACCAGATCTGATTTTGAAGAAAACAACAGGCTGACTTCATTGGGAAACAAGCAGAGGGGTCCTGGGTCCTTCTTCCATACCCATTCGTCTGCTTCATCTTTTACATAAAGAGACATTGCAAAGCAACTCCTGTAAACGTACCAGTAAATCCTCTTCCCATGAGAAAAGCACCCTTGTCCACCTCCAAACCCAATTCCAGCAATCAGGAACCTATTGCCCAACCTCAGCCACCATAGCATCCTTATCCAAGGATATAAGAAATAAATCTGGGAAGCTGTCTTTCAAAGAGGAAGTACCTAACCACACCTCATGCCAGAAACTAACATATCCTATCATAAATCATATTTATATACAAACCATTTCCATCTAAATCTTTTTGAATGGTTTTGCCTTAAGTTTTTCTTGGTCTCCCTCTACCTCTAGTGATTGGGTTAGCCTCCATCTAATCTACCCTCCATACCGAGGTTTCTTCAGGTCTTCTACAATCTACACACATGCCCAAACCACCTAAAGCAAGATTCTACCAGCTTTTCTACAATAGGAGCCACCCTAATTTTCTCTCTAATGCATTAATTGTTAATCTTATATTGTCTAGTGTATCCACTCATCTAACGTGACATTCTCATATGTGATACATTGAACTTATTCTCTTGTTGACTTTTTGCTTCTCAACATTCAATCTCATACAACATTTCAGGTTTTATAGTTGTGTAGAAATTTTTCCTAAGTTTGAGTGGTAATTTTCTATCACAAATAATACTCGAAGTACTCCTCCTCCACTCCACTTGAAACCTATGGTACTAAAACTGTGTGACTTGTGAAATAGTATGATCATCAATTTCCACCTTTAACCTAGAATTAACCATGGCATGAAGAAAATATATGATATGGAAAAAAAAAAAAATCAAACCTTTTAAAACAATACATGTAGACAACGACAAAGTTGAGGAGACCAATCAGACCATACCTATGTTCCCCTTCCCTCCTCCCCTTACAGTCAGCCTTTACTGACCAACCATAACATGAAGGATGGGTCAAATAGTTACTAGGTTCACCTATTAGTCCTGCATGCGTACCGAATTTGTCGTTCTATAAATCACATACCAAGCTCACCTTAAACAAAGTCTTAAAATAATGATATTTCAGATTTGCCAAGCACCTTATGAGTCTTGAAGAGAACCAAATGTGTTAAAGAGTATGAAGTAACAAAGAAACATTCATGGAAAATAACAGAGCACCCTCCTACTTCCACGCATGCCCATTTCCCAAGAATCATTTTTTCCACACAAAAAGGAACAAAAGGGGAAAAAAATCATACCCACATAAAATAAACAGCCGTTTAGGTTAATTTGTTCATTGAATGACAATAAAGAAAGAAAGATAAAGCATAGAGAAAGTTACGAACGAGTGCTCGATGACGATAGTGTTGCTGTCGTTGGCATTGGAGGAAGAACCACCTTGAGCTTGATCATCACCTCCTTCATCTTGCTGCTTCTTCAGCTTACCCTTCACAGATCGTTTCAGCTTCTTGGTCTTTCTACCACTCTCAGCTGAACCAACAACATAACCAGTTCGCTTAGCTGAAGACCGAGTCACCCTCTCCGCCGAGCGAGTCACGGAGCGAGTCACCCTCGCCGGCGTGGCGGGTTGAGGTGCCTCCGGCGCCTTGAGTTTCCTTGGAGCCATTTCTCTTTTTCTTGCTTGTCTTGCAAGAAACCGAAAGCCACTCAGTCACTGTAAGACTGTAACTGTAGCTCTGCTTCTCTGTGTGACTGAAATTTGAGAGTGACTGTGTGATTGACACCCCTGTTGAGTTCGGAACATTATATTTTCATTTCTGACGATCTTCACCGTTGATTCAAACGTTTTGGGACAAACAAAGCCATCCGACGGACCAAAATCCACAGGCTCCGGATCTAATACATAAAGAAATGGATTTATTATTATCTCACTTACATTAAGTTGAACAGAGTTGACCCGAAGATAATAATACTATTCCAGCCAAAATATTACTATGAGAAAAATGCGTAGATAACTCTTGAAAAGGAAAAATAAATCATTTGTAAACATGTTGTTATTTTTCAAATTTATTCCAAAATTTAGCATAACAGGTAAGAATCTAAAAAAAAGAAAGAAGGGATATAGTATATTCTTGTCTTTATTTTTTTAAATAAATTTGTGAGATCATTCACCATGTTATTATTTTTTATTTTAAATAAGAATATTCTTTTCTAAAATGATAATTATTTATAGTCCTCATATATTATTTCTCCGTATATCTACTAAGTAAATAAAAGAAGGACACGGCCTACCAGGTAAATTATATATGTATATGTATTTGGATCATTCAATTCAAAGGGCCTTGCCAACTATAATATATTAACCCCATTTCTCCAATGTTGTGCATGCTCTGATCCTCGTTTATTGCCAGAGTGAAGAGTCATTTCATTTGCTTTTATAAATTATATTTTGTTCATTATATTTTTTGGGTTTCAACTTTCAACTTTTAAGAGGAGTGTTATTTGGATAACTAATCACTAAACACCAACCACCTGAGTTCCCTACCATCGACTCATACTAGTAACTGATTGGTTTTTGAAAATGGTCCCCGGTTTCTGGTTCAACACCGGTTTCAACGGTTCAAAACGATTCTATTCTGATTTCTGGGGACTATGGTTTTTTTGGTGTGAACCAAACCGTAGACACAGCTACCAGGACATTGCTACTGGTTGTCCCTGGTTCAATCGGTTGAACCGGCCAGTTCTATTCGATTTTCAAAACATTACTACCACAACATCACTAGTCTTATTTATAGGACACAATTATGTCACGTGCTATTCTTAAGGACGAAAACTTAGGCACAAGCATGTTAGAAATACGATGAGGTTCTTCTAAATTAAAGAAAAATTTAAAGTGAGAAAGTAGAAATGTATTTATTATTGATTAGTTAAAGTAAGTTAAAAATTTTAATGTTCTTTAATAATCAATGATAGATATACATTTATTTTCTTACTTTATACTTTTGTTCACTTTAGAGATGACTAATCCTAAAAATACATATACATTTTGCTTTTTGGGGGGAATGATTAAGGGATTAAGGAATAAGTGTAGATAACGTCTATTGGAAAATGTTGTGTTGAATAAATTAAAAATTTAAATATATGATTTTTAATAAAATAATTATATTTCTTGATTCCTTAACAATTGTCCTTAAGATATTAGTTAACAAGTCATTTTTTTGGTCCAAACGAGGCTCATGATGGACTTTATATGAGGGGAGGAGGAGAGGTGAAAAGGGAACAAGAAAGAGGTAGAGATAATGTGAGAGTTTAAACATGTATACCTACAATTCATATCTCGTAACTTAACCAACTGAGTTGACTCATAGAAACATACCTATGCCTTTTTTTACCATTACAATCATGCATACCAAAATTAACCATAGGTCCTTACACATAAATTTTACTTTGGGTCTTGTTACACAGTGTTAAGGAATGATTTAGATAAGGAATAAAAAATATGTAAGGTTTACCAACGCTTGTTGGTCAAAGTGACCAGGAGTTTGATTCCCTTGTAAGGTTTCATATTCGAGTTTTGTGTAAAAAAAATATAGGCACTAGAAAAGTTTTGCCTCCTTAAATGGATCTTCTCGACTCGAATCGAATTAGTTGGAGTCTAATGCGATTTCCAAATATTGAGAGTCTAGACAAAAAATAAGATTTGAGGGATTTATTAGAAAACAAAAAACTTCGCTTATCAATACATTGAATATATTATTTTTTCAAGAGAACTTGTATTTTTAATTTATTAATAGGTGTCCTAAGATATTAATTAACATTTTCCTTTTACTTTTCATTTATCGTGAGTGCAAATAAACCAATCATATGTTATCGCATTATGTGTAAGTGGTTACCGGTGTGATAAACTTCATTTGTAAACATGTTGTTATTTTTCAAATTTATTCCAAAATTTAGCATAACAGGTAAGAATCTTAAAAATAAAGAAAAGGATATAGTATCTTTTTGCCTTAATTTTTTTAAATAAATATGTGAGATTATTCACCAACTTTTATCATGTTATTATTTTTTATTTTAAATAAGAATATTCTTTTCTAAATGATAATTATTTATAGTCCTCATATATTATTTCTCCGTATATCTACTAAGTAAATAAAAGAAGGACACGGCCTACCAGGTAAATTATATATATATATATATATATATATATATATATATATATATATATTTATTTATTTATTTGATCATTCAACTCAAAGGACCTTGCCAGCTGTAATATATTAACCCCATTTCTCAAAATGTTGCGCATGCTCTGATCCTCATTTATTGCCAGAGTGAAGAGTCATTTCATTTACTTTTATAAATTATATTTTGTTCATTATATTTTTTGGGTTTCAACTTTCAACTTTCAAGAGAAGTGTTATTTGGACAACTAATTGCTAAACACTGAATAGACAGGCATCACCTGAGTTCCTACCATCGACTCATACCAGTAACCGGCCGGTTTTTGAAAATCGTCCCCGATTTCTGGTTCAACACCGGTTTCAACGGTTCAAAACGATTCTATTCTGATTCCTGGGGACTACTATTTTTTCGATGTAAACCAAACCGTAGACACAACTACCACGACATTGCTACTAGTTGTCCCCGGTTCAATCGGTTGAACCGGTTCGATTCAATTTTCAAAACATTACAACCACGACATCACTGGTCTTATTTATAGGACACAATTATGTCACGTGCTATTCTTAAGGACGAAAACTTAGGCACGAGCATGTTAGAAATATGATGAGGTTCTTCTAAATTAAAGAAAAAATTAAAGTGAGAAAGTAGAAATGTATTTATTATCGATTAGTTAAAGTAAGTTAAAATTTCTTTTGCTATCTATTGTAACCTAGAGACTAATTGCACTCTAATGAAACCCTAGCAGCCCTTTCCTCTATTCCTTGGTTCTCTCTTCCTCCTCTCCTTCTTTTTACTATTGCATTGGTTTCTTAACATGGTATCAGAGCAAGGTAGATCCTTGTCTCAGGTGGTTGTGCGTTTGCGTTTTTAGAACAAATATATATGGGTTGCAGTGGACCACTTTCATGCAAGTCTACAATTTTTCTGTGCCCTGTTCCTCCCTTTCTCGCAAGTCTCAACAAAAAGGAAGAGATACTTTTATGTTGCAGTGTTTCACGTTGAAGAGCAAATTGGTAAGGCTACAATTTTTTCTCAATTAAAAAAAAGGGAAGGGACCACTTACAGATTGGTAAATTTTTATTTTTGGGAAGCAATTTGAAGCTCAACATATTGGCATTTGGTTCTCCTCTATCTTTTTATTATTCCATTATTTAATTTGTTTCAACAATGGTCGGTGAAAAGGATGATTCTCTTCAAGCTATTAATGTGCAGTTGAATGGTTAAAATTATTCGTATTGGAGTTATGTGTTGAAATTTTTTTTGAAACGTAAAAGAATGTGGGGCTATGTTCCTCGAACCTCTGAGAAGCCAAAAGACAACAAAGATGGAAAATATGCAACTGAGCTAGAATCCTGGGAAGCAAATAATTCGAAGATTATTACTTGGATTAATAATTCTGTTTCACAGTCAATAGGCGTTCAATTAGCAAAATATGAGACAGCCAAGGAGGTTTGGGATCATTTGAAAAGATTGTATGTGCAGTCCAATTTTGCACAGCAATACTAGCTGGAGATTGATATTCGGGCCCTTCAACAAAACAACATGAGCATCCAAGAATTCTATTTTGCTATGTCCAACCTTTGGGACCAATTGGCTCTTACTGAATCTGCAGAATTGCAAGCTTTTAAAGCCTACACTAATCGTAGAGAAGAACAACACCTGGTTCAATTTTTGATGACTCTTCAGGATGATTTTGAGGGGATTCGTGGATCGATTCTACACCGCAATCCTCTCCCACCTGTTGATTCGGTGGTTAATGAGTTGTTAGCTGAAGAAATTAGTCTCGAGTCTCAATCTGATAAAGTAAATGTTGACAAAGGAATCCTCCCTAATCCCAATTTATGTGTTTTTGTTCCTTCTAATAAAGGTAAACTTATGGAAAGGTTAGTTATTATGAATGTAGCTTCTACAAGAATAAGGGCCATTGGAAAGCTCAATGTCCAAAACTGTTGAATAAACCGCAACAAACACAGTAGTCCTCTTAATGGAGACCTCCAAGTCAGTTCTGAAATAGACAACTATAAACACCTGAAGGGGGGTTGAATTGTGTTTATCAGAATTTAAGCAAAGTTGAAATCTTTTCGCAAACAAAAATGCTAGATTTGGACGAATTCAAGAATACAAGATGGACGGGTGACTTTTGCAAGCACACCACTTGATAGACGTAAGAAAACTAAGGCAGTTAAAGAGTTTAAGGGAAGAGAGATTGACACGGTTATTTATCCTGGTTCACTCTTCAAAACAAAGAGCTACATCCAGTCCTTGGCAGCACCAAGATTTATCCACTATAACTGATAAGGTTACAGGCTCAAGTATTATTTGCACACCTAGCCTCTTCAGGCTCAAGACAAGTATTATTTGCACACCTAGCCTCTTCAGGCTCGAGACAAGTATTATTTTCACACCTAGCCTCTTCAGGCTCACTTTGGTTTGTTTGAGAGATTGGGTTTGTAATAAATACAATTTCTCACAGGCAGATCTTTCACTAACACTCAGAGAGTGGTTTAAATGTAAGGCTTAGGAAAGTCTGCGTAATAACTTCAAAATGATTGAAGAATACAGAATAAAAGAATGAAGAAATTAATGCAGAGTAATGGCATTTTAATGCAATGTGTATTCTCTTGTTCTTCATCTTCAATGACTTCTGTATTTATGGTCTTCAAGCATTTAGGATCCGTTAGAGACATCTCCTCAGATGTTGGCTTCAAGCAGAACTTCATTAATTGCAATAGAGTCGTTCTGGGCAGTCATTAATACAATAGAGTCGTTATGGGCAACCATTAATGCAATAGAGTCGTTGGTTGTACTCTAACATGAAGGATCATGGCTTTATTCATCGTGCTACAGCCATATCAAAGTTGTGTAGAAAGCTTTTTGTACTTTACTGAGTACACTTCCCTTTTTGTGTAAGGACCAGAGGTACTAGGGAATAAAGCACGTTAGAAGCATTCTTTAACTAGTCTTTTGTTCTGATTATCCAAGGTTGCTTGAGAGAGTAGCTTCTGACTTTTCTTGATAATCGTAAAACTGAGTAGGAGAGAAGGCTTCAAGTCTCTTTTTGGTTCTTGAACTAAGATTCTGATAATCCTTAAAGAATTCGCGTTCATAAGATAAGTGTTTCCATCTTGAAAATAATCACGTCTATCTAGTCATTTGAGTTTTCATTCGGGCTAGTAGACGAGCTCCATATTAAGGACTCGGCAAGTCCAAAGACTAGTGGATGAGCGCTTCTGTCACCTTTAGTGGACGAGCACTTCTGTTACTCTAGTGGACGAGAGCTTCTGTCACCTTTAGTGGACGAGAGCCTTTGTCACTTTAGTGGACGAGAGTCTCTGTTACTCTAGTGGACGAGAGCCTTTGTTACTCTGGTGGACGAGAGTCTCAGTTAGTCTGGTGGACGAGATTCTCAGTTACTCTGGTGGACGAGAATCTCAGTTACTCTGGTGGACGAGAGTCTTTTGCCACATCATTGGACGGATACATTCTAACCTTAATGGACGAGCTCCATATGCCACGTCATTGGACGAGCCATTCTGACCTTAATGGACGAGCTCCAATTGCCACGTCATTGGACGAGCCATAACATTAGTGACGGGCTATTCTGATACTTTATTGGACGCGATGTTCTGATACTTTATTGGACGCTCTGTTCTGAATGCCACGTAGGTAGACACTGGCTTTCAACACTTTGGTGGACGCAAGTTTGTTTCTCTTGCATTTTGGACGTGCGCTTCAAACACTACAGTGTTGGACGTCTGCTTGTTACACTTTGTTGGACGTCTGCTTGTTTCACTTTGTTGGACGTCTGTTTGTCTTGTTTAATCTGCACACTCGATAGACAGGTTAGCAACCAATATGAAGGTTAATTAAATCATTAACCAATGTTTAGTTCTCATCAAAACTTAGGGAAATGCACATCAGACATTTTAGAGACTTAACAAGTTCAACCAGTGCAACTTCAAGCACTTCAGGCCTCCAACACTTAATACTAATACAGTTATTCCTCCATCTGATGAGAGCACGTCTCTTTCTTGTCTTTCAGTAGCTGATCTTGCTGAGAAATTCCAGAGGTTTCTTGCCACACAACAATCTGCCATGTCTGCTACGTCTGCCCAATCCAATATAGGTTTGTCCTCCTCTAGCTCCTCAGGTATATCCCCATCCTTATGGATCCTTGACTCTGGAGCATGTCATCATATGTCATCTGATTTAAACTCCTTTGTGTCCTTATATTTGTTTCTTCTGTACCAATCATAACTGCTGATGGCACCCCTCTGCCAGTAGCAGGCACTAGGTCTGTTTCCACATCTCATTTGTCCATTCCAGATGTTTATTACATTCCTAAATTATGTGTCAGTCTTATTTCTGTTAGTCAGTTATGTAATTCTGGTTACTCGGTTTTATTTTCTTCCACCTCTTGTTATGTGCAGGATCTGCAATCCCAGAGGCTGATTGGGACAGGCCGTAGAGAGGGGGGACTTTATGTTTTGGATGAACTAAGGTTTCCAGATGTTGCAGCTACTAGTGCTGACTTGTCGTCCTTTCGTTTGACTTCCTCTTCTTCTAGCTTTTATTATGGCATTCTCGTCTTGGTCATGTTTCTTCTTCCCGTTTGAAATACTTGGCTTCTACAGGAGTTTTAGAAAAGTTACAAACTAATGATATTTATGATTGTTGTGGTTACAAACTTGCTAAGTTTTCTGCTTTGCCCTTTTGTAAAGGTGTTTCAATTTCGGTTGCACCCTTTGACGTTATTCATTCTGATGTATGGGGACCATCCCCGACTAATACTAAAGGTGGTTCTAGATATTGTGTATCTTTCATTGATGATGGAACTCGTTATTGTTGGGTTTATCTTATGAAACATCATTCTGACTTTTTAAGCATTTATCACATGTTTCGTGCTTTGGTTAAAACTCAACATAATATTGTTATCAAATGTTTTAGATGTGATCTAGGTGGTGAATATACTTCCAACAAATATTCTGAATTACTTGCTGATGAGTCACCGGCAAGTGTACCGGGTCGTCGCAAGTAATAAAATAACACGGTAAGAATTTACCGAGGTTGAACACAGGGATTGGGCTACCAATTCAACTAATTCGCGGGAAATTAGATACGTTTGGTCGAGCGAGGAAAGTGGGTGTGAGAGAGAGATTAAGATCGCAATTCAAATAACAAATCAAATAAGCTAATTGACTAAAAATCAGGAATTAAAATATCTAGGGTCTCAAATCCACCTACCCAATCATGCATAGTACCAAGTGATGATGAATTCCTCCCCAAGTTCAATTACAATGTCAACCGGGACCCCCAAATTCTCCTATATCAATTGTCGTGCTCAATAGGACGTATTCGAAGATTGGATTAATTACTTACTAGGTCTCATAATCCTAATCATCAAACTCTATTAATTCTTGTTCCCTATAAGGTTGCACCAATCTCCTACTCACTCTCGTGCAATATTTGATCGATGATCCCAATTCAAGTTCTAAAACGCGAATCGCCGATCAGCCTCAACACGTTTAACTAGTTAATCACGCATGCATATGATCAACACAATCAAATCAGAATTGGAAAACATTAATTGAGAAAAGGGGAGAAAATCATACATCACATGAACACTATACCGCCATGGGTGGCTTCATTGATTCCCTAGACGAGGGGATTAGTTCCTCATGCCCGTGACGACAAACGAACAATTGGCAATAATCTCCATAATAAAATACGAAAAGAAAAGAGAAGGGAGACGCAGCTCCAGAAACAAGGATTCGTCCTAAAACTGATCTAAAACAAGTGGAGTATCCAAGGTCCTCCAATCTGATCTGAAACAGCCTATAAATAGGGATTCTGGTTCTCGGACGTTCGCGGGGCAAACCATATTTCGCGAGGCGAGTCTTCAAACCTTATTCTGTCACAGCCATGACCTTCATCACGGCTAAGCCGTGATGGTATCTGTCTTCCAGGGTCTTCAAACTCTCGCGGGGCAATCTTCCTCTCGCGGGGCGAGTCTTCAAACCTTAATCTGTCACAGTCGTGACCTTTATCACGGCTAGGCCGTGATGGTCTCTGTCTTCCAGGTCTTCAGTTTCTCGCGAGGCGAGAAGCCTCTCGCGTGGCGATCCAGAATTGATGACCGTTGCTGTTTTGCTGATCTTCAGGCTCGCGAGGCGAGCATATACTCGCGAGGCGAGTATCTCCAGAATGGAAATTTCCACTGTTTCCTTGACTCGAAGTGCTTCCTTGACTCTTGGAGCTTCACTTCTAACCTGAAACAATAAAAAGAAACAAAATGCGTAATTCTATTCAAAATAGACTAAAAACTACTAAAAATGCCTAGAACGAGTCAAAGTCTACTTAGGAACAAAACAAGGCCAAATTTGGGTGAAAACGAGATTGAACTCGAATAATTTGCACAAAAACCACAATCCATCTAGTTATAAAACTAGATAACCCAGAGGCTTATCTCTTGCCTCTAATGGGACTTATCACCAAACTTCTTGTACTGATACTCCTGAACAAAATGGATTATTTGAAAGAAAGCACCGTCACATTGTTGAAACTACTCATTCTCTTCTTTTATCTGCTTCAGTCCCAAGTGAGTTTTGGGGGGAAGCTGTCCTTACTACAGTCTATGTCATTAACCGGATCCCATCTTCTGTCACTCCAGGTTTGTCTCCCTTTGAAAAATTATATGGTTGTGCCCCTGATTATTCTACCTTGAGAGTGTTTGGTTCTACTTGTTTTGTGCTTCGTCCGCATGTAGAACGTAGTAAGTTGTCTTCTCATTCAACTATTTGTGTTTTTCTTGGTTATTGTAAGACTCAATGAGTTAGAGATTTTGATATATGACAAATACAATTTAATGTGTGTGCAAGCGTTTTAGTGTCAAATTGCAAAGACAGGTATCAAGCAGTGATCAACAAGTTCATTAAGCAAATTCACGGAAGAACTTGAACGAATGAAGGAGCTGCATGTAGAAATCAAAAGAGCAAAGTCAAAGATCATCAAGACTAAGCTTAACGGAGAATTTTAGATTTAAGTCTTAAATGATTTGTAAGAGAAAGAAATCTCTTAGTCACAAAATAGCTCAACTAAAAAGATGCATGAAGAAAATCAATTTTCATAACCTGCATTAAAAGGAATAAATTTTCGTTAATGAAAATGATTTTTGGAAAGAAGCGCTCGTCCACTAAAGTGATAGAAGCGCTCGTCCACTAAAGTGATAGAAGCGCTCGTCCACTAAAGTGACAGAAGCGCTCATCCACTAAACTCGTCCACTGAAGTGATACAAGCGCTCGTCCACTACAGTGACAGAAGTGCTCGTCCACTAAAGTAACAGAAGTGCTCGTCTACTAGGTTACGTTCAACCAGTTAAAGGAGTATCCGTCCAATGACGTGGCATATGGAGCTCGTCTACTATCAACTACGAGCCCTGAGGATTGAAGACGACGCCGATGTGGAATCTTATTTCAAGAACCAGAATCAAGAAAACAGATTCCGTTATCAGACCCAAATCTATTTTGATTGATCCCAACGACTATAACTTGTTTTTCTATATAAAGAGGGATCAAAGGAACACTTTAAAAATCAATACAAAACATATCAAAACACATCAGAATTTCACGAAATCAATTTGAGAAATTAATTATGAAAATAATTCATCTTCTTGGTTGAGCTTTATTGTGAAAAGAGTGTTTCATTCTCATAAGTGCTTCAATTTGTATATCTGACTATTGAGAGTTAGGAATCAATTTTTTGTTCTATTTGATTGTAAAGAGAGAGGGAGTCTCTCTAAATGATTAGGGTGAGGTATCCCTAAGGAAGAACATTGAGGCTCTTCACAAGAGTGTGGTATATCGAGGTGAAGGAGTGCTCTGTGGTGTAAAGGTTTTTCAAGGTACCTGGCTAAAGCTTGTTGTGTTAGTGTGTGAAAACCCACAGGTGGAGTGGGGACTGGATATAGGTCACAGTGGTGGTGACTGAACCAGGATAAATCTGGTTGTGTGGTATCTCTAAACTCAAACTCTTTAATTTCTGTCTTGCGCATATAACTATGATCTTGATGTTCTAAGTATTCAATTGATATCAGTTCTTGATCTGCATAATCAGTATTGAACCTTGAGTAAACTGTAATAATTACTGTGTAATCAATTCTATTCTCAAGGATCAATATTTGAATTGAATCTTGCATCATATGTGATCAAATTCGAATAGCTTAATTTCTGTTTCTTAATCACTGAAATTGAAACCTGCAAGTTTGTTCTTGATTGTTAATGCTTATATCTGAAACTTGCATAACTTGTTCTTGATCTTTAAAGGCTTAATCAGATTCTGTATTTTGTTATTATTGAGTTTTGAACCTGAACCTATTCTGTGATCTATTAATTCTGAATCAATCTTTCTTATCCTCGTCACCTTCTATTCAAGATTTCTTAAAAAACCCTTCACTGTTTTTTTAAAAGATCTTGAGGCAACTCTGATTTGAAAAGTAAAGTTTTTGAAAAGGAAGAATTTTTGAAAACTCAATCCCCCCCCCCCCCCCCCCCCTCTTGAGTCATTGAAGCCAAAACAACAATTGACATCAGCGCTAAACTCTTAAGTTTGGCTTAACAACTATAAGAGTATGGCTTCCAATGACTGTTTGAATGAAGGGGCTTCCCTTGCACGCCCTCCTGCCTTCAATGGACCTGAGTATATCTATTGGAAGGAAAGAATGGTAATCTTTTTTGAGGCAGCAGGTGTTGACATATGGGATGTAGTAGAAAATGGACCATTTGTCCCCTATACTGTAGATGTTAATGGTGCTCAAAGAAATAAGCCTAAAAATGAATGGAATGAGGATGATAAGAAAATATTTCAATATAATGCACGTGCTAAGAATATTATTACATCTGCTTTAAGCCATGATGAGTTTTTCAGGGCTTCAAATTGTAAATTATCAAATGATATGTGGGATACATTACAAGTAACACATGAAGGAACCACATATGTCAAAAGAGCAAGAATGAACACCCTCACACGTCAGTATGAGCTGTTCAGAATGAAGCAAGGATAACCTATGACTGAAATGCAAAAGAGATTCACTCACATTGTCAACCAACTTGCTGGTCTTGGAAAATCTATATCAAATGAGGATCAAATTAACAAAGTAATGAGATGCTTGAGCAGGGAATGGCAGCCTAAAGTCACTACAATCTCAGAATCTAGAGACCTCTCATCAATGACCATTGCCACATTGTTTGGAAAACTGCAAGAGCATGAATTAGAGTTGAACAAACTGAACGAGAATGAAGAAATTGACAAAAAGAAAAAGGGATTGACTCTGAAATCACAAGTCAGAGAAGTAGAAGATAGTGATGACGATGATTCAGTACAAGAGGCAGAATCTGAAGAAGAGATGTGAATGCTGGCTAGAAAATTCAAGAAGTTCCTAAAGAAGAAAGGCAACTTCAAAAGAAATCCATCCACTTTTCAAAGGATAAATTTCAGTAAAGGTGACAACTCTTCCAACAACATCACATGCTATGAATTTGGAAAGATTGGCCACATGAAGCTTGACTGTCCAAAACTGCAAAAGAAGGACAAAACAGAAAAGTTTAACTCAAAGGACAAGAAGTGGAGAAAGCCAAGAAAGGCCTACATTGCTTGGGATGATAATGATCTAGATTCCACTGAAGAATTTGAATCTGAGGAGGCAAACTTGTGCTTGATGACCATCAATCATAGTGATTCAGAAAGTGAAGTAAGTTCTAATTATCAACCTTCTTATGATGAATTGCAAAATGCTTTTGAAGAACTTCATAAAGAATCCATTAGACTTGCTAGATTTTTAATTAAGTCTAAGAAAACCATCACATGCCTAGAAGAGAAAAATTATGTTTTAAACAAAGATCTAGATGAATTAAAAACAAAAAATTGTGTTGTAAAAGAAAGATTGGCTACTGTTTTGGAACCACCTATATGCTCTAATTGTTCTAAGTGTTGTACATTGACTAAAGAAGTTGAAAAAGTGAAAAATGACTTAGCCAAGTTCACAAATGGTAGAGATAACTTGAATGCTTTATTAGGACAGCAAAAATGTGTTTATGATAAGGCTAGAATAGGCTATGAACCTAAGATACGTGAGAAATCTTTCAAGAAATTTTTTGCTGCACCTAAGACATCAAACACACCATTTGTTAAATGCAATTTTGTGGTATAAAAGGTCATCACACAGCTCTACATGTCGATATAGAAAATCAGTATACAATAAATCTAAGTATATATGGGTTTCTAAAGAAACTATTGCTACAACTAACTCGAAAGGACCCAAACAGATTTGGGTACCTAAAACACAAACATGATTCTGTTTTGTAGGTGTGTTGGAAAGCCAAGAATGTGAAATGGTATCTTGACAGTGGTTGTTCCAAGCACATGACTGAAGACAAAACCAAGTTCATTTCCTTTACCCCTAAGTCAAGTGGTAGTGTTACCTATGGAGACAACAATAAAGGGAGGATACTTGGCATTGGCAATATTGTAAGTGACTCAACAACAATCATTGAGGGTGTACTATATGTTGAGGGGATGAAACACAACCTATTAAGTATCAGTCAACTATGTGACGAAGGCTTCAAGGTAAAATTCAATTCCAATAGTTGCTTAATAGAAAATCAGCATGATGAAAATTTGAAATTAATTGGACATAGGACAGATAACATCTATATGCTTGATTTATATATATAATATCTCTTCAAATACTGCATGTTGTCTTATTTCAAAAGAAGAAGAGAATTGGCTTTAGCATAGAAGAATTGCACACATTCACATAAACCACTTGAATAAACTGATTCGTAAAGATCTTGTAGTTGGTTTGCCTAAACTGAAATTTGTGAAAGATGGACTATGTGATGCATGTCAAAAAGGAAAGCAAGTTAAGGTCTCTTTTAAACCAAAGAACATTGTTTCAACAACTAGACCCTTGCAACTTTTTCACATGGACTTATTTAGTCCATCTAGAACCAAAAGCTTTAGTGGTAACTCGTATGCATTGGTAATAGTAGATGATTACTCTAGATATACATAGACATATTTTCTATCTCATAAGAGTGATTCATTTGCTACATTTAAGAAAATGGCAAAAATTGTGCAAAATGAAAAGGACATGAAAATTGTTTCTATAAGAAGTGATCATGGGGGAGAATTTCAAAACGAAGTGTTTGAAAACTTTTGTGATGAGCATGGCATTCAACACAATTTTTCTGCTCCTAGAACTCCACAACAAAATCGAGTAGTGAAAAGTAAGAATAGATCATTAGAGGAGATAGCAAGAACTATGTTGAACGACTCTAGCTTGCCAAAACATTTTTGGGCAGATGCTGTCAATACAGCCTGCTATGTGCTAAATAAAGTCTTGATAAGACCAATATTAAATAAAACCCCTTATGAGCTTTACAAAGGAAGAAAACCAAATATAGCACATTTTCATGTTTTTGGTTGCAAATGCTTTGTTCTTAACAATGAAAAGAATAATCTTGGAAAATCTGATACAAAGCCTAGTGAAAGAATTTTCCTAGGTTACTCTCTATCTAGTAAAGCATTTATAATATATAATAAGAGAACACAAACTATTGAGGAATCTGTGCATGTGACATTTGATGAGTCTAACCCCAAAAGGTTGGGAAAGGATTCTGTTATTGATGATATTGCAGATTCAATTGAGAAAACTCTCCTAGAAGAGAAACATGACAATGACCAAGATGAAAGCTTAAAGAATGAATTGCTGTAGCAGGAGCAAACAGAACAACAGTCTGACCTACCAAAGGAATGGAGTACCGTCAGAAACCATCTAATTGATAACATCATTGGTGAAATTACAAAGGGGGTAACTACTAGACAATCTCTTAGAAATGCTTGTAATCATATGACATTTGTGTCTCAAGTAGAACCTAAGAACATAGATGATGCAATAATTGATGAACATTGGATAATGGCTATGCAAGATGAGTTAAACCAGTTTGAAAGAAACCAAGTTTGGAAACAAGTGCCTAAACCCAAGAACTGTCAAGTAATAGGTACAAAATGGGTTTTTAGGAATATACTAGATGAAAATGGTATAATTGTAAGAAACAAGGCGAGATTGGTAGTCAAAGGGTATAACCAAGAAGAAGGCATAGATTATGATGAAACATATGCACCAGTAGCAAGATTAGAAGCTATAAGATTGCTACTTGCTTATGCTTGCATAATGGGATTTAAATTGTATCAAATGGATGTTAAGAGTGCTTTCTTAAATGGATTTATACAAGAGGAAGTGTATGTTGGTCAACCATCTGGTTTTGAGAATAATGAATTGCCTAACCATGTTTATACACTGTCTAAAGCACTATATGACTTAAAGCAAGCTCCTAGAGCTTGGTATGAAAGGTTAAGTAATTTTCTCATTGAAAAAGGATTTAAAAGAGGTAAAGGTGACACAACTTTGTTCACTAAGAAAAAGGCACACAACATTTTAATTATACAAATATATGTGGATGGTATAATTTTTGGTGCCACTAATAAGCATTTGTGCAATGAGTTTGCAAGTCTTATGCAGAGTGAGTTTGAAATATCAATGATGGGTGAGCTGAACTTTTTCCTTGGACTGCAAATAAAGCAAACTAAAAATGGAATCTTTGTTAGCCAAACCAAGTACTGCAATGAGTTGATCAAGAAGTTTGGCATGGAAAATGCTAAGGAGATGGCTACTCCAATGAGTACCTCCTATTATCTGGACAAGGATGAGTAAGGTAAACCTGTTGATGTTTCTAAATTCAGAGGTATGATAGGCTCACTACTTTATCTTACTGCTAGTAGGCCAGATATCATGTTTAGTGCATGCATGTGTGCTAGGTATCAAGCAAATCCAAAACAATCACACTTAACAACAGTTAAAAGGATAATTAAGTATCTGTTAGGAACAAAAGACATGGGATTATGGTATCCCAATGGAGCTACATCTACTTTAATTAGCTATTCAGACTATGATTTTCCTGGTTGTAAACAATCTAGTGTGGCTTTATCCACTACAGAGGCGGAATATGTAGCAACTGGTAGCTGTTGTGCACAGGTTTTATGGATGAAACAACAATTAGTTGATTATGGTGTGCAACTAAACCAAGTTCCTATTAGATGCGACAATACAAGTGTAATTAACCAAACTAAGAATCCCATAATGCACTCTAGAACTAAATGATGAGTTTGATTCACCTCATATTTCATGTACATTTTTGCATGCATTTTCATATAGTTTAGGCAATTTTTATTTGATTTTTGTTAGTTTTTACCTTGGAACGGGTAAGGCGGTTTCGTGGTGTTGTTTTGCAGGAATTAAGGGTAAAATGCTCAAGATTGACCATAATGGAGCTTGGATGAAGATAGAGCTTGAAAAGTGAAGAAAATGTACCAAACAGAGCCCATCACGGCCCAGCCGTGATGACCATCATGGCCATGATCAAGCAAAACTGGAAAGAAAAGAAGGCAAAAGTCAGAAGCTGTCACGTCCTAGCCGTGATGCCCATCACGACCGTGACATGTTAACTTAGCCAGACCCCTTCTAGGCAGAATCTATCACGGCCAGGCCGTGATGCCCATCACGGCCGTAACAGACCATTTGGTGAAGCAACGTTACAGGCAGAACTGATCACAGCCTAGCGGTGATAAGCATCGCGGCCGTGATAATCCAAAAGTTGAAAGCGTGCCCATGGCAGAACCCGTCACGGCCTGGCCGTGATGGCCATCACGACCGTGACGCGCACCTAATCTATAAATAGGCATCTGGGCAGAATAGAAAACAGACAATTTTGAACCTAAGACATTCTCTCTGAACCAAGGGCTGCTGTGAAGGCTTCCATGGAGTTTCTTCTCTCCTTTATCTCTATTTCTTTTATTTTGGCTTTCTCTATGATCATGAGTAGATAAATTTCCTTTTTGTTGGGATTAGATGTAGCTAAACTGAATATCATGTATTTGCCATGATGTATTAATCTATGTTTATGCCTTCTTATTAGTGTTTGATTCTTATGCATAATGCTTTTTGTGGTCTGATCATCCACGAATTGATTTTGAGATTTGATTTGCAATGGGGACGTTCTTATCAATTCTTGATCTGGAATTAATCACCTAGTAAACCTTGCATCTAGGAATGAATTTTGGTTTATTAGTAATCGTGTAATCCCTACTCTTAATGCAAATTCACTAATTAGGCCACCTAAGGAATTAGGGTTTAATTAGGGGATTTAGGCTCTTGTCATCTAAGGAATTAGGGCTTGAGTAATCTTGTGGGTTCATTTTAATATTTGAAGCATAAACTGGATTGGTGGTCTTGGTATTGCATGAGGCTAAGGTTTGGTGAAGTTTAATCCCAACATCTTTCATCATATTTGAAGAACCATTTTTCTGCATTCCAAGTGTTCGATAAAAATACAAAAAGAACTTTTTCCTTTTATTTTGTTTATTTTAACTCTTGATTGGGCTTGGTATTCAGTATTGAGCTCCCTTCCATCCAAAAGTTCTTTTAGATAGTGATTGATTTGCTACGTGCTAGTACTTGTCTCAGTCCTCGTGGGAACGATATCCCTCTTACCTCTTTATTACTTGTACGACTAGGTATACTTGCCTAGATTCGTCTCAAACAAGTTTTTGGCGCCGTTGCCGGGGACTGTGTTTCAATATTAGCATACCCATTTCGATTACTAATTTAAGCACAATTTTATTTTTTTCTGTTTTATTATCTGTTTCACTTTGCTATTATTGAGTGCTAACATTCTTGGTCTCTAGACTTTTGTGCATGCGAGGTACTATCCCAGCTTACCAACTCTACAATCCTGAAATAGAAAAAGTGGCTAGGAAAAATCGGAGTCAAGCAAGACAACAGAAGTTATTAGAGCAACAAGAAAGAGAATAAGAGACCTCCACTGCACAAGTTCATCAAGAACCACTTGAGATGGCAGGCAATGGTGAGGGTGCTCCACGGAGGACACTTGGGGATTATGCCAACACAAATGTCAATCGGCATGTCACTAGCATAGTGAGGCCCCCAGTGAATTCCAACAATTTTGAGATCAAGCCGGCTCTCTTGAATATAATGCAGCAAAATCAATTTGTCGGGCTGGAAAAGGAGGATCCTAATAATCATGTCTCCAACTTCATTGAGTTGTTTGATACGGTGAAGTTAAATGGTGCTACCGATGATGCAATTCGCCTAAGGTTGTTCCCATTCTCTCTAAGAGATAGAGCCAAGGCTTGGCTCCAATCTCAACCAAGGGGGAGCATCACTACTTGGGATGACTTAGAGGCTAAGTTTCTTGCAAGGTTCTTTCCCGCCTCAAGATTTGTGAAGACACGGGGTGATATCACAAGCTTTGCTCAACAAGAGGGTGAGACTCTTCATGACACATGGGAAAGGTTCAAAGACTTGCTCCGAAGATGTCCAAATCATGGGTTTGATGATTGGTCGCGGTGTCGCGCACGCGCCAAAAAGGACGAGCGGGTTTAAAACTGTAGTTTAGTGCGACAACTCGGATGTCGTCTCCCAAGGACTCTGAAAATGTTACCTTTCACAAAAATCAGTTTTTTTGGGGGGTTTGGATTGGAGTGCGAATAAGAAACAAGCAAAACAGAGCAATTAAAAGCAGGGCAGTTGAAAAGAGATTATCAATTATCAAACAACGATTAATCTACTGTCAAGAATTCCCAACTATCCTTGGTTAATGCAATCCCAAGCCCTAAGCAGATTCTAATCCCCTTTCAGTTACAGTAACAACTAACAACGTAATTGCTACTATGGATGCAAGTTCCTATTCCCGAAATAACAAACGGGGTTAAGCTCTCATGAACAAACGATCATGAATGAACACACGCGAATTAACAAACGCGATTATGTATAGGAAAATAACATCACTGAAACAAATCAATACAATACTACACACTCCTGAAATAACAAACAGAAATGTGTAATATGGTATTGAAAAGGGGAAAGCAATTAAAATAGGGATTTACAAAACCTCAAGTATATAGGATCCTCAAACAGTAGACTAATCCTAGAACTTAGTTCTCCATGGCAAAAACGAAATCACAGAGAAAAATGTAAAACAGAAAATTGGAGAAGCAAAAGTCTTTACAAATTGCTCAGAACAGCCTTTTATACAAATTCATAATTCAGCTAGCTCGCGAGGCGAGCACATATTCGCGAGGCGAATTTCATGAAGAGTCAGCAACCTTTGGCATTCTCGCGAGGCGAAGTGCTTTCTCGCGAGGCGAGGATCTGAAGAGTTTTCTCCTTACGCCCGTTATGGCCATCAGGGGCCAACCGTGATGCTCTCTGACTTCCAGACTCGGGAGGCGAATGGATGCTCGCGAGGCGAGACTCTTCAACTTCAAAACTACCACGGCCATGACCTTCAACACGGGCAAGCCGTGATCGTCTCCGACATTCTCAGGGCTGCAAGACTCTCGGGGCGATCCCTTCCTCGCGAGGCGAACCAGAGACTTAGCATTTTCTTGGAACAGTCAGGCTTCGGGGTCGCGTGGCGAGCGTGTCCTTCGCGGGCGAATCCCCGCTCTTTATTTTCTCAACTTCTACTTAACCTGAAAACAAGGAAATAACCATAAGTGTATTATTTTGACTCAAAACTAGCTAAATTAACTTAAAACTACTCTAGAGACTCAAAACCTTGCTTGAGGACAATCTAATCTAATTTGGGTGAAAATACGATATAATTTGCACAAAACCCTGGTCATACTAGCTATAAAACTAGATGAGCCAGAGGCTTATCAAAATACCCCAAACTTAAACTTTTCTTGTCCCCAAGCAAACTAAGACTCAAAAATCAAAAAGACTCAAGACCTGGCAAGCTCAAAAGATTCAATCAACATTGCACACATTCAAGCAATACATCAAAAACAGTTTTTCTTCATTGTTTCCCCCTTTTCAAACAGAGTAATCCCCACATTCATTTATTCCAAACATTTGAGAATTTCATCATGAAAACAATCGAAATCTAAGCGGGGGATCTAAGTTACACATACAAGGGAGATCACCAAATCCAAACAACTGCCTTCCTCACAAGGGCATTTAGTATATCACTCAATCACTCAGTTTGTGTCAGGCTAACAACTTGCACTCAGTTTCACTTTTCAAGAACACTTCCCAAAAATTTGATTTTCATCTCAAAATGGTTCCCACAGAAAACATGCAAGCAACATCAGAAGGTCTTTTATGGGTTGTAATGGGACCTGGCTAAGGTTAGGATATACAAAAGGAAACTAGGCTGAAGACCCTAGGAACTAAGAGAGCATGAACTATATTTACACTTTGAAATTCGCTCAAGTTCCTTTCTTTATTTTTTTCTTTACACTTCTGGGTGGCTACAGCCTTTTATTTCTTTTTGGCATTTTTGTATTTTTTTTTTCTTCTTTTTTTTTTCCAACATTTGTACACTTTTTCTTTCACAAGCCTTTGGCTCCAACTTTTTTTTTTCTTTTTTTTTTTTCAATCCCAACAACATATTACACCTTGCAGCCACCCCAAACTTAGTTTCTTGCACCCATTCTAAGATTACATGCTCTCCTAATCCTAAGATCTGGTTAACATGGTTTTCCAGATTTTTGGGCTTATAACATTAGGTTATCAAGAACTAACAGGCTAATAGGCTCAAAAGGGCTAACTAGGGAACATGCAATAGGAATTGGTTTATTCAGGCCAAGTAGCTATTTACAAAGAAAATGCCTAAATCATTTGCTACACACATATAATCATGCAAACCAAAAAGAGATTCAATCAAATCCAGGGAAGTGCAACTTGAAAGTGATTTTCACACAGTTTAAAACATCTTTGGAGGCTCAAAACCTCACCTGGACATTCATGCAAATTGTTTGAAAGAGATTCTATCCCTAGTGTGTGCTTCCTATCACCCCAAACTTATCATTCATCATGCCATCATAACAAAATCCCAAAGTTCAGTTTTCAATTTCACATGGGAATCACTTTTCAAAAATAAAATTTTTTCAGCCTAGGGGGAATCATCACATATCAATCATGCAAGCAATCTGTGCAACATCAATCAAAATCTAGCAAACTTGCCAACAAAAGACTCAACACACAAATGCTCCTGAGCTTCTCAAATTATTCAGGAGCTTTATTCAAAGAAACAAGACTCAACAAAACTACAACTAACAAAACTACAACTAGTTCCCTCCCCCACTTAAAACATGCATTGTCCCCAATGAACAACAGACTTTACAATCAGAGTGAGGGAAAGGAAAAGAAACTCCCTGATCAAGTATCAGTGTAGGTTGGAGCATCCAAAGATAGCTCCTCAACATTGGCATCCATAGGAACAACAGCATCCACACCATGGAATGGCTTCAACCTCTGCCCGTTAACCTTGAAGGGCTTGTGTGTACTGCACGTGTAATCTCTCTTGCACCATAAGGAAACACATTAGTAACGACAAAGGGGCCATCCCGTTTGGACCTAAGTTTCCAGCCATCGGTTTAAGGCGGGAGTTAAACAATAAGACTAGCTGGCCCACAAAAATTCTTTCCTAACAATCATTCTATCATGAAATTGTTTTGTCTTTTCTTTATAAATCTTGGAGCTTTCATAGGCTTCAAGCCTAAGCTCCTCAAGTTCTTTGCAAGCTGCAGCTTTCTTTCAACACCAGATTTATTCATGTCCATGTTACAACACTTTACTGCCCAATATGCTCTATGCTCAACCTCCACCGGGAGGTGACAAGCCTTACCAAAAACTAGCCGAAATGGGGACATTCCTATAGGGGTCTTGAAAGCAGTCCTTTGTGCCCACAGTGCGTCTTCCAGACGGCGGCTCCATTCCTTTCTATTAGGCTGCACCATCTTCTCTAGAATTTGCTTGATCTCCCTGTTGGATATTTCAGCTTGGCCATTGGTTTGGGGATGGTAAGCGGTGGACACCCTATGTACCACCCCATATTTCCTCAGTAAGGCCTCCATGGTTCTGTTGCAAAAATGTGTGCCCTGGTCACTGATGATGGCCTTGGGTATGCCAAACCTGCAAAAAATGTTGGACCTAACAAATTTGGAAACAATCTGAGCATCATTAGTCCTAGTGGGGATTGCTTCCACCCACTTTGAAACATAATCTACAGCCAACAAAATATATACAAAACCAAAAGAAGGAGGGAAAGGACCCACGAAGTCCATCCCCCACACATCAAAAACTTCACAAAAGAGCATGGGCTGTTGGGGCATCTCACTCCTACGAGTGATTGCAGGGCCTGTTATTTGACATTCTTTACAACTCTTATATACCTCATATGAATCCCTAAAAATTGTGGGCCAATAAAATCCAGAATCCAGGATTTTTCTTGCTGTCCTCTGAGGTCCAAAGTGTCCTCCAACTGGAGAGGCATGTGAGAAATGCAGGATGGACTCCGTCTCATGATCGGGTACACACCTCCGAATAACCTGGTCACTGCAAAACTTCCACAGGTAGGGATCATCCCACACATAGTACTTTGCATCGCTCTTCAGCTTGTGGAACTTATGTCTACTTGTACTGCGGGAACAACACCAAGCAACTAGAAAATTTACAATGTCGACAAACCAGGGGGTTACCCCATACATATGTGTGATCTCTCATCAGGGAAATCATCTTGGATGGGAAAAGTATCCTCATCCCTTGCTATCCTGCTCAAATGATCTGCTACCAAATTTTCAGCTCCACTTTTGTCCTTTATCTCCACATTGAATTCTTGGAGCAAAAGCATCCACCAGATGAGTCTTGGCTTAGCTTCTGGCTTCTTCAACAGATATTTCAAAGCTGCATGGTCAGTAAAAACAGTCACCCTAGAACCTAGCAAATAAGACCTAAACTTATCAAGTGCAAATACAATAGCTAGCAGCTCTTTCTCAGTGGTGGTGTAATTTGCCTGAGCAGCATCTAAGGTCCTAGAAGAATAGTGAATTACATGGGCAACTTTGCCCACCCTTTGTGCCAGAACTGCCCCCACAGCAAAATTTGAAGCATCACACATCAGTTCAAATGGGAGTGTCCAGTCTGGGGGCTGGATGACAGGGGTAGAAGTCAACGCTTTCTTCAGATAGTCAAACGACTCCTTACACTTTTCATCAAACTGGAACAGGGCATCATTTTTCAGCAGATTTGACAATGGCAGTGCTATCTTGCTGAAGTCCTTTATAAAGCGCCTGTAGAAACCTGCATGTCCAAGAAAGGAACGGATCTCGCGTACGCAAGATGGGTAAGCCAATGAAGAAATCACATTTATTTTTGCAGGATCCACAGAAATACCCTCCTTGGAAATTACATGACCCAATACTATCCCCTGTTCTACCATGAAGTGACATTTCTCATAATTCAAAATCAGATCAGTATCAATGCATCTTTGTAGAACTAGACCTAGACTATGCAAACAAGCATCAAATGAGGAGCCATACACAGTAAAATCATCCATAAACACCTCTATGCAATTTTCAATAAAATCAGAGAAAATACTAAGCATGCATCTTTGAAAGGTGTCAGGAGCATTACAGAGGCCAAATGGCATCCTCCTATAAGCAAACGTACCGAAGGGGCACGTGAAGGTGGTCTTTTCCTGATCCTCAGGGGCAATATGAATCTGGAAATACCCGGAAAAGCCATCTAGAAAACAATAATGGGATTGACCAGCCAGTAGATCCAAAGATATGATCTATGAACGGCAAAGGAAAATGATCCTTTTCGGTGGCCTGGTTTTAGCTTCCTATAGTCTATACAAACTCGCCAGCTATTACGGACTCTAGTAGGCACAAGTTCATTATTTTCATTCCTAACTCTTGTTAGACCAGACTTCTTTGGTACAACTTGAACCGGACTTACCCAAGAACTATCAGAGATGGGATAGATAATACCTGCCTGTAGAAGCTTAGTCACCTCTTTCTTTACCACATCCAGAATTAGTGGGTTAAGTCGCCTTTGGGCCTGTCTGACTGGCTTAGCCCCATCCTCCAATAAAATTATGTGCATGCATCTGGAGGGGCTAATTCCTGGAATATCAGCTAATGTCCACCCGATGGCCTTCTTGTTCTTCCTCATAACTTCTAAAAGCTTGGCTTCCTGATCAGAGTTGAGGCTGGAGGAAATGATGACTGGCAATGTTGCATTCCTCCCCAAGTAGGCATACTTCAGGTTCTCAGGAAGTGGTTTGAGTTCCAAAGAAGGTGGCTGCTCAACAGATGGTGCATTGGGAGTAGCCATGGGGTCAAGGACTTCTGCTGAATAAACAGCTTCACTCTCACTATCACTTTCACTATCATCCTCACCCTGCAAGGTTGAATCCAAAAACTCAGAACAAACAGAACATGGGTTAGTGTTAGTACAGTTAGTACAAGTATATACATCATCAAAACCAGAAATAAGAGGAAAATCAGAAATAAAGTCATCATGTGTATCCTCAATAAGCTCAGAAAGCAACTCTAAGTGGAATACAGAGTGCTCCTCTACTGGGTGTTTCATAGCATCGAAGATCTTGAATTTGGCCACAATACCACCAAACTCCATAGACATAGTCCCATCATAAACGTCAATCTTGGTCTTGGATGTCATCATGAATGGTCTGCCCAAGATTATAGGTGATCTTCGGGTGAGTCTCTCCTGCCATGTCTAGGATATAGAAATCCGCAGGGAATATCAAATCATCAACTTGCACTAGGACATCCTCTACCATTCCCATGGGTCGGGCACTGGTCCTGTTAGCCAGCTGGATGGTAAGACCTGTATACTGCAATGGCCCAAGATCAAGGTTATTAAAGATGGAGGTAGGCATGACATTGATTGATGCTCCCAAGTCCAACATGCAGTTCTCAAACTTCTTGTCCCCAATAGTGCATGGGATAGTGAAGGTGCCTGGATCCTTGCACTTCTGTGGTAGTACTTGAGAAGGGGCTATAGAAGCAACTCTTTCTATCTTAGACTGGATAAGCGCTGAGACATTCATTCCCAAATCAACCCTCTCATTAGTCTTCATCGTCCTCTTGTTGGTGCATAGGTCCTTCAGAAATTTGGCATATCTGGGCACTTGCTTGATCACATCCAACAGTGGAATATTAACAGCTACTTTTCTGAAAACATCAAGAATCTCCTTCTCCTTATTTTCACCACCAATCTTCAAATTTTTCTGAATTCTGTGTGGGAATGGAATGGGTGGTCTATACACTCTCTCAGTTTCAACTTCAACCACGGGTTCAGGAGTAACCTCAACAGTAGGCTCAGGAGTAGCCTTCATAGTTTCTTCATCCTTTCCAGAAGTGGCCTCAACAACCTTTCCAGATCTCAGAGAGATGGCACTCACATTAGGGTTGGAGGCATTAGGATTTATCACTGGCTGTGCAGGCAGCTGGTTTGTCCCTTGACCTTGTTGTATGCTATTCATGGATGTGGCCAACTGTCCAATCTGTGTCCTCAAATCTTGAATACTAGCATCTGTCCGCTGCTGAAACTGTACACTAGATGCAGCCATTTGCTTCACCAAGTCTTCTAATGATGGCCCAGAAGGTGCAGAAGTGGTCACTGGAGGATGATTCTGAGGTGCCATCGGCTGTTGTTGGGATGAGTTCCCATACCGCAAATTAGGGTGATTCCTCCAGCTAGGATGGTACCTATTAGTAGAGAGGTCTGGAATGCTGTACCGATTCTGACTGTTTCCTTGATTATAGGGGTTTACTGCATAAGCTTGAGGTACTTCACTGACAAACTCTTCTCTCTGGATCGGGCATGGATCAAATGGGTGCTCAGGTGAATTGCACATGCTACATAACTTTGCAGGCTGAACTTTGTCTATTGCCAATTGCCTTACAAAGGAAGTCAACTCATCCAATCTATTCTCAAGGGCGGCCTGGTTGGAAGATGAACTATGAATCTCATGCACACCTCTTGGCTCAACTGAATTTCTTCTTGTAGAAAACTGCTGGGAATTCAATGACATATTCTCAATGAGTTGCTTAGCAGCAGCTGGGGTCTTATCAACTAATGCTCCCCCACTAGCAGCATCCAAAAGATTCCTATCCATCGGCAACAATCCTTCATAAAAGTATTGGATCAGGAGTTGTTCAGAAATTTGATGCTGGGGGCAACTAGATACCAAATGTTTGAACCTTTCCCAGTATTCAGCTAGTGACTCGTTCCCTTGCCTGATGCCACATATCTCTTTCCTTATTGAAGCAGCTCTTGAAGCAGGAAAATACCTTTCTAGGAACACCCTCTTCAAATCATTCCAAGTGGTGATGGAGTTAGGCTCAAGATACAATAGCCAATCCTTTGCAGCTCCCTGGAGTGAAAACGGAAAAGCCTTCAGCTTGATACTATCCTCAGTGACTCCCTCTGCTCTCGAGGTTGTGGAGCATACAACTTGGAATTCCTTCAAGTGCTTGTGTGGATCCTCACCTGCAAGACCATTAAACTTGGGCAACAAGTGAATAAAACCAGATTTCAGTTCAAAAGGAGTGTCAGCACCAGGATAAGAAATACATAATCCATTATAGTTGACATCAGGGGCGGCAAGCTGCCTTAATGTCCTCTGGTCTCCCATGTTTTCAAAAGCAGTTTTAAAATTGGAATCACTACTAGTGCTAGCCCGAAATTCCCTACGTAGTGTGTGCAGTGTTCTTTCAATTTCCGGGTCAAAATCACACGATTCGAGGGCAATGAGACCTAGTAGCCGAGACCAATTCAAAACAAAACAGAAAATAAAAGAAAGAAATAAAAATAAAATAAAACAAATTACGAAAAATAACAACTCGGAGTCCCAAAACAGCGCCAATTTTTGGTCGCGGTGTGTCTGTAGACGCAAAAAAAGGACGAGCGGGTTTAAAAGCGTAGTTTAGTGCGACAACTCGGATGTCGTCTCTCAAGGACTCTGAAAATGTTACCTTTCACAAAAATCAGTTTTTTTGGGGGGTTTGGATTGGAGTGCGAATAAGAAACAAGCAAAACAGAGCAATTAAAAGCAGGGCAGTTGAAAAGAGATTATCAATTATCAAACAACGATTAATCTGCTGTCAAGAATTCCCAACTATCCTTGGTTAATGCAATCCCAAGCCCTAAGCAGATTCTAATCCCCTTTCAGTTACAGTAACAACTAACAACGTAATTGCTACTACGGATGCAAGTTCCTATTCCCGAAATAACAAACGGGGTTAAGCTCTCATGAACAAACGATCATGAATGAACACACGCGAATTAACAAACGCGATTATGTATAGGAAAATAACATCACTGAAACAAATCAATACAATACTACACACTCCTGAAATAACAAACAGAAATGTGTAATATGGTATTGAAAAGGGGAAAGCAATTAAAATAGGGATTTACAAAACCTCAAGTATATAGGATCCTCAAACAGTAGACTAATCCTAGAACTTAGTTCTCCATGGCAAAAACGAAATCACGGAGAAAAATGTAAAACAGAAAATTGGAGAAGCAAAAGTCTTTACAAATTGTTCAGAACAGCCTTTTATACAAATTCATAATTCAGCTAGCTCGCGAGGCGAGCACATATTCGCGAGGCGAATTTCATGAAGAGTCAGCAACCTTTGGCATTCTCGCGAGGCGAAGTGCTTTCTCGCGAGGCGAGGATCTGAAGAGTTTTCTCCTTACGCCCGTTATGGCCATCAGGGGCCAACCGTGATGCTCTCTGACTTCCAAACTCGCGAGGCGAATGGATGCTCGCGAGGCGAGACTCTTCAACTTCAAAACTACCACGGCCATGACCTTCAACACGGGCAAGCCGTGATCGTCTCTGACTTTTTCAGGGTTGCAAGACTCGCGGGGCGAGACCTTCTTCGCGAGGCGAACCAGAGACTTAGCATTTTCTTGGAACAGTCAGGCTTCGGGGTCGCGTGGCGAGCGTGTCCTTCGCGGGGCGAATCCCCTGCTCTTTATTTTCTCAACTTCTACTTAACCTGAAAACAAGGAAATAACCATAAGTGTATTATTTTGACTCAAAACTAGCTAAATTAACTTAAAACTACTCTAGAGACTCAAAACCTTGCTTGAGGACAATCTAATCTAATTTGGGTGAAAATACGATATAATTTGCACAAAACCCTGGTCATACTAGCTATAAAACTAGATGAGCCAGAGGCTTATCAAAATACCCCAAACTTAAACTTTTCTTGTCCCCAAGCAAACTAAGACTCAAAAATCAAAAAGACTCAAGACCTGGCAAGCTCAAAAGATTCAATCAACATTGCACACATTCAAGCAATACATCAAAAACAGTTTTTCTTCATTGTTTCCCCCTTTTCAAACAGAGTAATCCCCACATTCATTTATTCCAAACATTTGAGAATTTCATCATGAAAACAATCAGAAATCTAAGCAGGGGATCTAAGTTACACATACAAGGGAGATCACCAAATCCAAACAACTGCCTTCCTCACAAGGGCATTTAGTATATCACTCAATCACTCAGTTTGTGTCAGGCTAACAACTTGCACTCAGTTTCACTTTTCAAGAACACTTCCCAAAAATTTGATTTTCATCTCAAAATGGTTCCCACAGAAAACATGCAAGCAACATCAGAAGGTCTTTTATGGGTTGTAATGGGACCTGGCTAAGGTTAGGATATACAAAAGGAAACTAGGCTGAAGACCCTAGGAACTAAGAGAGCATGAACTATATTTACACTTTGAAATTCGCTCAAGTTCCTTTCTTTATTTTTTTCTTTACACTTCTGGGTGGCTACAGCCTTTTATTTCTTTTTGGCATTTTTGTATTTTTTTTCTTCTTTTTTTTTTCAACATTTGTACACTTTTTCTTTCACAAGCCTTTGGCTCCAACTTTTTTTTTTCTTTTTTTTTTTTTCAATCCCAACAACATATTACACCTTGCAGCCACCCCAAACTTAGTTTCTTGCACCCATTCTAAGATTACATGCTCTCCTAATCCTAAGATCTGGTTAACATGGTTTTCCAGATTTTTGGGCTTATAACATTAGGTTATCAAGAACTAACAGGCTAATAGGCTCAAAAGGGCTAACTAGGGAACATGCAATAGGAATTGGTTTATTCAGGCCAAGTAGCTATTTACAAAGAAAATGCCTAAATCATTTGCTACACACATATAATCATGCAAACCAAAAAGAGATTCAATCAAATCCAGGGAAGTGCAACTTGAAAGTGATTTTCCACGAGTTTAAAACATCTTTGGAGGCTCAAAACCTCACCTGGACATTCATGCAAATTGTTTGAAAGAGATTCTATCCCTAGTGTGTGCTTCCTATCACCCCAAACTTATCATTCATCATGCCATCATAACAAAATCCCAAAGTTCAGTTTTCAATTTCACATGGGAATCACTTTTCAAAAATAAAATTTTTTCAGCCTAGGGGGAATCATCACATATCAATCATGCAAGCAATCTATGCAACATCAATCAAAATCTAGCAAACTTGCCAACAAAAGACTCAACACACAAATGCTCCTGAGCTTCTCAAATTATTCAGGAGCTTTATTCAAAGAAACAAGACTCAACAAAACTACAACTAACAAAACTACAACTAGTTCCCTCCCCCACTTAAAACATGCATTGTCCCCAATGAACAACAGACTTTACAATCAGAGTGAGGGAAAGGAAAAGAAACTCCCTGATCAAGTATCAGTGTAGGTTGGAGCATCCAAAGATAGCTCCTCAACATTGGCATCCATAGGAACAACGGCATCCACACCATGGAATGGCTTCAACCTCTGCCCGTTAACCTTGAAGGGCTTGTGTGTACCTGCACGTGTAATCTCTACTGCACCATAAGGAAACACATTAGTAACGACAAAGGGGCCATCCCGTTTGGACCTAAGTTTCCCAGCCATCAGTTTAAGGCGGGAGTTAAACAATAAGACTAGCTGGCCCACAAAAAATTCTTTCCTAACAATCATTCTATCATGAAATTGTTTTGTCTTTTCTTTATAAATCTTGGAGCTTTCATAGGCTTCAAGTCTAAGCTCCTCAAGTTGCTGCAACTGCAGCTTTCTTTCAACACTAGATTTATTCATGTCCATGTTACAACACTTTACTGCCCAATATGCTCTATGCTCAACCTCCACCGGGAGGTGACAAGCCTTACCAAAAACTAGCCGAAATGGGGACATTCCTATAGGGGTCTTGAAAGCAGTCCTTTGTGCCCACAGTGCGTCTTCCAGACGGCGGCTCCATTCCTTTCTATTAGGCTGCACCATCTTCTCCAGAATTTGCTTGATCTCCCTGTTGGATATTTCAGCTTGGCCATTGGTTTGGGGATGGTAAGCGGTGGACACCCTATGTACAACCCCATATTTCCTCAGTAAGGCCTCCATGGTTCTGTTGCAAAAATGTGTGCCACAGTCACCGATGATGGCCTTGGGTATGCCAAACCTGCAAAAAATGTTGGACCTAACAAATTTGGAAACAATCTGAGCATCGTTAGTCCTAGTGGGGATTGCTTCCACCCACTTTGAAACATAATCTACAGCCAACAAAATATATACAAAACCAAAAGAAGGAGGGAAAGGACCCATGAAGTCCATCCCCCACACATCAAAAACTTCACAAAAGAGCATGGGCTGTTGGGGCATCTCACTCCTACGAGTGATTGCAGGGCCTGTTATTTGACATTCTTTACAACTCTTATATACCTCATATGAATCCCTAAAAATTGTGGGCTAATAAAATCCAGAATCCAGGATTTTTTTCTTGCTGTCCTCCCGAGGTCCAAAGTGTCCTCCAACTGGAGAGGCATGTGAGAAATGCGGGATGGACTCCGTCTCATGATCGGGTACACACCTCCGAATAACTTGGTCACCGCAAAACTTCCATGAGATAGGGATCATCCCACACATAGTACTTTGCATCGCTCTTGACTTGTGGAACTTATGTCTACTTGTACTGCCGGGAACAACACCAAGAACTAGAAAATTTACAATGTCAGCAAACCAGGGGTTACCCCATACATATGTAAGATCTCTCATCGGGAAATCATCTTGGATGGGAAAAGTATCCTCATCCCTTGCTATCCTGCTCAAATGATCCGCTACCAAATTTTCGGCTCCACTTTTATCCTTTATCTCCACATTGAATTCTTGGAGCAAAAGCATCCACCGGATGAGTCTTGGCTTAGCTACGGCTTCTTCAATGAGATATTTCAAAGCTGCATGGTCGAAAAAAACAGTCACCCTAGAACCTAGCAAATAAGACCTAAACTTATCAAGTGCAAATACAATAGCTAGCAGCTCTTTCTCAGTGGTGGTGTAATTTGCCTGAGCAGCATCTAAGGTCCTAGAAGAATAGTGAATTACATGGGCAACTTTGCCCACCCTTTGTGCCAGAACTGCCCCCACAGCAAAATTTGAAGCATCACACATCAGTTCAAACGGGAGTGTCCAGTCTGGGGGCTGGATGACAGGGGTAGAAGTCAACGCTTTCTTCAGATAGTCAAACGACTCCTTACACTTTTCATCAAACTGGAACAGGGCATCATTTTTCAGCAGATTTGACAATGGCAGTGCTATCTTGCTGAAGTCCTTTATAAAGCGCCTATAGAAACCTGCATGTCCAAGAAAGGAACGGATCTCGCGTACGCAAGATGGGTAAGCCAATGAAGAAATCACATTTATTTTTGCAGGATCCACAGAAATACCCTCCTTGGAAATTACATGACCCAATACTATCCCCTGTTCTACCATGAAGTGACATTTCTCATAATTCATAATCAGATCAGTATCAATGCATCTTTGTAGAACTAGACCTAGACTATGCAAACAAGCATCAAATGAGGAGTCATACACAGTAAAATCATCCATAAACACCTCTATGCAATTTTCAATAAAATCAGAGAAAATACTATGCATGCATCTTTGAAAGGTGCCAGGAGCATTACAGAGGCCAAATGGCATCCTCCTATAAGCAAACGTACCGAAGGGGCACGTGAAGGTGGTCTTTTCCTGATCCTCAGGGGCAATATGAATCTGGAAATACCCGGAAAAGCCATCTAGAAAACAATAATGGGATTGACCAGCCCAGTAGATCCAAGATCATCGATCTATGAGCGGCAAAGGAAAATGATCCTTTACGGTGGCCTGGTTTAGCTTCCTATAGTCTATACAAACTACTTGACTATTCTGGACTCTAGTAGGCACAAGTTCATTATTTTCATTCCTAACTACTGTTAGACCAGACTTCTTTGGTACAACTTGAACCGGACTTACCCAAGAACTATCAGAGATGGGATAGATAATACCTGCCTGTAGAAGCTTAGTCACCTCTTTCTTTACCACATCCAGAATTAGTGGGTTAAGTTGCCTTTGGGCCTGTCTGACTGGCTTAGCCCCATCCTCTAATAAAATTATGTGCATGCATCTGGAGGGGCTAATTCCTGGAATATCAGCTAATGTCCACCCGATGGCCTTCTTGTTCTTCCTCATAACTTCTAAAAGCTTGGCTTCCTGATCAGAGTTGAGGCTGGAGGAAATGATGACTGGCAATGTTGCATTCCTCCCCAAGTAGGCATACTTCAGGTTCTCAGGAAGTGGTTTGAGTTCCAAAGAAGGTGGCTGCTCAACAGATGGTGCATTGGGAGTAGCCATGGGGTCAAGGACTTCTGCTGAATAAACAGCTTCACTATCACTATCACTTTCACTATCATCCTCACCCTGCAAGGTTGAATCCAAAAACTTAGAACAAACAGAACATGGGTTAGTGTTAGTACAGTTAGTACAAGTATATACATCATCAAAACCAGAAATAAGAGGAAAATCAGAAATAAAGTCATCATGTGTATCCTCAATAAGCTCAGAAAGCAACTCTAAGTGGAATACAGAGTGCTCCTCTACTGGGTGTTTCATAGCATCGAAGATCTTGAATTTGGCCACAATACCACCAAACTCCATAGACATAGTCCCATCATAAACGTCAATCTTGGTCTTGGATGTCATCATGAATGGTCTGCCCAAGATTATAGGTGATCTACTGGACTGAGTCTCTCCTGCCATGTCTAGGATATAGAAATCCGCAGGGAATATCAAATCATCAACTTGCACTAGGACATCCTCTACCATTCCCATGGGTCGGGCACTGGTCCTGTTAGCCAGCTGGATGGTAAGACCTGTATACTGCAATGGCCCAAGATCAAGGTTATTAAAGATGGAGGTAGGCATGACATTGATTGATGCTCCCAAGTCCAACATGCAGTTCTCAAACTTCTTGTCCCCAATAGTGCATGGGATAGTGAAGGTGCCTGGATCCTTGCACTTCTGTGGTAGTACTTGAGAAGGGGCTATAGAAGCAACTCTTTCTATCTTAGACTGGATAAGCGCTGAGACATTCATTCCCAAATCAACCCTCTCATTAGTCTTCATCGTCCTCTTGTTGGTGCATAGGTCCTTCAGAAATTTGGCATATCTGGGCACTTGCTTGATCACATCCAACAGTGGAATATTAACAGCTACTTTTCTGAAAACATCAAGAATCTCCTTCTCCTTATTTTCACCACCAATCTTCAAATTTTTCTGAATTCTGTGTGGGAATGGAATGGGTGGTCTATACACTCTCTCAGTTTCAACTTCAACCACGGGTTCAGGAGTAACCTCAACAGTAGGCTCAGGAGTAGCCTTCATAGTTTCTTCATCCTTTCCAGAAGTGGCCTCAACAACCTTTCCAGATCTCAGAGAGATGGCACTCACATTACGGTTGGAGGCATTAGGATTTATCACTGGCTGTGCAGGCAGCTGGTTTGTCCCTTGACCTTGTTGTATGCTATTCATGGATGTGGCCAACTGTCCAATCTGTGTCCTCAAATCTTGAATACTAGCATCGTCATTCTTTGAAACTGTACACTAGATGCAGCCATTTGCTTCACCAAGTCTTCTAATGATGGTCCAGAAGGTGCAGAAGTGGTCACTGGAGGATGATTCTGAGGTGCCATCGGCTGTTGTTGAGATGAGTTCCCATACCGCAAATTAGGGTGATTCCTCCAGCTAGGATGGTACCTATTAGTAGAGAGGTCTGGAATGCTGTACCGATTCTGACTGTTTCCTTGATTATAGGGGTTTACTGCATAAGCTTGAGGTACTTCACTGACAAACTCTTCTCTCTGGATCGGGCATGGATCAAATGGGTGCTCAGGTGAATTGCACATGCTACATAACTTTGCAGGCTGAACTTTGTCTATTGCCAATTGCCTTACAAAGGAAGTCAGCTCATCCAATCTATTCTCAAGGGCGGCCTGGTTGGAAGATGAACTATGAATCTCATGCACACCTCTTGGCTCAACTGAATTTCTTCTTGTAGAAAACTGCTGGGAATTCAATGACATATTCTCAATGAGTTGCTTAGCAAAGAGTGGGGTCTTATCAACTAATGCTCCCCCACTAGCAGCATCCAAAAGATTCCTATCCATCGGCAACAATCCTTCATAAAAGTATTGGATCAGGAGTTGTTCAGAAATTTGATGCTGGGGGCAACTAGATACCAAATGTTTGAACATTTCCCAGTATTCAGCTAGTGACTCGTTCCCTTGCCTGATGCCACATATCTCTTTCCTTATTGAAGCAGCTCTTGAAGCAGGAAAATACCTTTCTAGGAACACCCTCTTCAAATCATTCCAAGTGGTGATGGAGTTAGGCTCAAGATACAATAGCCAATCCTTTGCAGCTCCCCGAGGTGAAAGCGGAAAAGCCTTCAGCTTGATACTATCCTCAGTGACTCCCTCTGCTCTCGAGGTTGTGGAGCATACAACTTGGAATTCCTTCAAGTGCTTGTGTGGATCCTCACCTGCAAGACCATTAAACTTGGGCAACAAGTGAATAAAACCAGATTTCAGTTCAAAAGGAGTGTCAGCACCAGGATAAGAAATACATAATCCATTATAGTTGACATCAGGGGCGGCAAGCTGCCTTAATGTCCTCTGGTCTCCCATGTTTTCAAAAGCAGTTTTAAAATTGGAATCACTACTAGTGCTAGCCCGAAATTCCCTACGTAGTGTGTGCAGTGTTCTTTCAATTTCCGGGTCAAAATCACACAGTTCAGGGCAATGAGACCTAGTAGCCAGACCAATTCAAAACAAAACAGAAAATAAAAGAAAGAAATAAAAATAAAATAAAACAAATTACGAAAAATAACAACTCAGAGTCCCCGGCAACAGCGCCAATTTTTGGTCGCGGTGTCGCGCACGCGCCAAAAAGGACGAGCGGGTTTAAAACTGTAGTTTAGTGCGACAACTCGGATGTCGTCTCTCAAGGACTCTGAAAATGTTACCTTTCACAAAAATCAGTTTTTTTGGGGGGGTTTGGATTGGAGTGCGAATAAGAAACAAGCAAAACAGAGCAATTAAAAGCAGGGCAGTTGAAAAGAGATTATCAATTATCAAACAACGATTAATCTACTGTCAAGAATTCCCAACTATCCTTGGTTAATGCAATCCCAAGCCCTAAGCAGATTCTAATCCCCTTTCAGTTACAGTAACAACTAACAACGTAATTGCTACTACGGATGCAAGTTCCTATTCCCGAAATAACAAACGGGGTTAAGCTCTCATGAACAAACGATCATGAATGAACACACGCGAATTAACAAACGCGATTATGTATAGGAAAATAACATCACTGAAACAAATCAATACAATACTACACACTCCTGAAATAACAAACAGAAATGTGTAATATGGTATTGAAAAGGGAAAAGCAATTAAAATAGGGATTTACAAAACCTCAAGTATATAGGATCCTCAAACAGTAGACTAATCCTAGAACTTAGTTCTCCATGGCAAAAACGAAATCACAGAGAAAAATGTAAAACGGAAAATTGGAGAAGCAAAAGTCTTTACAAATTGTTCAGAACAGTCTTTTATACAAATTCAGAATTCAGCTAGCTCGCGAGGCGAGCACATATTCGCGAGGCGAATTTCATGAAGAGTCAGCAACCTTTGGCATTCTCGCGAGGCGAAGTGCTTTCTCGCGAGGCGAGGATCTGAAGAGTTTTCTCCTTACGCCCGTTATGGCCATCCGGGGCCAACCGTGATGCTCTCTGACTTCCAGACTCGCGAGGCGAATGGATGCTCGCGAGGCGAGACTCTTCAACTTCAAAACTACCACGGCCATGACCTTCAACACGGGCAAGCTGTGATCGTCTCTGACTTTTTCAGGGTTGCAAGACTCGCGGGGCGAGACCTTCTTCGCGAGGCGAACCAGAGACTTAGCATTTTCTTGGAACAGTCAGGCTTCGGGGTCGCGTGGCGAGCGTGTCCTTCGCGGGGCGAATCCCCTGCTCTTTATTTTCTCAACTTCTACTTAACCTGAAAACAAGGAAATAACCATAAGTGTATTATTTTGACTCAAAACTAGCTAAATTAACTTAAAACTACTCTAGAGACTCAAAACCTTGCTTGAGGACAATCTAATCTAATTTGGGTGAAAATACGATATAATTTGCACAAAACCCTGGTCATACTAGCTATAAAACTAGATGAGCCAGAGGCTTATCAATGATCTTGTCCAAATGCAAACATTTTGCAATAGATTGAGTCCGTCAACCAAGCTTATGTTGGATGCCTCAGCTAGAGGTTCCATGAACACAAAGACACCGGAGGAAGCATTGACCTTGATAGAAGCTATGACATCTAATGATTATCTGATGCATCATGATCGAGGTACCACATCAAGAAAGGGAGTGTTGGAGTTAGACTCACAAACTGCACTTTTGGCTCAAAACAAGCTTATGACACAATAACTTGAGTCCATTACCAAGCAACTAGCTCAACTCCCACAACAACTCCAAACCATTCAAAGGACAACCATGCCACCTCAACAGGTAATGATCTGTGATTTTTGTGGAGGAGATCATGATAATGGAAATTGTGAGGCCACACCTAGTTCCCATGAGGAAGCTAATTATATGGGGAACTATGGGCGGCAAGGTAACAACCAATACTCCAACAATTACAACCAAGGGTGGAGGAATCAAACAAGTTTTGGTTGGAAACAAGATCCCGGACAAGCAAGCAAGACTTTCAAGCAAGCCTTTCCCCACACAACCGCCTCAAGACCGGACTTCTATCTTGGAGAATACCCTCAATCAATTCATGCAAATGTCCATGTCAAACCAGAAAAACACTGATGCTGCCATAAAAAACTTGGAGGTTCAAGTTGGACAAATTGCAAAGCACCTAGCGGAACAATCTAGCGGCAGTTTTTCAGGTAATACTCAAACAAATCCTAAAGAGCATTGTAAGGCTATTGTTTTGAGGAGTGGTAAAAGTCTTGAGAAAGTGAGTGGTGAGCCTTTGTTGAAAAATGAGAGAGTTGATGAAAAAACTGAGTTGAGTGCTGAAAAAAGAGAGAAAAATAAGGAAAAAGGCAAAGAGGTTGTAATAGAGGAAGGAGAGAAAGATAGTGAAAAAGACAAGAGAGAAAAGTTAGTAGATGAAAATTCAATTTTGAGGAGGAGTAAAAGTCAGATTTTGAAAGATGGAGACAAGCCTCAAGAGATCCCCTCTTATGTAAAGTTGCCATATCCTCACTTAAGCAAGAAGTAGGAGAAGGAAGAGCAGTTTGCCAAATTTCTTGACATCTTCAAGAGGTTACAAATCAACATACCCTTTGCTGAAGCACTAGAGAAAATGCCAACTTATGCAAAGTTCATGAAGGAGTTACTCACGAAGAAAAGAAGGTTTAAAGAAGGTGAGACTATTGCCTTGACGGAAGAATGTAGTGCGATACTTCAAAGGAAGCTACCTCCAAAGCTTAAAGATCCTGGTAGTTTTACAATCCCCTGCACAATTGGGAGTGTTGCTATTGGGAAGGCCTTGTGTGACTTGGGGGCGAGTATCAATTTGATGCCGCTTTCAATCTTGAACAAGCTTGGAGGTGGTGAAGTGAAACCAACAAGGATGGCATTGCAACTAGCAGATAGATCAATCAAGCGTCCTCTTGGTATTATGGAAGATGTCTTGGTCAAAGTGGATAAGTTTATCTTTCCAGCAGATTTTGTGATATTAGACATGGAGGAGGATGCAGAAGTTCCACTTATAATAGGGAGACATTTTCTAGCAACTGGTCGTGCTTTGGTAGATGTACAAAAAGGCCAACTTCGACTCAGAGTGCAAGATGAAGAGGTTACTTTCAATGTATTTGAAGCTATGCATCGCCCGAGTGATGAAGAGAATTGTTTACGCATGGACATTATGGATGTAGTGGCTAAAGAGGTCCTTGCACATTAGCACCATTCCTCTACTCTTGAGAAGGTAATTGTGAACTCTGTTGAAAATCTTGATGAGAGAGAGGAGAAGGAAATAGAGGAATGTTTGTGTGATTTGGAAGCTCAACCCAATCAACTTGCTGTCAATACTAAGAAAGAAGAGCTCAACAAGGATGAAGTCCAAGAGAAGCTCAAGTTAGAGCTTAAACCTCTACCTCCCCACTTGAAATATGTGTTTCTTGGTGAGAATGATGAAAATCATGTCATGGTGAGCAATGTATTGTCCAAATTGGAAGATGAGAAACTTGTAAGGGTGCTTAGAGAGCATAAGACAGCTATTGGATGGTCCATCTTAGATTTGAAAGGTATTAGCCCTACATTTTGTATGCACAAGATCATGATGGAGGCTGAATTTAAACCGGTGGTCCAACCGCAAAGGAGGCCCAATCCTTCAATGAAAGAAGTAGTAAGGAAGGAGGTGCTGAAACTCCTTGAAGCCGGAATGATCTATCCGATTTCCGATAGTGCTTGGGTGAGTCCGGTACAAGTGGTTCCCAAGAAAGGTGGCGTGACCGTTGTGAAAAGCGAGAAGAATGAGTTAATCCCAACTAGAACGGTCACCGGTTGGCGAATGTGTATAGATTACCGGAAGCTAAATCAAGCTACTAGGAAAGATCACTTCCCACTTCCATTTATGGACCAAATGTTGGAGAGGTTGGCCGGGCAAGCTTATTATTGTTTCTTGGATGGTTATTCGGGTTATAACCAAATTGCGGTTAACCCGAAAGACCAAGAGAAAACTGCCTTCACATGTCCTTTTGGAGTTTTTGCCTATCGGAAGATGCCTTTCGGTCTTTGTAATGCGCCTGCAATATTTCAAAGGTGCATGCTTTCCATTTTCTCTGATATGATAGAACAATACATTGAAGTTTTTATGGATGATTTTTCTGCTTTCGATTCCTCTTATGATAATTGCTTGTCTAACCATCCTGCTGTGTTAAAGAGGTGCATGGACACCAATTTAGTCTTAAATTGGGAGAAGTGTCATTTTATGGTGCAGGAGGGCATTGTGCTTGGGCACAAGATTTTATAGTATCTCGCATGCACAAAAGTCTAGAGACCAAGAATGTTAGCACTCAATGACAGCAAAGTGAAACAGATAATAAAACAGAAAAAAATAAAATTGTGCTTAAATTAGTAATCGAAATGGGTATGCTAATATTGAAACACAGTCCCCGGCAATGGCGCCAAAAACTTGTTTGAGACGAATCTAGGCAAGTATACCTAGTCGTACAAGTAATAAAGAGGTAAGAGGGATATCGTTCCCACGAGGACTGAGACAAGTACTAGCACGCAGCAAATCAATCACTATCTAAGGGAACCTTTGGATGGAAGGGAGCTCAATACTGAATACCAAGCCCAATAAAGAGTTAAAATAAACAAAATAAAAGGAAAAAGTTCTTTTTTTATTTTTATCGAACACTTGGAATGCAGAAAAATGGTTCTTCAAATATGATGAAAGATGTTGGGATTAAACTTCACCAAACCTTAGCCTCGTGCAATACCAAGACCATCAATCCAGTTTATGCTTCAAATATTAAAATCAACCCACAAGATTACTCAAGCCCTAATTCCTTAGATGACAAGAGCCTAAATCCCCTAATTAAACCCTAATTCCTTAGGTGGCCTAATTAGTGAATTTGCATTAAGAGTAGGGATTACACGATTACTAATAAACCAAAATCGATTCCTAGATGCAAGGTTTACTAGGTGATTAATTCCAGATCAAGAATTGATAAGAACGTCCCCATTGTAAATCAAATCTCAAAATCAATTCATGGATGATCAGACCACAAAAAGCATTAGCATAGGAATCAAACACTAATAAGAAGGCATAAACATAGATTAATACATCAAGGCAAATACATGATATTCAGTTTAGCTACATCTAATCCCAACAAAAAGGGAATTTAGCTACTCATGATCATAGAGAAAGCCAAAATAAAAGAAATAGAGATAAAGGAGAGAAGAAACTCCATGGAAGCCTTCATAGCATCCCTTGATTCAGAGAGAATGTCTTAGGTTCAAAATTGTCTGTTTTCTGTTCTGCCCAGATGCCTATTTATAGATTAGGTGCGTGTCACGGCCGTGATGGCCATCACGGCCAGGTCGTGACGGGTTCTGCCATGGGCGCGCTTTCAACTTTTGGATTATCACGGCTGTGATGCTTATCACAGTTAGGCCGTGATCAGTTCTGCCTGTAACGTTGCTTCACCAAATGGTCTGTCACGGCCGTGATGGGCATCACGGCCTGGCCGTGACAAATTCTACCTAGAAGGGGTCTGGCTCAGTTAACATGTCACGGCCGTGATGGGCATCACGGCTAGGCCGTGACAGCTTCTGACTTTTGCCTTCTTTTCTTTCCAGTTTTGCTTGACCATGGCCGTGATGGTCATCACGGCTGGGCCGTGATGGGCTCTGTTTGGTACATTTTCTTCACTTTTCAAGCTCTATCTTCATCCAAGCTCCATCATGGTCAATCTTGAGCATTTTACCCTTAATTCCTGCAAAACAACACCACGAAACCGCCTTACCCATTCCAAGGTAAAAACTAACAAAAATCAAATAAAAATTGCCTAAACTATATGAAAATGCATGCAAAATGTACACGAAATATGAGGTGAAATCACACTCATCACTAAACACATAGAAATCAGACATCATTTCATTAGAGATCAAATTCAAAGTAGAGAAATTGAGATTGAATATGTTGATACAACTAAACAACTTATTGATATTTTTACCAAGCCCTTGAACAATGAAAGCTTCTTTTTCATTAGAAGAGAATTGGGCATAATTGATCAATCCTATATCTAATTTCTAAAGAAACAAAAGAAAATCAAAAGGAACAATTTTAGATGGAAGCACTTATTTTCAAAAGGAACAATTTTAGATGGACGCGTTTTTATTTATTCATCCTTGCACCTATCCCTCTATCATGAACAATTTTATATGCTATGTTTGAATGTTTAAATGCTTGCCTTCTCTATTGCTTTGAATGTTTCTTTTCTTTACCTTTTTGACAATGCCAACACGGGAGGAAAAAGTATGATAGAGAAAGGGGATAATAAAAAATTATACATGCATATGTTGAGGGGGAGCTTATAAGCTTACGTGATTAAGGGGGAATAAATCAAATTCTGCTATGATAATTTTTTTTTGCTCTGGTATACTTTTACTCTGATAACATGATATAAATCTGTCAAAAACACTTAGCGTCTGCTACACTTATACTCTGATCTTATAATTTGTTAGAATATTTGTCATAATCAAAAAGGGGGAGTTTGTAAGACTCAATGACTTAGAGATTTTGATATATGTCAAATACAATTTAATGTGTGTGCAAGTGTTTTGGTGTCAAATTGCAAAGACAAGTATCAAGCAGTGATCAACAAATTCACTAAGCAAATTCAAGGAAAATATTCAAGGAAGAACTTGAAGGAATCAAGGAGCTGCATGTAGAAATCAAATGAGCAAAGTCAAAGATCAAAGGATCATCAAGACCAAGCTTAACGGAGAATTTTAGATTTAAGTCTTAGATGATCTGTAAGAGAAAGAAATCTCTTAGTCACAAAATAGCTCAACTAAAAAGATGCAAGAAGAAAATCAATTTTCATAACCTGCATTAAAAGGAATAAGTTTTTGTTAGTGAAAATTATTTTTAGAAAGAAGTGCTCGTCCACTAAAGTGATAAAAGCGCTCGGCCACTAAAGTGACAGAAGTGCTCGTCCACAAAAGTGATACAAGCGCTCGTCCACTAAAGTGGCAGAAGTGCCCGTCCACTAAAGTAACAGAAGAGCTCGTCTACTAGGTTATGTTTAACCAGTTAAAGGAGTATCCATCCAATGACGTGGCATATGGAGCTCGTCTACTATCAACTACGAGCCCTGAGGATTGAAGACGACGTCGATGTGGAATCTTATTTCAAGAACCAGAATCAAGAAAACAAATTCTGTTATCAGACCCAAATCTGTTTTGATTGATCCCAACGACTATAACTTGTTTTTCTATATAAAGAGGGATCAAAGGAACACTTTAAAAATCAATACAAAACATATCAAAACACATCAAAATTACACGAAATCAATTTGAGAAATAAATTGTGAAAATCATTCATCTTCTTGCTTGAGCTTTATTGTGAAAAGAGTGTTTCATTCTCATAAGTGCTTTAATTTGTATATCCGATTATTGAGAGTTAGGAATCATTTTTTTTGTTCTATTTGATTGTAAAGAGAGAGGGAGTCTTTCTAAGTGATTAGGGTGATGTATCCATAAGGAAGAACATTGAGGCTCTTCACAAGAGTGTGGTATCTCGAGGTGAAGGAGTGCTCTGTGGTGTAAAGGTTTTTCAAGCTACCTGGCTAAAGCTTGTTGTGTTAGTGTGTGAAAACCCACAGGTGGAGTGGGGATTGGATGTAGGTCATAGTGGTGGTGACTGAACCAGGATAAATCTGGTTGTGTGGTATCTCTAAACTCAAACTCTTTAATTTATGTCTTGCGCATATAACTATGATCTTGATGTTCTAAGTATTCAATTGATATCAGTTCTTGATCTGCATAATCAATATTGAAACTTGAGTAAACTATAATGATAACTGTGTATTCAATTATATTCTCAAGGATCAACATTTGAATTAAATCTTGCATCATATGTGATCAAATTCGAATAGCTTAATTTCTGTTTCTTAATCACTGAAACTGAAACCTGCAAGTTTGTTCTTGATTGTTAATGCTTGTATCTGAAACTTGCATAACTTGTTCTTAATCTTTAAAGGCTTAATCAATTTCTGTATTTGTTATTATTGAGTTTTGAACCTGAACCTATTCTGTGATCTATTAATTCTGAATCAATCTTTCTTATCCTCATCACCTTCTATTCAAGATTTCATAAAAAACCCTTCACTGTTTTTGTAAAAGATCCTAAGGCAACTCTGATTTGAAAAGTAAAGTTTTTGAAAAGGAAGAATTTTTGAAAACATAATTCACCCCCCCCCCCCCCTCGAGTAGTTGAAGCCAAAACAACAATGGTGATGGTCAGAAAGTCTATCGTTGTTATGATCCTGCAAATAAAAAGTTGTATGTCTCACGTCATGTTGTGTTTCTTGAACATATTCCTTTTTATTCTATTCCTTCTAGTCCGTATGGTCTTACCAAAACTGATCTCACCCGTATTGACCCGTTTTCCACAGATTCTGACACAACACCCCCTCTAGTTACTCATAGTCAAAATAACTCTCATGTTGAGCTTTGAAGGGTTGACACTAGTAGTTCTGATGATCCAGAAGCCTCCTCTGGCCCCACGCCTCCCCAAGAAGCTCCTGTAATTGTCGATCCTCCTCCTCCTCCTTATCCTCATTGTGATCTCCAGTCCACTTAATTACCTGATTTTGTTTATTCTGTCTATTCCACTTCCTTTGTTTCCTTTTTAACCTTCATTCACAGTTTGTCTAAGCCATCTTCTTATAAAGAGGCAGTTCTTGATCCCTCTTGGCATCAGGCTATGGCAGAGGAACTTTCTGCTTTGCACAAGACAGATACTTGGGACCTTGTCTCTCTTCCACCAGGAAAAACTGCAATTGGTTCTCGTTGGGTTTATAAAATCAAAACCAAGTCCGATGGGTTTGTTGAAAGATACAAAGCTCGTTTAGTTGCAAAGGGGTTTTCTCGACAATATGGTATAGATTATGAAGAAACTTTTGCTCCTGTATCCAAAATGACCACTATTCGTACTCTTATTGTAGTTGCATCTATCCGTCGGTGGCATATTTCACAAATGGATGTTAAAAATGCCTTCTTGAATGGTTATATTCAAGAAGAAGTTTATATGGTTCCTCCTCCAGGTGTTTCTCATAATCCTAGTGAAGTTTGTAAATTGAAGAAGGCTCTCTATGGGCTTAAACAAGTTCCTCGTGCTTGGTTTGAGAAGTTCTCCATTGTGATTGAATCCCTTGGTTTCCACTCCAGCCCGCATGATTCTGCCTTATTTATCAGTTGCACTCTTCATGGTTGTATCTTGCTCTCTTTATATGTTGATGACATGATTATTACCGGGGATGATGTGGATGGGATTGTCGATTTGAAACTACAATTAGCCAAACAGTTTGAGATGAAAGACTAAGGCATTCTTCGTTACTTTTTGGGGATTGAGGTTGCCTACTCTCCTCGAGGCTACCTTCTTTCTCAATCTAATTATATTGGCAACATTCTTGCACAAGCCTGTCTCTCTGATACTTAAACAGCAGACACACTGTGAACGCCCACTTTTGTCCGTCTTCTTTTTATTCTAATTTATAATATTATGCTTCAAGGAGACTAAAAATAATAGTGAAGAGAGAAAGAAGAAAAAGAAAACAATAAAGAAAGGAGGGGGCTCATAATTAATTTGCTGTTGGACGAGGTCCAGGCCAGTCCATTGCACTTCTTGTGGATGGGATGGTCTCGTCCATTGCTTTGGATTGCTGTTGGATGCGGTCCAGGCCACCCCTTTTAATTGGCTGTTGGACGCAGTCCAGTCCATTGCATCGGACTCACTTGTTGGACGAGGTGGTCCCGTCCAGTCCACTACCTTGGACTTGCTGTTGGACGCAGTCCAGTCCATTGCTTTGCACTTGCTAATGGACAGGATGGTCCCGTCCATTGCTTTGCACTTGATGATGGACAGGGTGATCCCGTCCATTGCCTTAGACTGGTTGTTGGACGCAGTCCAGTCCATTGCATTGGACTCACTTGTTGGACGAGGTGGTCCCGTCCAGTCCACTACCTTGGACTTGCTGTTGGTCGCAGTTCAGTCCATTGATTTGAACTTGCTGATGGACAGGGAGGTCCCGTCCATTGCCTGGCACTTGCTGCTGGACGGGGTAGTCCCGTCCATTGCTTTACACTTGCTGATGGATGGGGTGATCCCGTCCATTGCTTTGATGGACGGAGTGGTCCCGTCCATTGCTTTGCACATGCTGATGGACGGGGTGGTCCCGTCCATTGTTTTACACTTGCTGTTGGACGCAGTTCATGGAGTTGTATTGCATTGTGTTGGGTTCGCATGATGAATGTGATTAGATGCAATGAGATGTGACCGTTTCCTAGCTTATGAGTTTGTACTTTAAATGCTTGACTTTAATTAATTTTATATCTATTTATTATTTTGGGGGTTTACTATATCCATTATTTTAAAATTAGCGGGTACCATGAATGTTTTTCCGGTTACCGCACCGACTGAGAACAACACTATTTACGAACCTTTTTATTAAATGATTTTTATTCACTGGGATTATATCTCATAAAAGTGTTGTTTTCAGAGCACGAGGACGAAACCATTGAAGCTGAAGAGGATTGAAGACTTAGCGATCCTCCTCATTTATTACCTAGCTTGTTAGTATTCTATTTTGAATAAGGAGCCGTTTGTGGCTAGACAGGTTTATTTTTTTTATTTTCGTTTACGTTGGGTTATTTTAGTAGACGCCCGGGTTTTGAGGCAATTCAATTTTCATTTGTATAAGGATTTATTACCATTATTTTACTCTAATAATCATTAAGGTATTTTCAGACAATTATATTTATGAAAATTATATTCAGACAATTTTTTTATGTCAATCTATTTCGGGTTACTATTGTAACGAAGGGCGTTACATTTATGGTATCAGAGCAGTTCGATTCTAAATCGGACTGTGGTATTGGGGCTTTTTTCTAAAACAAAACTTGGGCGTGTAGGATGCTTGGTTGTGTTATAATTCTGCATTCTATTCTTTTGGATATTGGACTTGATCAACCCACTGTTTGATTGGTGGTATGCAGATTATGGCAAAGAAACAGGCGAGAGGAGAAATGATGCACTTGCCGCGACTTTGGCTCGAATGGCCGAGTTATGCAGAGCAGACGGAGACTCTCCGTCGGATGAGGGATAATGGGGACGTGCTTAACATGGTGCCGGCTGCAGCTCCGGATCCACAATACAGGGGGTCTGTCCAATTCAGGAACAATAACCCGCTTTGTTTTTCGAGGTACCATCGATCCTATTGAGGCAGAGGAATGGTTGATGAAATTAGAGAAGATCTTCCGGGTCATGAGGTGCTCGATGCTCGGAAGGTGGATTTTGCCACCTATATGCTTTGGAGTCGGATGCGAGCACTGGTGGGACTGTGCTAGGGGCGGGTTGCTTGCTTCGGGCGCCCCTATCACATGGGACCGATTCAAGGAGGTTTTCCTGGAAAAATACTTTCCGCACAGTGTCCGGATACAGAAGGAGATGGAGTTTCTACAGTTTCGTCAGGGGAGTATGACAGTGGCTGAATATGTGGCCAAGTTCGAGAGCCTTGCCAGGTTCTCTGCTCATGTGAGGGATAATCCTGACGGTCAATGGAAAGCGATTAAGTTCGAGCAGGGTTTGAGGCCGAGCTGCAGAGCCTTATCGGACTCCTAGAAATTCGGGACTATCCCACTCTTGTGAACAAGTGTAGGGTGGCAGAGCATAATATGCAAGTTGTATTGGCTGAGGGGCAAAAGGAGAAAAATCTTAGCGATGGAAAGAGATTTCAGGGTAAGGATGGGAAATTTCAGAAGCATTTGCGGCCAGTCTCCTCCATCAACAAAGGGAATCAAGTGCATGGAGCCCGGACTGACACTGGCGCCGGTGTCACAGGTGTGGGTTGAATCATGGAGATCGCACGTGTCCAGCGGCACAGACCACTTGCTACAAGTGTGGTAAAGTGGGGCACTATGCCAGAAACTGCAGGAGTGGAGGACCAGTCCAACCTAGACCACTGAGCCAAGGGAGAGTCTTTACGCTCCAAGGGGAAAAGGTGAAGGAGTCAGATGGCCTGATACAAGGTATGGGTTTAATTAAAGAAAGAAAAATCAATTTATTGTTTGATTCAGGGGCAACTCATTCATTCATATCTCTAGAGTGTGTGAAAAATCTATCTTTGTCTGTTACTAAGTTGCCATATGATTTGAGTGTCGGTACTCCTGCAAATGATAAACTTGTTACCTCTATTGCTTGCTTGAATTGTCCCTTAGTGTACCAAGGTGTACCTTATTTTGTTGATCTTATATGCTTGCCCATGTCTGGGTTAGATGTCATTCTTGGTATGGATTGGTTGTCTACAAATCATGCTGTCATAAATTGTTCTGATAAAACTATCTCCATTCCTATACAACCAATGTCTAATGATTTTCCCGTACCCAGTTCTATTGTTTCTGCTGTTGCTTGTCATAAGTGCTTAGTTGAGGGAGCTCAAGGATATGTGCTCTTGTTCTCTGCTAAGATAGAGGCTGACAGTGATGTGACGGCTATACCTGTGGTGTGTGAATTCCAGGATGTTTTCCCTAAGGATGTCTCTAGCTTGCCTCCGAATAGGGAAGTTGAGTTTAACATAGATCTAGTGCCAGGGAGTGGACCAGTGTCGGTAGCGCCTTATAGAATGGCACCTTTAGAGTTGAGCGAGCTTAAGAAACAGTTAGAGGAGATGCTAGGGAAGGGGTTTATCAGGCCTAGTGTGTCACCTTGGGGAGCACCTGTCCTACTGGTGAAGAAGAAGGATGGGAGCATGAGGCTATATGTTGACTATAGGCAGTTGAACAAAGTGACCATCAAGAATAAATACCCTTTGCCTAGGATAGATGACCTCTTAGACCAGCTGAGGGGAGCGTCAGTGTTTTCCAAGATAGATCTAAGGTCGGGATATCATCAAATTAGAGTTAAGGATGAGGACATTCCTAAGACAGCCTTTAGGACAAGGTATGGGCACTATGAGTATGTAGTGATGCCCTTTGGTGTGACCAATGCCCCAGCCGTTTTCATGGACTACATGAATCGGATCTTTAGGCCATTCTTGGACATCTTTGTGGTGGTGTTCATAGATGATATCTTGATATACTCTAGGACACCAGAGGACCATGAGGGGCATTTGAGGTTAGTGTTGCAGATTCTAAGGGAAGAACAACTGTATGCAAAGCCAGAAAAGTGTGAATTTTGGCTTGATGAGGTGAAGTTTTTAGGACATACCATATCTAGGAGTGGTGTAGCGGTCGACTCTAGTAAGGTTGATGCAGTGCTTGGATGGGAGCAGCCTAAGTCAGTGACTGAAGTGAGGAGTTTCCTAGGACTGGCAGGTTACTATAGGAAATTCATAGAAGGGTTCTCTAGGCTAGCCTTACCTCTTACCAAGTTGACTAGGAAAGGAAAATCTTTCGAGTGGGATAAGGAATGCGAAGAGAATTTTGAGGAGCTTAAGAGGAGATTGGTGTCATCCCCGGTCTTAACCATTCCAGATCCCGCAGTGAGCTTTGTGGTATATTGTGACGCTTCTAAGAATGGTTTAGGTTGTGTGTTGATGCAGGAAGGCAAGGTAGTGGCTTATGCATCTAGACAGCTTAGGACACATGAGGTGAATTACCCTACTCATGACCTTGAGTTAGCGGCAGTAGTTTTTGCCCTTAAGATTTGGAGGCACTATTTGTACGGTGCAAAGTTTGAGGTTTTTAGTGATCATAAGAGCCTTAAGTATTTGTTTGACCAAAAGGAATTGAATATGAGGCAAAGAAGGTGGATGGAATTTCTTAAGGACTATGATTTTGAGTTGAAGTACCATCCGGGGAAAGCCAATGTGGTGGCTGATGCACTCAGTAGGAAAACCTTACATGTGTCTAGTTTGATGGTCCAAGAGATGAATATGTTAGAGGAGTTCAGAGACATGAACCTGGAGGTATCTCTTAGTGCTCTAAGCTTGAAGTTGAACAGGCTAGAAATTTGTAGTGACCTTAGAGAAATGATTAGGCGAGAACAGCTTCTAGACCAGGAGTTACAATCTCTTTTAGACCAAGAGGATTATGTGTTGTCTACTGATGGTCTAGTGTTGTTTAAGAATAAAATCGTTGTTCCTAAGGAGGGGAGCCTTAGAGAGAAAGTCTTAGAGGAAGCGCATAAGGGGAAGTTCACCATACATCCAGGGATAACCAAGATGTACCAAGATCTAAAGAAAATGTATTGGTGGCCAGGAATGAAACGAGATGTGGCTAGCTTTGTAGCCAAGTGTCTAGTATGTCAAAAGGTTAAGATAGAACATCAGAGACCTTCGGGTTTGTTGCAGCCTTTAGAGATTCCTCAATGGAAATGGGAGAGGATTTCTATGGATTTTGTGATGGGGTTACCTAGGACTCGTTTGGGATTAGATGCCATATGGGTAATTGTGGATAGGTTGACCAAGTCTGCTCACTTCTTGCCAATTAAGGCAACCTATAGTTTGGGTAAGTTAGCAGACTTATACATTAAGGAGATAGTAAGGCTTCATGGCATACCTACCTCTATAGTGTCAGATAGGGACCCACGGTTTACCTCTAGATTCTGGAGGGCTTTCCAACAGGCTTTTGGTTCTAAGTTGAGTTTTAGCACAGCCTATCATCCCCAAACGGATGGTCAGTCGGAGAGGACCATTCAGACCCTTGAGGACATGCTTAGAGCATGCGTTTTAGATGAAGGTGAGGGTTGGGACAAATTTCTACCTCTTATAGAGTTTGCTTATAACAACAGTTATCATGCTAGCATCGGCATGGCACCATACGAAGCTCTTTACGGGAGGAAGTGTAGGTCCCCTTTATGTTGGTGTGAGGTGGGTGAGAAGACCCTGTTAGGACCAGAATTAGTCCAGGAGACCACCGAGAGGATTAAAGTCATTAGGGAAAGGATGCGCACTGCACAGAGTAGGCAAAAGAGTTATGCCGACAAGAGAAGGAAGCATTTAGAATTTCAGGAAGAGGAACATGTATTCTTGAGAGTCACTCCTAAGACTGGGGTGGGGAGGTCAATGAAAGTCAAAAAGCTCAACCCTCGTTTCATGGGTCCGTTTCAAATCCTAAAAAGAGTCGGGCCTGTTGCTTACCAATTGGCTCTTCCACCACAGTTGTCGAATCTCCATGACGTCTTCCATGTGTCTCAACTCCGGAAGTACGTACCAGATATTTCACACGTGATAGCTCCTGAGTCAATACAATTGAAGGATAATTTAATCTTTAAGCCCAGACCTATTCAGATCATTGACAAGAGCACAAAAACTCTGAGGAACAAGATGATCCCATTGGTGAAAGTGATTTGGGAAGGGTTGACTCCAGAGGAAGCTACCTGGGAACTTGAGGAGGATGTTAGACAATATCATCCAAATATTTTCTCAAACTCCATGCAGCAATTATATAGACACTATAACAGGATTTAAAATACAAACACGACCAAAACATATAAGTCCTTAATATAATTTATTCTTGTTATAGTACATGTATTCACTCACAGGGGCGTGGCATATATGTATCAATAGAAATCATCTAATATCAAACATAAATAATGTTATGCCAATGTAATAAGGTTACCATGATGCACGAAATTTGGGCATCTATTTAGCTATTTATTTTATTATTATCATTTTATTGCATCAAACATTAATAGAATGACAAGAAAATTACACTCACTAAATCAATTCATCAAGTGGTGAAAATATTTCAAAATTCCAAATAAAAATCATGTACTCAAAAATCTTAATTTTTGTAATTAAACAAATCTATATAACAAAGCTTCAAATCAATTGTACCATGAAAGTGTGAGAAAAAGTATTTTTACTCACCTCTAAAATTTACCCAAAAGATAAGAAAGTTGATCCTCTTCCAGTAAAGAACCCTTCTTGCCGTGAAGCTGATCTCTTATTTATTTTTATTCCTACCGGTAGAGTTGTGTGGCGCTGCCACCTCTTTTATTTCGGTGACTGTGTTGCTATCACTGTCTAGGGTGAATTGTTTGTGTTATATCTCCTCAAATGAGAAAAATTGGGCCAGTCATGTTTATCCCAAGGAAAACGGCCCGGTATAAACATCATCCAATTCAATTCTCTATCAAATGTGATTTTACATCATTGTGGGTTCCACTTCCTATTCACCCACGTCCTGGCTGTTTACTTGGCTAAAGCCAATTCTCCAATGATCATCATGTGGGCCCCATCATGTTTCTTGTTTTTTTTTTTTTTAAATGGCAAAAGAATTCCCTTTGAACTTACAGATTTCCTGATTTTATGCCTCCTGAACGTGCCTTACAATTTGGATGGTGGTTCATTTTTATTTTTATTTTTTATTTTTTTATTTTTTTTAACATTTGCATTCTTTTGTGACTATTAAATAATTTTTATAAATTATTATAATAATAATAATTTCTACACTAAAACTCATACTAGCTTAACCTTTTTATTTTACCATAATCATATTAAAATTTTAGGATGTTACATTTTCTCCCCTCCTTAATGAATTTCGTCCCCGAAATTCTCACGTCTCACCCAAACTACACAACATTAAAGGTAATGCATTACTAAGTTGTGTACCTGTGTTAAAAGATTTGGATGATATTGTCTAACATCCTCCTCAAGTTCCCAGGTAGCTTCCTCTGGAGTCAACCCTTCCCAAATCACTTTCACCAATGGGATCATCTTGTTCCTCAGAGTTTTTGTGCTCTTGTCAATGATCTGAATAGGTCTGGGCTTAAAGATTAAATTATCCTTCAATTGTATTGACTCAGGAGCTATCACGTGTGAAATATCCGCACGTACTTAGGAGTTGAGACACATGGAAGACGTCATGGAGATTCGACAACCTGTGGTGGAAGAGCCAATTGGTAAGCAACAGGCCCGACTCTTTTTAGGATTTGAAACGGACCCATGAAACGAGGGTTGAGCTTTTTGACTTTCATTGACCTCCCCACCCAGATCTTAGGAGTGACTCTCAAGAATACATGTTCCTCTTCCCGAAATTCTAAATGCTTCCTTCTCTTGTCGGCATAACTCTTTTGCCTACTGTGTGCAGTGCGCATCCTTTCCCTAATGACTTTAATCCTCTCGGTGGTCTCCTGGACTAATTCTGGTCCTAACAGGGTCTTCTCACCCACCTCACACCAACATAAAGGGGACCTACACTTCCTCCCGTAAAGAGCTTCGTATGGTGCCATGCCGATGCTAGCATGATAACTGTTGTTATAAGCAAACTCTATAAGAGGTAGAAATTTGTCCCAACCCTCACCTTCATCTAAAACGCATGCTCTAAGCATGTCCTCAAGGGTCTGAATGGTCCTCTCCGACTGACCATCCGTTTGGGGATGATAGGCTGTGCTAAAACTCAACTTAGAACCAAAAGCCTGTTGGAAAGCCCTCCAGAATCTAGAGGTAAACCGTGGGTCCCTATCTGACACTATAGAGGTAGGTATGCCATGAAGCCTTACTATCTCCTTAATGTATAAGTCTGCTAACTTACCCAAACTATAGGTTGCCTTAATTGGCAAGAAGTGAGCAGACTTGGTCAACCTATCCACAATTACCCATATGGCATCTAATCCCAAACGAGTCCTAGGTAACCCCATCACAAAATCCATAGAAATCCTCTCCCATTTCCATTGAGGAATCTCTAAAGGCTGCAACAAACCCGAAGGTCTCTGATGTTCTATCTTAACCTTTTGACATACTAGACACTTGGCTACAAAGCTAGCCACATCTCGTTTCATTCCTGGCCACCAATACATTTTCTTTAGATCTTGGTACATCTTGGTTATCCCTGGATGTATGGTGAACTTCCCCTTATGCGCTTCCTCTAAGACTTTCTCTCTAAGGCTCCCCTCCTTAGGAACAACGATTTTATTCTTAAACAACACTAGACCATCAGTAGACAACACATAATCCTCTTGGTCTAAAAGAGATTGTAACTCCTGGTCTAGAAGCTGTTCTCGCCTAATCATTTCTCTAAGGTCACTACAAATTTCTAGCCTGTTCAACTTCAAGCTTAGAGCACTAAGAGATACCTCCAGGTTCATGTCTCTGAACTCCTCTAACATATTCATCTCTTGGACCATCAAACTAGACACATGTAAGGTTTTCCTACTGAGTGCATCAGCCACCACATTGGCTTTCCCCGGATGGTACTTCAACTCAAAATCATAGTCCTTAAGAAATTCCATCCACCTTCTTTGCCTCATATTCAATTCCTTTTGGTCAAACAAATACTTAAGGCTCTTATGATCACTAAAAACCTCAAACTTTGCACCGTACAAATAGTGCCTCCAAATCTTAAGGGCAAAAACTACTGCCGCTAACTCAAGGTCATGAGTAGGGTAATTCACCTCATGTGTCCTAAGCTGTCTAGATGCATAAGCCACTACCTTGCCTTCCTGCATCAACACACAACCTAAACCATTCTTAGAAGCGTCACAATATACCACAAAGCTCACTGCGGGATCTGGAATGGTTAAGACCGGGGATGACACCAATCTCCTCTTAAGCTCCTCAAAATTCTCTTCGCATTCCTAATATTAGATACCTCCATCTGGGATGGGGAAGGCAGTGGGACGCCATTGCATGGATATGAGCTCATAGACCTTAGTGGATCTGGGATTCACACCGGTTCTGGGAACCAAAGAGTCAAGTTAAGTGATTCTGGGAATCACCGAGTCATGTTCGTGGAGTTGCATTGTGTAGAGTTTGCATGGTGAATGTGATTAAATGCAATGTGATGTGACCGTTGCTGAGTTTATGAGTTTGTGCTTTAAATGCTTGACATTAATTATATATATATATGTATATATATATATTTATTATTTTGGAGGTTTATTATATTCAATATTTTAAAAATTAGCGGGTACCATGAATGTTTTTCCGGATTACCGCGCCGGCTGAGAACAACACTATTTGCGAACCTTTTTATTAAATATTTTTATTCACTGGGATTATATCTCATAAAAGTGTTGTTTTCAGAGCACGAGGACGAAATCATTGAAGCTGAAGAGGATTGAAGACTTAGCGATTTTACTCATTTATTATCTAGCTTTGTTAGTATTCTATTTTGAATAAGGAGCCGTTTGTGGCTAGACATGTTTATTATTTTATTTTATTTTTTTCGTTGGGTTTATTAGTAGACGCCCGGTTTTGAGACAAATGAATTTATTTTGTAAGGATTTAATAGAATTTCTATTTATTATTTATGATGTATTTATTTTAAACTATTTTATTTTGTAAAATTTTTATTTTGGCTATATTTTAATTATATTTTAATATGGGTTACTAATGTAACGAAGGGCGTTACATTTATGGTATCAGAGCAGTTCGATTCTAAATCGGACTGTGGTAATGGGGCTTTTTCTAAAAGAAAACTTGGGCTCATAGGATGCTTGTTAGAGTTATAGATGCTGCATGCTATTCTTTGGGATATTGGACCTGATCAACCCAGTATTTCATTGGTAGTGAGCAGATTTATGGCGACTAATAGGCGAGGGATGAATGTTGTACTTGCAGCAGCTTTAGATTGTATGGCCAAGGCTATGCAAGGGCAGACGGAGACTCGCCGTCAACTGAAAGAGAATGGAGACCAGTCACTAATGAAGTGGTGGCAACCTAGGACCCTTAACACGTGGGGCTCTTCGAATTCAAGAAGAACAATTCGCCATCAATCTGAGGCAGCTTAGATCCGAAGGAGGCTGAATTTCTTCTACTCGTTAAGAAAAAAAATTTTATATTGTTTGATTCAGGAGCAACGCATTCCTTGATACACCCTTTATGTGTGAAAAATTTGGAGATACCAATCTTTCATTGTCCTTTGATTCATACGTTTCTACTCATGTAGGGATATTCTTGTTCTTCCATTGGTTGTTTAAATTGTTTCCTTGTGCGTCAAGACACTCCTTATGACATCAATCTTATTGTTATCTATGTATTGTATGTTATTCTTGGTATTGACTTATTGGCATCTAGACTCATTGCCATAAGTATTCTGACAAAAATATTCTTATCTCTTCACATCCAATGTCTAATGATTTTCCCCGTACCCAGTTCTATTGTTTCTGTTGTTACTTGTCATAAGTGCTTAGTTGAGGGAGCTCAAGGATGTGTACTCTTATTCTCTGCTAAAATAGAGGCTGACGGTGATGTGACGGCTATACCTGTGGTGTGTGAGTTCCAGGATGTTTTCCCTAAGGATGTCACTAGTTTGCCTCCAAATAGAGAAGTTGAGTTTAACATAGATCTAGTGCCAGGGAGTGGACCAGTATCGGTAGCGCCTTATAGAATGGCACCTTTAGAGTTGAGTGAGCTTAAGAAACAGTTAGAGGAGATGCTAGGGAAGGGGTTTATTAGGCCTAGTGTGTCACCCTGGGGAGCACCTGTCCTACTGGTAAAAAGGAAGGATGGGAGCATGAGGCTATGTGTTGACTATAGGCAGTTGAACAAAGTGACCATCAGGAATAAATACCCTTTGCCTAGGATAGATGATCTCTTAGATCAGTTAAGGGGAGCGTCATTGTTTTCCAAAATAGATCTAAGATCGGGATACCATCAAATTGGAGTCAAGAATGAGGACATTCCTAAGACAGCCTTTAGGACTAGGTATGGGCACTACGAGTATGTAGTGATGCCCTTTGGAGTGACCAATGCCCCAGCCGTTTTCATGGACTACATGAATCGAATCTTTAGGCCGTTCTTGGATAGCTTTGTGGTGGTGTTCATAGATGATATTTTGATATACTCTAGGACACCAGAGGATCATGAGGAGCATTTGAGGTTAGTGTTGCAGATTCTAAGGGAAGAACAACTGTATGCAAAGCCAGAAAAGTGTGAATTTTGGCTTGATGAGGTGGAGTTTATAGAACATACCATATCTAGGAGTGGTGTAGTGGTTGACTCTAGTAAGGTTGACGCAGTGCTTGGATGGGAGCAACCTAGGTCAGTGACGGAAGTGAGGAGTTTCCTAGGACTGACAGGTTACTATAGGAAGTTCATAGAGGGGTTCTCTAGACTAGCTTTACCTCTCACCAAGTTGACTAGGAAAGGAAAATATTTTGAGTGGGATAAGGAATGCGAAGAGAATTTTGAGGAGCTTAAGAGAAGATTGGCGTCATCACCGGTCTTAACCATTCCAGATCCTTCAGTGAGTTTTGTGGTATATTGCGACGCTTCTAAGAGTGGTTTAGGTTGTGTGCTGATGCAGGAAGGCAAGGTAGTGGCTTATGCATCTAGGCAGCTTAGGACACATGAGGTGAATTATCCTACTCATAACCTTAAGTTAGCAGCAGTAGTCTTTGCTCTTAAGATTTGGAGGCACTATTTGTATGGTGCAAAGTTTGAGGTTTTTAGTGATCATAAGAGTCTTAAGCATTTGTTGACCAAAAGAGAATTGAATATGAGGCAAAGGAGGTGGATGGAATTCCTTAAGGACTATGATGTTGAGTTGAAGTACCATCCAGGGAAAGCCAATGTGGTGGCTAATGCACTCGGTAGGAAAACCTTGCATGTGTCTAGTTTGATGGTCCGAGAGATGAATATGTTAGAGGAGTTCAGGGACATGAATCCAAATGTGTCTCTTAGTGCTCTAAGCTTGAAGTTGAATAGGCTGGAAATTTGCAGTGACCTTAGAGAAATGATTAGGCGAGAACAGCTTTTAGACCAGAAGGTACAATCTCTTTTAGACCTAGAGAATCATGTGTTGTCTACTGATGGTCTAGTGTTGTTTAAGAATAAAATCGTTGTTCCTAAGGAGGGGAGCCTTAGAGAGAAAGTTTTAGAGGAAGCGCATAAGGGAAAGTTCACCATACATCCAGGGATAACCAAGATGTACCAAGATCTAAAGAAGATGTATTGGTGGCCATGAATGAAAAAGGATGTGGCTAGCTTCGTAGCTAGGTGTTTAGTGTGCCAAAAGGTTAAGATAGAACATCAGAAGCCTTCGGGGTTGTTGCAGTCCTTGGAGATTCCAGAATGGAAGTGCGAGAGAATTTCTATGGACTTTGTGATGGGGTTACCTAAGACGCGTTTGGGCTTAGACGCCATTGGGGTGATAGTGGATAGGTTGACTAAGTCTGCCCACTTTTTGCCAATTAAGGCAACCTATAGCTTAGACAAGTTGGCATACCTCTATATCAAGGAAATAGTCAAGCTTCATGGGATACCCACATCTATAGTGTCGGATAGAGACCCGAGGTTTACCTCTAGATTTCGGAGAGTTTTTCAGCAAGCCTTGGGACTAAGTTGAACCTTAGCACGGCCTATCATCCCCAAACGGATGGTCAATCAGAGCGGACCATTCAGACCCTTGAGGACATGCTTAGGGCGCGTGTCCTGGATGAAGGAGGGAGTTGGGATAGATTCCTACCTCTCATTGAGTTTGCGTATGACAATAGTTATCACGCTAAGTATAGGCATGGCACCCTATGAGGCCCTATATCGGAGGAAGTGTAGGTCCCCTTTATGTTGGTGTGAGGTTGGTGAGAAAACCTTGATAGGACCTGAATTGGTCCAGGAAATCTCTGAGAGGATCAAAATGATTAGGTAGAGGATGCGCACGGCGCAAAGTAGACAAAAGAGCTACGCCGACAAAAGGAGGAAGTCTCTAAGATTCCAGGAAAGTGAGCATGTATTTTTTAGAGTCACTCCTAAGACGGGGGTAGGGAGGTCAATGAAAGTCAAATAGCACAACCCTCGCTTCATGGGTCCGTTTCAAATCCTAAAAAGAGTCGGGCCTGTTGCTTACCAATTGGCTCTTCCACCACAGTTGTCGAATCTCCATGACGTCTTCCATGTGTCTCAACTCCGGAAGTACGTACCAGATATTTCACACGTGATAGCTCTTGAGTCAATACAATTGAAGGATAATTTAATCTTTAAGCCCAGACCTATTCAGATCATTGACAAGAGCACTAAGACTCTGAGGAACAAGACGATTCCATTGGTGAAGGTGTTATGGGGAGGATTGACTCTTGAGAAAACCACTTGGGAGATGGAGGAGGACATCGTCCGCCAATACCCAGATTTTATTATCTAAGGTACGATAACCTTTACGCTTGAATATGTCACATGTTAAAATAAGTACGTGAGTGTGAGGCGAATTTCGGGGACGAAATTCTCTAAGGAGGGGAGAAAATGTAACATCCTAAAATTCTAATATAATTAATTTGAAAAAAAAAAGGATTAAGTTATATAAAAAATAAATAAATAATAATGATATAATAAAAATAAAATATGAATAAGAGGTTTAGTGGTGAGAATTTATTAGTATAAAATTTATTAGAATTGGTTAGTGAATATAAAGAAACATTATATTAAAATAAATATATATATAAAAAAAAGAGAGAGAATTAACATATATATATATATATATATTAGCGCCTGAGTAAAGTTCTTTAAAAGAAAAAAAAAAGAACTACAGAACAAGGGCGTTAAGCCCAAGCAATTGCTAATAAAAAAAAAAAGAAAAAAAAGGAGAGACAAACGCTGACACTTGGTATATAAAGGTTTGAAACCAAAAGAAAAAGAAGGGGATCAGGAGCCCGCGCCGCAGGAGTTTAGAATTTCGTAGTTCCGTTCTTTGTTGTCTGTACAAGTGTGACAACGCGGATCCAAGAACGCCACCAAACGAAGGAGAAATTTTTAGGAAAGCGCAAATCCCTATCATACGTAATTTCCAGAGCACAGTGGAGGTCTGCAAGGTGAGTAAAAATAATTTTTCTCACACTTTCATGGTACATATAATTTGATGCTTTTATATGTAACTTTGTTTTTTTTTGGAAATAGTAAAATATGTTAAGGTTCTTAGTTCTTGATTTGAGACTCTTAAATTATTTTGAGATGTTGTTAGATGAATCAAATTATTAAATATATTTTCCTGGAATCTATAAATAAATAGCTTTATATTAATTTTGTGGAATTGCTGTACATTCTTTATTTGATTGTTTGATGGCAAAACAATTGTCAAAGTCAAATTCATTATTTGTAGTGTGATTAATTCTTTCCCTGTTACGTGAAACTCTAATCCACTGATGAAGGCCAATTTAAATTAGAAATTGGAATGTAGGTTCATGTTTTGTGAACCTATTCCCGTAACAAGTCATTTTAAGCATGTTTTGTTCAATGGTTTCTAAATTAAAATTTGTTTAATTACAGTATAAATTATTGTTGATTAACAATCTTTAATATGTGTAATATGACGTTATATTGTTGGTTTGGCATGACATTGTAACATTGTTACTGATAGATAAAGTCGGAAAACCTTGAGAGTCATCTGGGATGACATATTGCATTATGCATGAGTTGGTCATCACCTTCCGGGAAGGGATGACGGTGTACATTCTATTCCGGGAATAGGATGAGAGATATCACCATCTGGGATGGGATATCAAATTTATTAAAATATTCACATCTGGGATGGAATATTAGATACCTCCATCTGGGATGGGGAAGGCAGTGGACGCCATTGCATGGATATGAGCTCATAGACCTTAGTGGATCTGGGATTCACACCGGTTCTGGGAACCAAAGAGTCAAGTTAAGTGATTCTGGGAATCACCGAGTCATGTTCGTGGAGTTGCATTGTGTAGAGTTTGCATGGTGAATGTGATTAAATGCAATGTGATGTGACCGTTGCTGAGTTTATGAGTTTGTGCTTTAAATGCTTGACATTAATTATATATATATATGTATATATATATATTTATTATTTTGGAGGTTTATTATATTCAATATTTTAAAAATTAGCGGGTACCATGAATGTTTTTCCGGATTACACTGTGGTGAGAACAACACTATTTGCGAACCTTTTTATTAAATATTTTTATTCACTGGGATTATATCTCATAAAAGTGTTGTTTTCAGAGCACGAGGACGAAATCATTGAAGCTGAAGAGGATTGAAGACTTAGCGATTTTACTCATTTATTATCTAGCTTTGTTAGTATTCTATTTTGAATAAGGAGCCGTTTGTGGCTAGACATGTTTATTATTTTATTTTATTTTTTTCGTTGGGTTTATTAGTAGACGCTTAGGTTTTGAGACAAATGAATTTATTTTGTAAGGATTTAATAGAATTTCTATTTATTATTTATGATGTATTTATTTTAAACTATTTTATTTTGTAAAATTTTTATTTTGGCTATATTTTAATTATATTTTAATATGGGTTACTAATGTAACGAAGGGCGTTACAGTTCAGTCCATTGCTTTGAACTTGCTGATGGACGGGGAGGTCCCGTCCATTGCCTAGCACTTGTTGTTGGACGGGGTAGTCCCGTCCATTGCTTTACACTTGCTGATGGACGGGGTGATCTCGTCCATTGCTTTGATGGACGGAGTGGTCCCGTCCATTACTTTGCACGTGCTGATGGACGGGGTGGTCCCGTCCATTGTTTTACACTTACGGTTGGCCCCGTCCAGTCCACTGCACTTGCCAATGTACGCGGTGGTCCCGTCCAGTCATTACACTTGCATTGTTTTACACTTGCTAGTCATTACACTTGCTGATGGATGGGGTAGTCCCGTCCATTGCTTTGCACCTGATGTTAGACCCGCCAATGGATGGGGTGGTCCCGTCCAGTCCTGTCCCTTTTATTTCTGTTGGACGAGGGGGTTCCGTCCACTTCAATTATTTTAATTTCTGTTGGATGAGGAGGTTTTGTACACTGCAATTATCTTTTCTTGTTGGACGAGGAGGTCCGTCCAGTGTATATCTACTTTGGCATATCTAAGTTTCTCTTGGGACGAAGAGATTCCGTCCACTGCAATTTTATTTTCAGGCTGAAGTCTAAAGAATAAAGGAAGAAGAAAGAGAAGATAAGGAAGAAAGGGAGAAGAAAACAAGGAGAAAAAGACAATCAACAAAAAGGGAAGGAAACTGAGTTACGCCTCCTATACACTTTACATATCAGGCAAGACCTCTTTTCCTCCTCTACCCACTGGTCCTTCTTCCTCCTTACCTCCTCCCTCGTTTTAACCAGGTAACCCCACTCCTAACCATAAAAAGCCATCATACACATCATACAAAACCCCCCATCTCCTTCTCTTTTCAAACATGCAACCTTTAGGATAAATCACCTCCTTTTCTGCTACTCACGCCGCCCCATCTGGACACACGCTATTTCTGCCCAAAACCCCTCATCTCTTTCTCTTTTCAAGCGAGCAACCCTTACATCAAATCACCTCCTTTCTGCTACTCATGCCGCCCCATACGGACACACGCTATTTCTGCTCAGAACCCCCCTTTTTTGCACCTCCTTTACCCATTGGTCTTTTCTTCTTTCCTCATCTTTTCCCGCCTTAACCTAGCAGCCCTACTCCTAACCCTAAAAAGTCATCACACCCATCAGACGAAACCTCCCATCTCCTTCTCTTTTCAAGCGTACAACCCTCACATCAAATCACCTCCTTTTCGCTGCTCAGAACGGCCCAAGCCTTGGGTTTCGTACAAAACGACCTTAAAGTCAATGGAGAAGAAGCAAGAAGCCTTCCTCCTCCGTCTATAAAAGGAAAGGAAAAAGAGAAGAAAAAGGGGAGGACATTTTTTTAAGGGGAGAACACTATTCTTGAGAGGAAACGAAAGATCAGAGAAGAGATAGAGGGGAACGATACAAAGAAAACAGAAAAGAAAGAGAGACTTTTGTGGTAAGGAAGAGAGATCAGAAGTCTGAGTTTCCTTTTCTCTTCCCTATTATTAGAAGTGATTAAGAAGGAAGAGCTGAAGGAGCCAGGGAGATTGGATGTAAAGACTTCGATCTTAAAATCTTACCATTGGGAGTAAACAAAATCATTCTTATTCTGCTCCCATTTGGTAATCTTTGTTCTTTTTCGTTGATATTATTAATAAACTTCTCTTGGCACTCTTATTTCTATGTGCTTCTGTTCTCTGAATAAGTTGGTAAAAAGTTTCATTTCTACGTTCTTGTTCCATTTTCAAGAGACAAAAAACTATTTATTTTACATAAAAAATAGAGGATGATCACTTGATTAAAACAACCTTTTTTTTTTTTGGTTGCCCTATGACAAGTGTCATGTTCAACCCTTCAGATTTAGAGGTTGCCCTGTGGACTTACGTGCCATGTTCAACCTCATTTTAGTTTTAATAAAGAGATTCGCAACGGGTAAAACAAATATTTCAAAGTTACTAATAATTTACACAACTAATTTTGGGTAACCATTTATGTATGTTCCAGGGTGCCGTGGGGTTAAGTCTCCATGCCTTCCCTAGGCATAACCGACTCCCAAACCCAAAGCTTTTCTTAAAAGGTTTTCCAACTTCCTTGAAACAAAATAAAGTTGGTGACGACTCCATGTTTTCTCTTTAAGAGGGAAAAACAGCCTTTTTTTTAGGTCGCTACAGATGGCGACTCCACTGGGGACTTCTTTTAAGAGAGTCAAGCCCATAAAAATTGGTTTTGCAAATTTTTAGTAACTTGTGGCTTATTTGTTTTTCCTTTTTATGGCTATATCTTGTTGTTTTTATTCCTTACAATAATTAAATGACAAAACTAAAAAATGTTTTTTTTCCTCTTATTTAAATGACAAGATTTAGTTGTACGTATATTTTAACTCACGATATTATTATATATGTTTCACTAACAATGTTTTTGTTTCCTCCTCCTTGCTTTCCTTTTCCCCATGTTTTAACAATAGGATGGAGGACTTATAACCATTTTTGTATATATCTATATTTGTGTTTTGCGGGTTTTTCTTGTCTTCTCTTTTTATTTTTACTTTTAAGTGTTACAGGTTTGTATTCCCCCTTCACACACATCACTATCACATATTGCACACACACTTAGCTCTATACCCGAGATCGCTCAAAAACCCAAGGATTAGGCGGTGCTCTGACGTTGTTATTGAAGAGGTCTTGTACCTCCCTAATACTTGTCAGTTCATCACTCGGATTGTACATGAGATCGTGGAATAGTCATATTGAGAGTGTTTATCCCTACTTGTGGCTAGATTCATGAATCATACTCTTATGAGGGCAATTTGGGGACCATGACTTTTAGAGGTCTAGACCCGTCCCAACTCTCACTAATAGAGCAGACCTAGTGGACAACCTGTTTAGAGTCCTAACCTTAAGGCGTGTCCATCCTTAGGTTTTACCTGGCTCAGGGCAAAAGGGGGCGTACTTTTCTTTCCTCTCTCTATTATCATAAGCATAAATTGTCATGCATACTCATTGTGAACATTCACAAAACTAGGGGCATCACATTGCTGCCTCAAACCTGAATGACATGTTCGAATATTATTGCACATCTAATAGGCGCTATGTCATAATGAAGGTGATGCATACCCATCAGGGTTTTCGACCCCATTGGGTCCCCTACAACATGAATCATGCAAGATACATTTTCTTCACTATACTCTTTTTTTTTCGTTGCGTCCCTTTGTTGGAAGATTTTGGTATTCACCTTATAGCAAGAACATGGAAAAGTTTGGTTCAGAAAAGAGTACTAGCAACGCGAGTTGTCCCAAGAAGAATATCAAGATTGATGTGACACTCAACGACGTGAAGAGGTTATGTGAACTCAGCAAGCAAATGCCAGAAAAAGCACGCTCGGACTTTGCCAGCAAGTATGGTAGAATACTAGACCTGTTGCGTGTTCTAGTGGAAGCTCCCGCTCTGAGTGCATTGGCCCAATATTGGAACTCAGCTCTGAGGTGTTTTTAATTGCCTAACTTGGACATCACTCCAACCACGGAAGAGTATGCTTATATGCTAAGACTGCCAATTCAAAAGAAGACTCGCTTCTACATGTATTATGGCCAATATATAACAGATTGGAAGATAGCAAGCCTGTTGGAGCTTCAACCAGAACAGATAGAGAAAACAGAAAAGGGAACCACCAAAGGGTTGAAGAGGCGATTTTTGGAGATGTATCTCAACAAGCTGGGCCAGCAACAATGATGGGTTACTTTCAACAAAGTACTAGCCCTCATGATATATGGGTTGGTGCTCTTTCCTTTTGTACCAGATCTGATTGATCAGTTAGCCATGGATGTTTTCTATAGGGTCGAAGAATATGGTGTGAACCCGGTCCCTGCTATCTTAGCTGAAACTTTCCTCTCCCTACAAGTTTGTCAACAGAATCAACAAGGGAAACTGCGATGTTGTGCATCAATATTGTATGTTTGGATCATGACTCACTTGTACGCTCGTGATAAAATTGATAGAACAGATGACCCGCTGAAAGGGTTCACTCGCATGCAACTAAAGCCACGTAAGCTATATGAGTGGAAACAGGAGTTTGATCAGATCGACTTGCGGTCATTTAGTTGGACGTGCCCATGGTATAACGGAGATTCAGTTGTATTCAGCTGTGGAAGTTTGTCAAATGTTCCGTTGATGGGTCCCCGAGGTTGTATATCATACTCACCAGCTTTGGTAATGCGTCAACTCAAATGGACACAGGATGAACCCCCCAAAGAGTTGCTCGATGGGATATTATTCCTATACCAAGAAGGTGAAGGCATCAAAAATCAAACGATGGCAGTAAGGTCAGCATGGAATGATATTCATATAAAAGGGCCGGAGAAATTAGGAAGGCGAGTCATAGCTCACACAAAAAGATATAAAGCATGGAGAGAAGCAAGAAGAGGTTTCCCTCCAAGACCCGCATCCCCTCTCCGTAAGGAAAATAATCCTCTAGCCAAAGATCAAATGTTGAAATAGATCGAGGTTTTAAAAGCTCAAATGAGGGTTTTTGATGAGAAAGACCAAGCTGCCGAAGTAACCATTATCACGCTCTGAAGACAAGTGCAGAAGCTAAGTTTACAAATCGAGCATTTGAAGGATGAATGCGCCGATGCCCATGAAACCCCGAATCGTATAAAAAGGGGAAGAAAAGACAAAGAAGCAGAAATTCAGGGGCTGCTGGCAAAAATAGGATGTCAAGAGAAGATGCTTGTCAAACTGCAGAAAAGGAAAGAAGAGCTTGAGACAAGTATAGGGGTTCACGCTGAAACGATACATGTACTAGAGGAGAGGGTTGAATCCCTGTAGGAGTCCTTAGCCCAAATAGAAGTGTACTCTGATCGAGGGTGGGATGAAGCAGCCAAGTATCGCGAGCTATTAGCGGAAGCCAACATGAGAGAAAGTTGGCTCAGAAACAAGATAAAAAACTATGAAAGGGTTGAAGCTCAACGTCACGCAAAATGGGTAAAGGGATGGAAATTGGTGGTGAAAGATGTAATGAATGAGAAGGAAGCATGGAAGAGAAAATACGAGGACATGAAGGATAAGCTCCAATATCACACTTCCCAGCTGGTGGAGCGGTTTGAAGAGGCATCCGTCCATATACGTGTGAACCATTTCCTTCAACTTCCACCGAAGGTGACCGAGTTCTTCAATCATTTTGGGAAACTTTCCAGAGGATTCAGGAAAAATAAGATGAGGCTCTTAACATAGAACTTTGTAAACCTCAGAGAAAGACGGAAACCATCAATGTACTGCTTTTATTGTGATAAAAGACTCACGATTTGTATCCGAATATTTATAATGAAAAGGAAGTTTTCATCCATGACTGTCGATCGTTTTTAAGATGATATCTATCGAGGAATGTGTTCTCCCTTAGATACGTCATCAACTATATTTTTACCCTAAAAACAACGTGTTTTCTGTGTAAAAATAAAGACGTTGCTAGTACGGGTGTGGTCTATCGAGGAGTAAATTCTCCCTTGGACTTGACACCAACTACATTCAAACTAGAGGGAACCATACCACTAGATTTGATTGCAGGATGAGTTTTCTTGCTATAGGTGTATACGACAGTCTTCCTAAGAATACCCTCACAATCAAACAAAGGATGATAACATGCATGCATGCACACACACAAAATTTTGGATTGACTAACGAGTTTTTCTTATTTGCTTCACAGATTCGCGTCCTTCTGAGGATTCAGGAACCATTGCGCAACCTAGGAAAGGTAATACCAACCAAACCCGAGTTCATAATACCAGATCTCGGACCAGGATGGCTGCCAATGCATCTGAGGAAGGAAGAAATCTAAGCTAAGATAGATGATGTGAGGGGAAGAATGAGCGAGATGGCTAAAACCCAAGCAAGACTAGAAGCCATATTACAAGATATGAGGGAATCTCTCAGCATGCTCAACGCGAACAGAGAGGCAATTGAACCTGGTAGGCAACGAATTTCCTCTATGGTAACAGCACCGACGTTTTCAAACGTTAGCACGGGTCTCATTCAGGGAGTGTCTGGACCCGACCAGACACATCACACGGCACCAATAACACTTCCCATTGGAGAAGAATACCCTCCTTTTGAAAATGCCTATCATGAAGTCCCGGGCTACACTGCGCCAACATGGGAGCAACCACATGTGTCTACTCACAGCCAGTCAACGGGAGTCCAAGCTGGTAAGGATAAGATGAGAGATGAGTGGATGGAGAAAATGGAAGAACAGATAAAAGCGATAAAAGGCCCGAGTACCTACGACCCTCTCCAGGTAGAAGAGCTATGTCCCGCCACAGATGTCATGATCCCCAAAGACTTCAAGATTCCTGACTTCTCCAAATATGATGGAAGTGGGAACCCACGATTTCACCTCATTAATTACGCCACCAAGATGGCAATCTGGTCCAAGGATGACAAATTCCTTATCAGCTTCTTCCATGAAAGTTTGACTGGCCTCGCCTTAGAATGGTACCTTCAATTGGACCACCACAAGATCTCGCGATAGACGCGATTGACTGACTTATTTATGGACCAGTACAAGTTCAACCTGGATGCAGCCCCGAGTCGTGAACAATTGACTACACTGCAGAAGAAAGTGAGGAGCCCTTCAAGCAATATGCCCAAAGGTGGAGGAGTTTGGCTGCACAAGTTCAGCCCCCGTTGACCTTATCTGAAATGTGCTCATACTTTCTTGGAACCCTCGGAGCACCTTTTATAAGGGCCATGACTGGGGCCGCCTACAAAGACTTCTCTGACTTGATCGCCGTCGGTGAAAGGATCGAATTTTTGGCAAGAGCAGGAAAGATCCCCATGAATGATGGTGAAGGAAGTGCACCCCGGAAGGGATTTCAACCGAAGAAGAAGGAAGTTGAGGCGAACTATGTACAACACCAACGGAGTTTTAATCCGCAGTACCAAGCACCCTATAACCCTAACCAACATATCCCATACCAGGCACAAACCCCGCTTTACCCATCCTCACAAACCAACACTTACCCACAAAACCAGATCACCAATATTCCTACCCCCCAACCATATAACCTCGCCCGTCCATCATACACCCGTTACCCGTCTGCACCCCCACAAAACCGTCCAAACTACCCTTCGCCTCGCCCAAATTTCCCAAACCAAGGACGTTTCCAAAGTCCAAATCTGCCACCCTTCCCGAAATTGTCCATCTCTAATGCAGATTTATTCCAACAATTTTTTGATCGCCACTTGATTGCAGGAAACCCTGTATGTCCCTTAGAACCACCATTTCCTGCTTGGTACAATCCAAATCAGACTTGTAAGTTTCACATGGATGTGTCAAGGCATTCTATTGAGGATTGTGAAGCCTTTAAGACAGCAGTGAGAAAATTGATTGCTTGTGGGAGGATAGGATTCGAAGAAGAGGTCGGCCCAAATATCATTAAGAATCCAATCCGGGATCATAATGGTGGAAATCGAGTAAACAAGTTGGAGGTAACAGGGTCCCCAATCAGGAAGGTGCTGGAACTACAAGTGTCAATGCAGAAGATTTTCGAAGAACTGAAGGTGGGATACAACATTGTTGCACCAGTGAGGTTTCCTGGAGGAGAAAGGGGATACGCCAAGAATCTAAGGTGTGACTATCATCATGGGCAAATGGGGCACAGTATAGAAACTTGTTGGGATTTCAAAGTCCAGGTTCAGAAGTTACTCACCTTGGGGGTAATTCAAGCCAGGCGAGGTACTGCAGAGGAAGTCAATGTAGTTGAAAAAGTTGTACTCCGAGTACCGCCCTTGAACAAACCTTCAGACCCAGAAAGAGTCATCGTAAAGGTGAGCAAGCCCATCCCTTTTGCTTATGCTGATACACATGCTATACCATGGAATTATGAACAGAAAGTTGAACTAACCGGGGGTGCGGGGGAGACCTCGAAGGCCCAAGTTACTAATAGAGTGAGAATTGGAGGCATTACAAGGAGCGGGCGATGCTACACCCCTGCTGAAGAAAAAATAATGAAGGAGGCCGAAGAAGAGAAAACTGTGGATGAAAGAAAGGGGAAAGAAGAAGAAGAGTTTCTGAAGATCATGAAGCAAAGTGAATATGATGTGGTAGAACAGTTGAAGAAAACTCCGTCAAGGATATCTCTTTTGTCGCTTGTCTTGACATCAGAATTGCATCGCAAGGCATTATTGAAAGTGTTGAATGAAGCGTATGTCAAACCTGACGTCACCCCCATAAAAGGTGGTAAATATGGTGGACCCATTCAGGCATGTCAACATGATTACTTTATCGGAAGATGAGGTGGCCTCGAAATCCCGCAGTAGCCCTAAAGCCTTACACATCACCCTAAAGTGTAAGGGGTTTGTGATTGCAAAGGTGCTTGTAGATGGTGGTTCGACGTTAAATGTGGTTCCGATGACCACACTCAAGCAGCTGAATATAAGCGCGGCGGATTTGACACCACAAGAAATGATTGTGCGAGCCTTTGATGGGACAGCAAGAGGAATCTTAGGAGAGATAACTCTGTCCCTTGAAATAGGGCCTAGTTCTTTCCCTGTCCTCTTTCAGGTCATGGAAATCCAACCAGCTTACACCATGCTTCTGGGGAGGCCTTGGATCCATGAGGCGGGAGTGGTCCCATCGACTTTGCATCAGTGTTTGAAGTATATTCAGGATGGATCCATTATTACTGTCCGTGGTGAAGAGGAAATCATGCTGACAAAGCCCACCACAGTACCTTATGTGGAAAGCACAGAGCGGATGGAAGACGACTCATTGCGTAGTTTTGATGTATTGAAGTCAGAGAACGAGAAAAGGGAACCCCCAATGAAGAATGTGAATGAAGTAGTAGTCCGCATCATGGAGAAGAACGGTTATCAAAGAAGAAAAGGCCTAGGGCCTCGGCTGCAAGGGATCTCTCGGCCAATTGAAGCGGTTGTGAGAGAAGGAAGGCGCGGATTGGGGTATCAACCCAACCTGACAGAAAGGATAAAATTCATGACTCTTGAGGACAAGGAAGAAGAAGAGCATGAGAGAAAGTATCTTCCCCTCCTGACGGAGACTTTCCCAGTAGCTGCTGAAGTTATCAGTCCCGCAAAGTCATTTTCCCCTCACTTCACTATCAGCACACTTGAAGAGGAGTTGGACGAGAACCATGTCATCTATCTCCCTGCTAGAAATGAAGTTCTCAACAATTGGCAATCTGAACAGTTTGTTGATGTTATTTCCATGAAGTAATTATCTTATTGTACTAATTATGAACTGATGTTTACTTTCTTTGAGACATGAATGAGAATGTAGCACTTGGTCTGATGTTTTCCTTTTGATTCCATTGTTTCTTTTCTCTCTTTCATTATTTATTTTTTTAAGCTTTTCTGTCATAAATAAAACCCTTGCATATACTTCTCCTATTCCTGACTTTTTCTTCCATGAATACTTCTTCCACTAAAGATTTACCTCAGGAGAGGAACTTTGAAAGTTCATTTATTGATTCCCTCGCAGCCGCTGATGAATACAATCTTGAATCCGATGAGGAGGAAGAAGACATTGAAGAATTCGTAAAAGTGGTGAAATGGTCAGAGGAAGGGATTAGCTCGAATGATGAGGTTGCAGAAGTGATCAATATGGGAACCGAGGAAGATAAGAAGGAGTTGAAAATAGTGGATAACCCAGAGCGAGAAGAAATGGTTGCACTATTCAAAGAATATCTGGATGTTTTTGCATGGTCCTACAGAGATATGCCAGGTTTAGATCTTGAGGTAGCAACGCATAAAATTCCCTTATACCCAGACGTGGCTCCAAAGAAGTAAAAATTAAGGAGAATGCACCCTGAGATGTCGCTAAAGATCAAGGAAGAAGTGACTAAGCAGTTGGAGGCTGGCTTTCTGGAAGTAGCTAGACACCCGGAATGGATAGCTAATATTGTTCAGGTACCAAAGAAGGATGGAAGGGTCAGAATGTGCGTGGACTACCGAGACCTGAATAAAGCCAGTCCAAAGGATGATCTCCCCTACCTCATATTGATGTCCTTGTAGACAGTACAGCCAGAAGTCACAGGTTTTCTTTCATGGACGGGTATTTTGGGTACAATCAGATCCTCATGGACAATGAAGATAAAGAAAAGACAACTTTTATCACTCCTTGGGGAACTTTTTGTTACAAAGTGATGCCTTTCGGATTAAAGAACGCTGGGGCCACTTACCAACGTGCTATGGTGACATTGTTCCATGATATGATGCATAAGGAGGTAGAGGTATACGTCGATGATATAGTGGCCAAGTCCAAGGAAGGAGAAAGCCATGTGGCAGTTTTGAGAAAGTTGTTCGAGCGACTAAGGAAGTACAAGCTGCGCCTCAACCCTGCAAAATGTACTTTCGGTGCATCCGCAGGGAACTTACTTGGCTTTGTTGTCAGTAGAGAAGGAATAAAGGTGGACCCTAACAAGGTGGAAGCAATACGTGACAAGCCACCACCTAAGAACGAGCGAGAAGTAAGGAGTTTTCTTGGAAGATTGAAGTCTTTGATAAGGGGAAGATGTGTGGAAAATGTAAGGGGTTTGCCCGCTTCATTGCAAATCTGACTAGCACGTGTGAACCAATCTTCAAACTCCTCAGGAAGAATAATCCAAGAAGATGGGATGATGACTGTCAAGAAGCCTTTGATAAGATAAAGGCATATCTACTGAATCCCCCAGTGTTGGTACCACCTACCCAAGGTCGTCCATTATTACTCTATCTCACCATATTGCCAACCTCAATGGGGGAAATGCTGGGACAACATCATGAATCTGGCAGGAAGGAGCAGGCAATTTACTATCTGAGTAAGAAGTTTAACGCCTGTGAGGCTCGTTATTTGGCAATCGAGAAGACTTGTTGTGCACTAGTATGGACTTCCAGGAAACTCAGGCAGTACATGTTATATCACACCACTTGGCTAATTTCTCAAATGGATCCTTTGAAGTATATCTTCGAAAGTCTTTATATCTCCTTAAGGGTTTCGAAGTGGCGAGTGATATTGTCAGAATTTGACATCAAATATGTGACTCATAAGTCCATCAAAGGAAGTGTGATTGCTGACCATTTAGCAGAGAATCCTCTGGAGGATGGATGGCCTGTCAATTCTGAGTTTCCAGATGGATAGGTAATGCCCCTTGAGGAAGACGAAGGACGGGAAGATGTGCGGAAAATGTATTTTGATGGAGCAGTCAATATGCATGGCAGTGGTATAGGAACAGTGGTTATCTCACCAAATGGCAAGAAATACCCGATGGTCGTAAAACTGAAATTCGAATGTACAAATAATATTGCAGAATACGAGGCATGTGCTGGTGGACTGCAAATGGCACTTGAACTAGGTATAAAACAGTTGAAAGTCTTCGGGGATTCAGCTTTAATCATTTACCAAGTCAATGGTGAATGGCAGACCAAGGACTCCAAGTTGATTCCGTATCAGAAATACTTGACTCAGATGATTACAAAGTTCGACGAGATTACTTTCTCGCATTTAAGTCGAGACAAGAATCAATTTGCTGATGCTTTAGCCACACTAGCTGCCATGACCAAGCTGGATATCCATGTCAATGTCCAACCCATCCAGATTAGAGTGCAAGATGAACCGGCATACTGTGCTCATGTGGAAGGAGAACCTGATGGTAAGCCTTGATATCATGATATCAAGCGATATATTTAGACCAAGGAATACCCGGTAGAGGCGAGCGAAGTAAATAAAAAGACCATCCGAAGACTGGCCATGGCCTTTTTCTTAAACAAGGAAGTCTTGTACAAAAGAGGATATGATGGTACCCTACTCAGATGTGTGGATGCTCGCGAAGCTAAATGGATCATGATTGAAGTTCGTGAAGGAATCTGTGGGACCCATGCCAATGGTCACGTGATGGCTAAGAAGATCATGAGAAGTGGCTATTATTGATCTACTATGGAGTCATATTGCATGGAGCATGTTCGTAAATGCCAAAAATGCCAGATGCATGCAGACCGGGTTAATGCACCTGTGTTTCCACTGCACAGTTTAGCATCCCCATGGCCTTTTTCGATGTGGGGAATAGATGTCATCGGTCCCATTAATCCCAAGGCTTCCAATGGTCATCGTTTCATTTTGGTGGCAATAGACTATTTCACTAAATGGGTAGAAGCTGCTTCATATGACAGCATAACTCAAAGGGTGTTTCTCAAATTTCTTAGAAAGGACATTGTCTGTAGATACGGGATCCCAGAGAAGATAATCACAGATAATGCTGCCAATCTTAATGGTACCGAGATTCAAAAGTTTTGCGATGGTCTCAAAATCAAACACCACAATTCCGCTCCTTACAGGCCTCAAATGAATGGTGCAGTTGAGGCAGCAAACAAAAATGTCAAGAAGATCATTGCCAAGATGGTTGTAAACTATAAGGACTGGCACGAAATGCTGCCATATGCTCTACATGCTTATCGGACTAACATACGATCAAGCACTGGGGCAACCCCTTTCTCTCTGGTGTACGGGATGGAGGTTGTCCCACCTATCGAAGTAGAACTCCCTTCGCTAAGAGTCTTGATGGAAGCAGACTTAGAAGAATCTGAGTGGGTGAAAACTCGATATGAGCAGTTGAACATGATAGAAGAGAAAAGGCTGGCAGCTATCTGTCACGGGCAATTGTATCAAAACAGAATGGCAAGAGCTTTCAATAAAAAGGTTCATCCTAGAAAATTTCGTGCGGGAGACCTGGTCTTAAAGAAAATCCTCCCTAGTCAAGAGGATGCCCGAGGAAAATGGGCACCAAATTATGAAGGCCCTTATATTGTCAAACAAGCGTTCTTGGGAAGTGCTTTGATTCTGCAAAACATGGATGGGGAAGAGCTACCAAGGCCAGTAAACTCTGATGCTGTGAAAATTTTCTACACTTGAAGGCCCGCTAGGTTGAAAACCCGAAAAGGCAGCCTAGGCAAAAGTTAGGGCAAAAGAACAATGAAAACAAAAGGAAAGTGAAGGCCTGCTAGGTTGAAAACCCAAAAGGGCAGCCTAGGCAAAAGTTAGGGCAAAAGAACAATGAAAACAAAAGGAAAGCGAAGGCCTGCTAGGTTGAAAACCCGAAAGGGCGGCCTAGGCAAAAGTTAGGGCAAAAGAATAATAGAAAAGCAAAGGCCCGCTGGGTTGAAAACTCGAAAGGGCAACCTAGGCAAAAGTTAGGGCAAAGAAACCTTAGGCTGAAAACCTGCAAGGGCAGCCTAGGAGGAGAATAGGGTCCAACGCTTCTGCAAGCACCCACCATACTGGGGCAATTTTATCCGGTTGAGTATACTGGGGCAAAATTATTAAGGAATGATCGAAGGGACCAACACTGGGGCAAATTTTATGTGATTTTCATAATTTTCTTTGCTTATCTTTGTTTTTTTTTAATCTTCATGATCCCTTTTGTAACTTTGTTCTCATTGTTATTGTCTCTTAACAACCTAAATTCTCATATTAAGGCAAGAGGTTTTCTTCCAACACTCCCCTATCGTGTTCACTCTCATGTCTCAATAAAAGTAAATATAAGTTTAATGGTATGATTTGATAACTCTAATGGTAGCACCAATGAATGGTTTAAACCAAGAGGACTCAATACTTCAGATTCAGTGGAAGATGTAGTATGCACTGGACGACAAAAGAATGATGCAAATAAGCTTACATAACATCCAGGGTTTATCAGATTCTTGGGTGACTAATGTTGTTAAAAGAATGAGTGATGCCTCGTCCCAGAGTGGTCGATGAACAAGGGTTTGGTTGGTCGAAGTTTTTCGAAGGAGCAATTGGTTCCTTTGTCCTCAAAAGGAAGGGATTCTCATTTGTTTCAGATCACTGATTATTTATTTTCGAGCTATGAGGCTCACCACACCTTTATTCTCAAGCTCTAAGGCTCATTACAAGTTTATTTTCGAGCTCTAAGGCTCATTGCGTATTTACTTTTCTGTTGGACGAGGAGGCTCCGTCCATTACATGTTTACTTTTCTATTGGACGAGGAGGTTCCGTCCATTGCATTTACTTTTCTGTTGGATGAAGAGGTTTCGTCCATTGCGTTTACTTTTCTATTGGATGAGGTAGTTCTGTCCATTGCATTTACTTTCCTATTGGACGAGGAGGTTCAGTCCATTGCATGTTTACTTTTCTGTTGGACGAAGGAGGTTCCATCCATTGCATTTACTTTTCTGTTGGACGAGGAGGTTCCATCCATTGCATTTAATTTTCTGTTGGACGAGGAGGTTCTGTCCATTGCATGTTTGCTTTTCTGTTGGACGAGGGGGTTTCGTCCATTGCATGTTTATTTTCGAGCTCTAAGGCTCGCTGCATGCTTATTTTCCAAACGGTAAGGTTTTCTTCTGAGCTCCTCATGTTTTTTCGGACAAAGTATGTGTTCATTTTCTTTACTGGTTCATTACTACAATACATGAAAAGTCACGACTAGTCACGTCTTCTAGTATGCAACAAGTAAAGAGGGGCAACTGTGAACACCCACTTTTGTCCGTCTTGTTTTTATTCTAATTTATGATATTATGCTTCAATGAGACTAAAAATAATAGTGAAGAGTGAAAGAAGAAAAAGAAAACAATAAAGAAAGGAGGGGGCTCATAATTAATTTGTTGTTGGACGAGGTCCAGGCCAGTCCATTGCACTTCCTGTGGACGGGATGGTCTCGTCCATTGCTTTGGATTACTGTTGGACACGGTCCAGGCCACCCCTTTTAATTGGCTGTTGGACGCAGTCCAGTCCATTGCATCGAACTCACTTGTTGGACGAGGTGGTCCCGTCCAGTCCACTACCTTGGACTTGCTGTTGGACGCAGTCCAGTCCATTGCTTTGCACTTGCTGATGGACAGGGTGGTCCCGTCCATTGCTTTGCACTCGCTGATGGACGGGGTGGTCCCATCCATTGCCTTAGACTGGCTGTTGGACACAGTCCAGTCCATTGCATTGGACTCACTTGTTGGACGAGGTGGTCCCGTCCAGTCCACTACCTTGGACTTGCTGTTGGACGTAGTTCAGTCCATTGCTTTGAACTTGCTGATGGATGGGGAGGTCCCGTCCATTGCCTGGCACTTGTTGTTGGACGGGGTAGTCCCGTCCATTGCTTTACACTTGCTGATGGACGGGGTGATCCCGTCCATTGCTTTGATGGACGGAGTGGTCCCGTCCATTGCTTTGCACGTGCTGATGGATGGGGTGGTCCCGTCCATTGTTTTACACTTGCTATTGGACGCAGTTCAGTCCATTGCTTTGAACTTGCTGATGGACGGGGAGGTCCCGTCCATTGCCTGACACTTGCTGTTGGACGGGGTAGTCCCGTCAATTGCTTTACACTACCTGATGGACGGGGTGATCCCGTCCATTGCTTTGATGGACGGAGTGGTCCCGTCCATTTCTTTGCACGTGCTGATGGACAGGGTGGTCCTGTCCATTGTTTTACACTTGCTGTTGGCCCCGTCCAGTCCACTGCACTTGCCAATGTACGGGGTGGTCCCGTCCAGTCATTACACTTGCTGGTGGACGGGGTGGTCCCGTCCATTGCTTTGATGGACGGAGTGGTCCCGTCCATTGCTTTGCACGTGCTGATGGACGGGGTGGTCCCGTCCATTGTTTTTCACTTGCTGATGGACGGGGTGGTCCCGTCCATTACATTACATTACACTGCACTTGCCTATGGACGGGGTGGTCCCGTCCAGTCATTACACTTGCTGATGGATGGGGTAGTCCCGTCCATTGCTTTGCACCTGCTGTTGGACCCGTCCGTCCATCATCGCACTTGCCAATGGACGGGTGGTCCTGGTCCGATCTTTGTCCCTTTTATTTCGTTGGACGAGGGGTTCCGTCCACTTCAATTATTTTAATTTCGTTGGATGAGGAGGTTCCGCCCACTGCAATTATCTTTTCTTGTTGGACGAGGAGGTCCGTCCAGGTGTATATCTACTTTTGCATATCTAAGTTTCGTTGGGACGAAGATATTCCAGTCCCTTTGGAATTTTATATTCAGGCTGAAGGCTAAAGAATAAAGGAAGAAGAAGGAGAAGATAAGGAAGAAAGGACGAAGAAAACAAGGAGAAAAAGACAATCAACAAAAAGGGAAGGAAACTAAGTTACACCTCCTATCCACTTTACATATCAGGCAAGACCTCTTTTCCCCCTCTACCCACTGGTCCTTCTTCCTCCTTACCTCCTCCCTCGTTTTAGCCTGGTAACCCCGCTCCAAACCCTAAAAAGCCATCATACACATCAGACAAAACCCCCCATCTCCTTCTCTTTTCAAACACGCAACCTTTAGGATAAATCACCTCCTTTTCTGCTACTCACGCCACCCCATCTGGACACACGCTATTTCTTCTCAAAACCCCTCATCTCTTTCTCTTTTCAAGCGTGCAACCCTCACATCAAATCACCTCCTTTCTGCTACTCATGCCGCCCCATCCGTACACATGCTATTTTTGCTCAGAACCCCCCTTTTTTGCACCTCCTTTACCCATTGGTCTTTTCTTCGTTCCTAATCTTTTCTCGCCTTAACCTAGCAGCCCTACTCCTAACCCTAAAAAGCCATCACACCCATCAGACGAAACCTCCCATCTCCTTCTCTTTTCAAGCGTGCAACCCTCACATCAAATCACCTCGTTTCCGCTGCTCAGAACGGCCCAAGCCTTGGGTTTCGTACAAACCGACCTTAAAGTCAATGGAGAAGAAGCAAGAAGCCTTCCTCCTCCGTCTATAAAAGGAAAGGAAAAATAGAAGAAAAAGGGGAGGACGTTTTTTAAGGGGAGAACACTATTCTTGAGAGGAAACGAAAGATCAGAGAAGAGATAGAGGGGAAAGATACAAAGAAAAGAGAAAAGAAAGAGAGATTTTTGTGGTAAGGAAGAGAGATCAGAAGTCTGAGTTTTCTTTTCCCTTCCCTATTATTAGAAGTGATTAAGAAGGAAGAGCTGAAGGAGCCAGGGAGATTGGATGTAAAGACTTCGATCTTAAAATCTTACCATTGGGAGTAAACAAATCATTCTTATTCTGCTCCCATTTGGTAATCTTTGTTCTTTTTCGTTGATATTATTAATAAACTTCTCTTGGCACTCTTATTTCTTTGTGCTTTTGTTCTCTGAATAAGTTGGTAAAAAGTTTCATTTCTACGTTCCTGTTCCATTTTCAAGAGACAAAAAACTATTTATTTTACATAAAAAATAGAGGATGATCACTTGATTAAAACAACCTTTTTTTTGGTTGCCCTATGACAAGTGTCATGTTCAACCTTTCAGATTTAGAGGTTGCCCTGTGGACTTATCTGCCATGTTCAACCTTATTTTAGTTTTAATAAAGAGATTCGCAACGGGGAAAACAAATATTTCAAAGTTACTAATAATTTACACAACTAATTTTGGGTAACCATTTATGGATGTTCCAGGGTGCCGTGGGGTTAAGTCTCCATGCCTTCCCTAGACATAACCGACTCCCGAACCCAAAGCTTTTCTTAAAAGGTTTTCCAACTTCCTTGAAACAAAATAAAGTTGGTGGCGACTCCATGTTTTCTCTTTAAGAGGGAAAAACAGCCTTTTTTTTAGGTTGCTACACACACCTCTTGAGCTTAATGCTCGATATTGCTCATCTGATGGTGTCCTTTTGTCAGACCCTACTTTGTATCGTACCCTTGTTGGCAGCTTGGTGTATCTTACCATTACTAGACCTGATATTGCTTTTGCAGTGCCTGTTGTTAGTCAGTTTGTTTTCTATCCTACTATAGTTCATTGGGCAGTTGTTCTTCGCATTCTTTGTTATCTTTGGGGCACTCATTTTCAGAGCCTTCTATTTCCCTCATCTTCTTCATTGGAGTTGCGTGCTTACTCAGATGCTGATTGGGGTGGTGATTCCACTAACCGTAAATCTACCACGGGGTTTTGCATTTTCTAGGAGATTCTTTTATTTCTTGGAAGAGTAAGAAGAAAGCAGTTGTTTCTCGATCTTCTACTGAAGCTGAGTATCGTGCCATGGCATCTACCACTGCGGAAATCGTTTGGTTGCGCTAGTTACTTGACTCTATGGGTGTCTCTTCTTCTGCACCAACCCCTATGTATTGTGATAATATGAGTGCTATACAAATCACTCGCAACTCAGCCTTTCATGAACGCACCAAGCACATTGAGATTGATTGCCATTTCACTAGACATCATTTTCAGCAGGGAACCATTACTTTCCCCTTTGTTTCTTCCTCTATGCAGATTGCTGACTTGTTCACGAAATCGCATTCCACTACACGCTTTTGTTTCTTAATTAGCAGACTCTCGATGCTTCCTGTTGATGCATCATGAGTTTGAGGGGGGGTGTTAGATAATATAGTCTATTTATTTATTTATGTCTTAAGGGTAGTTTAGTCTTTTGCTTGTTGCCTATTTATATTTATTCCTTTTGCTATCTATTGTAACCTAGAGACTAATTACATTCTAATGAAACCCTAGCAGCCCTTTCCTCTACTCCTTGGTTCTCTTTTCCTCCTTTCCTTCCTTTTACTATTGCATTGGTTTCTTAACAATGTATACGTGAAAAATTGTACAAGAGAACAACTCGGGGTGATCACAAATCCATTAGTTTTTGCTTTTGACCGTCCTTGATAACCAGCTAGTTTTTGGTACTTTTTGAGTTGTGCACCTAGAAACTAACCTCAATCATGATTAAATTGAGTCGTTAATAATAATTTTAAGGACTACTGATTAAATATTTAGATACTAAATTGGGTCATTAAAATATTTCTAAGGACTACCTTTGGGCACTTTTCTGGATTTGTTTCTTCAACTACCCTAATTATATATATATATATATATATATATATATATATATATATATATATATATATATATATATATATTTCATGGTGAAAATGTTGACCATGCCACATAGGATTGGGTCACCTGGAATAGTTAAGGGACATTCACAAACCAAATTGGACTTAAGGAGACTCGAATTTGTAATTTTGAGAGGCGAAGTGATTTTATTTATCATCGACTAAAAGTATCTCCCCACTTTCTTTTTATGGATCAAATTGGATCTTATCTAACAAGTTAACAGTTTTAGTGACACTCAAAGTGTGTGTTTTACACAAATTGAAAAAATATAGTGAGTTATTTGCACATTTATAAACTGTAAGGTTTAAAATGCACATCAACCAAAGTCAAATGGTGTAATACGCATTTTATCCTTTTTTCTAAAGAGGGAGGAGGAGATCAAGGAAAATTATATGCGAAACTATGACATCATTTGATTCAAGTAACGATCTCACTTTTTTTTTGAAAGGCAAAAAGAATTATATTAAAATGATATAAAGAATACCCCAACCCAGACACTTACAAAAAGACACCAGGTCACAACAACTTCCCCATCCAAATACAAAGAAAACACAACTCAAGAACAAAACTAAAAAGCCCCCTGATCAGAAAATGAAACAAAATGCAACATGGCACCCACACCAAATGTATACACCTCACTTAGTAGGAAAATACTTGGTTTTTTTATGTTTTAATGATTTATTTTTAACCATTCATTCAGGTACCTTTCATCCATTTGCCACTTGTAAATTTATTTATTAGAAAAAGTGAAAAACACTGAAGAAAGCACTACAAATTACTAACATGATATTTTGCAATTTGATCTAAATATGAATCAATGGAACTTGAATCGAGTTCAATTCTTCGATCAAATAAACCAAATATGTTGGTACTCATCCCAGACAATTGATTAATAAAAAAAAAATGCCTCTTGAATCTCATGCACTGTCATCGCTAACTAGCAAAATGAAGGAAAGACAAAATGTTCATCACGCCTAAATATTGTTGCTGAATAGCCAAAATCTAATAGTACTTGATATCTAGTCAGTTGATCTTGTCGGTGATATCCGAGATGACCTTGTCCATGTCTAGATCCTTCAATTGTTTATACGGACGCTTCATTCTCTGAAATAAAATAAAATAAAATAAAGGATTTGGGGAAAAAAAAGAATTTGGACAATATACGGAATAACAGTAGAGATATGAAGGTAATGTATGGGTATAGATATCTATTAAGGTGTTGCGTGTTTTGAGGTGGAGTAAAGATACGATTGAAATGTAAGGGTGTTGTGAAATGTTGTCTCATACAAATACTGAGTAACAGAGAAAATAGATTAGCAACATTATATATCAAAAACATAACTACCAGCCTAAACTAAAAAATAAAATATAAAACCACAGCTTATGCTCTATTGCCAGATGAAAATTCAGAAGAAATTAAACAGAAAGTCAAAAAAAACTTCAAAGAAGGGAGGCTCGGCTTATGAAACTCCTGCTATTGTGAGATATGTCAATAAAACATTTGCAATAACATTGTCTCTCTAATCCAAAACAGCTCAAATTCCATATTTTATGTATCAAAACCTATGAAGCACCGATACTCCAAAATGGATGCCGTATCCGTATCCGATACGTACCCGATACCGATACTCCATCGATACGTGTCGAAAGAGTATCGAACACGTCTTTTTAAAAAAGAAAAAATCCCGATACTCCATCGACACGCTCCGATGCTCCGTTAACACACTCCGATACTCCATTGACACACTCCGATACGTTCAAATGGGGGACTCGGATACATTTAAATGAAAGTGACTATTCACCTCTTAGCCATCAAGACTTCAGATTTGAGAGTTGGAACTTCAACTCCCACTCTTTCATTGCAACAAATGCAATTTAAGATCCATCTCCTAATACCTATGCATTTTCTTCACCTATATCATCTGATGTCTCTCTTTTATTGCATCTTCAAACTTTCACTTTGTTATTATTTTCTTTAAAGATTCGTCTCGTCTTTCTTCTTCAAAGGTTCGGCTAGATATTGAAATTTCAAATTGAAACCACCAACTATATATTGAAATTTGAAAGTTTCAAATTGAAACTTATCCAATGATTGGGACCTCTGGGTATTCGTACGCTACTATGCATCATTATTATATATATTATGTAAATTTTTTATATATATTTAAATACGTATCCCAAACGTATCGTATCCTATATTTTTTAGGAAAAGACATATCGACGTATCGGATACGATACGTATCCGATACTCGTATCGTATCTGTGCATCATAGATCAAAACATTTAGTACTAAAAAACAGACATGTCATATTTGATCGACCAAAGATATAAACAGCTAAAATCTATCAGAAAAACCCAATTGAATCCATACCTCACAAATAAAAATTGAGGGAGGTCAATAGTTAAAACAAGTAGGACTTACCAAGAGGCTGATGAACTTCTCGCCTCCTTCTACCCGTATCTCAAAGCAACCCTTCCTTGGCTGTTCACATAAAAAGAATGGGGATCAAAATTGGATCAATCAATCTGTCCATCAATAAGTAGTTACACTAATCAAATAGGAGTAATTTTATTTGCAGGGACTTGCTAAGCAGTATACCTAAGGAATCAAGAAATAGAAATGTTTTATTGGAAATTGGAAATCTAAAACAAACGTGCTCATAAAGATTACCAAACAAAATTCTGCATTTTCGAATTATAAATATATCTTATGATGCCATACGGAAAAAATAAAAAATAAAACAGAACATACCTTTTTAGGGTTCACTTTGACAGTGATGCCAGCAACTTTCTCGTGTAGACCTTGTTCTGCCTCCACGGCTCTTGTCTTGAATAAATTGCCTTGCGTACTATAGGAGATAAAATAAGCAATTGTTCATATATAAGTGTGTTTGGATGAATGTTTCGCAAACATGATTTTGGAAAGAATTGATTTTGTATAATTGATTTTGGTTAAAACTTAAAAGTGAGTTGAAAGTGAAGTGAGTTGAAATTGCTTTTGTAGATAGAGAGAATAGTTTCAATTATGCTTCAAAATAGATGGGCAACTAGGCAAAGCAAATGGACAAAGTACCAATAACAACACCAAGTGCTTATTGCCTACTTTTAAAACTTCAATAATATTGACATCAAATAAAATTGGAAATTCTCAAAATTGCAATGTAATAAAAAAGCAAGAGTATCAAATAAAGTGCCTCATTCTCCTTTGTTTGAGGAAGTCAAACAAGACTTGGTTACTGCTAAACGTGAACCTATCAATATGAGCCTAGAGGTAATGGTACTTTAAGGGTAGTTTCTACACTACTTCGTATCAACAAAACTCATTGTAGGGAGCAATGGCTGTTCATTATCTCTCATTATCATACATTCATACCATATCTATTAAGAGACACTCCTCCCTAAACCATATATCATAATAAGCAGGGGCAAAGGGAGAAATTTAGTTTGAGGAGGGTAGACCAAACCAAATATATATATATACAACAACAACTAAATCTTTTTCTAGTAGTTGAGGTCGGCTATATGGATCAAACGACACCATTTTTTTATAAGCCAAATTTATTAAATTAAAAATCCAAAGGGTAAACAACAATGCACAAGTAGTGCCAGCGAGTCTGATCAAAATCAGTCCAGTACACATACCGAGAAAGAATGATCCAAAGAAAGGAAAAGTGGACTAACGCATACATGGGCTATAAGTCCTATAACAGGCAAAAACAAAATCAACATAACACTACACCCACAGATAGCTGCTCCCAAAAGATCATAAATCAGCAACCGCAACCTGATCGAAGCACCTAACCATCAAGACTAATTTGAAGCAAATTCTCCAAAGACCCGCAATGCAATGCAGATAGAAGATATAAGAGCAAAAATACACCAGCAGAACCAGAAACTAAGTTTTCAGAGGATTTTTTCTATCTAGTCTCAAACAAGCAATGGGATTAGAGCACCAATCTGAAAAAAGGCAGCCATCACCTTCCAGTAAAGCTGTGAACGAGGATCGGCAGCATACTTTAATGAGATCTAACACAAGTACACAACACACATATCAAAAGTTCCTCCTTGAAAAACTATTTTGTTTCTCGTTTAACCAAAAGACCAGTTTACTGCATGCCAAAACATGTACTTTGATTTTCGTAAACGCTTCCCCCAAATCAGGTTTCCATGTTGAATATAATGTTCACAGCCTGCTTGATGTAAAACAACAGAAACCCCAAGCCATGAATAAATATAGCACCATACCAGATATGAAAATGCACAAGAGAAGAAAAGATGTTATTAAGTGTCTAAGTCCCACATTGGTTGAGTATATGAGCCAAGAACCATTTATAATAACTTGGACATCCCTCCCTCTATGAGCTAACTTTTAGAGTGGAGTTAGGCCCGATTATTCTAACATGGTATCCAGAGCTAGGGTTCGATCAGGTCAAGAACCACCCTTTTCTTTCCGGCGACCACCACTGTTTTCCGGCGAACTTTTCCGGCGAAAGTCTCCGATCATTGAAGTAAGGTGACCATCCAACTCAGAAACGGCCGGCGAGTCACTTCCGTGAAGACCCATCACCGAACTCCGTCGCACGCGCTCTCACGCGTCGCCGTCTCCGCTGTTCTCCCGAGCGCGTGGTGTCCACGCGCCGCCTTACCGGCCGCCGTTCGTTTTCCGACTTCTATTGGACCGTTTTCCGATGTCCCCTGCCTCTGTTGTGAGGGTCAAACGCCAATTCTGGTCAGTTTGGTTTTTCTCCCTTCATTATGTCCACTGATTCGTCATCCGCTGCCACTTCTGAAAATGCAAAATCCGGTGCTGGTTCTGGGTCTACAGGGAAGGGTCTCATCTCTTTTGCCTTCTCTGGTAGCCCTACTATCATATCGGAAAAACTCAATGGTAAGAATTTTGAGGATTGGTATAATGCGGTTGAAGTTTGGTTTTTAGGTCAAGGTCTTTATGAGCATCTCATCAAGAAGGAAGCAGATATTGATGCAAAGATTCGTGATGAATGGAAAAGGACAGATTATCAGTTGGTATCCCTTTTGTGGCAATCCATTGATCCCAAGTTGATGGTACACTTTCGCCCCTACAAAACTTGCTATGAAATATGGAAGAAGGCTCGGAATGTCTATTCCAATGACCTACAACGTCTCTATGCCTCGGTCCACAATTTGACCACTCTTCAGATGACAGATCACGATCTTCCATCTTATTTGAACAAAGCTATTCAGTCATCTTAACATCTTAAGCTGGTATCAGAGCCTTCCACGATGTTGGGCCACCCGCAGATGTCCAGTCCTGCAAACTTCACGCTCCAGATGTCCAGTCCTGGGCGTGAGGGGGAGTATTAAGTGTCTAAGTCCCACATTGGTTGAGTATATGAGCCAAGAATCATTTATAATAACTTGGACATCCCTCCCTCTATGAGCTAGCTTTTAGAGTGGAGTTAGGCCCGATTATTCTAACAGATGTTATACGGTTTCCTGGTTATTGAAGAGAAAGACACATGAAGTTCCTTGTTGAATGTCAATTATGTTCCGATGTGCCAACTGATCCCGAGTGGGCAATCTATCCAACAAGAGACGCCAAGAGAAAGCAAGCACTTTTGAAGGAACTTTACACACCCAAAACTTCTTGAAAACCTGCTGCCTAAGCTCATCAGAATTTACAACCAGATCTGATTTTGAAGAAAACAACAGGCTGACTTCATTGGGAAACAAGCAGAGGGGTCCTGGGTCCTTCTTCCATACCCATTCGTCTGCTTCATCTTTTACATAAAGAGACATTGCAAAGCAACTCCTGTAAACGTACCAGTAAATCCTCTTCCCATGAGAAAAGCACCCTTGTCCACCTCCAGACCCAATTCCAGCAATCAGGAACCTATTGCCCAACCTCAGCCACCATAGCATCCTTATCCAAGGATATAAGAAATAAATCTGGGAAGCTGTCTTTCAAAGAGGAAGTACCTAACCACACCTCATGCCAAAAACTAACATATCCTATCATAAATCATATTTATATACAAACCATTTCCATCTAAATCTTTTTGAATGGTTTTGCCTTAAGTTTTTCTTGGTCTCCCTCTACCTCTAGTGATTGGGTTAGCCTCCATCTAATCTACCCTCCATACCGAGGTTTCTTCAGGTCTTCTACAATCTACACACATGCCCAAACCACCTAAAGCAAGATTCTACCAGCTTTTCTACAATAGGAGCCACCCTAATTTTCTCTCTAATGCATTAATTGTTAATCTTATATTGTCTAGTGTGTCCACTCATCTAACGTGACATTCTCATATGTGATACATTGAACTTATTCTCTTGTTGACTTTTTGCTTCTCAACATTCAATCTCATACAACATTTCAGGTTTTATAGTTGTGTAGAAATTTTTCCTAAGTTTGAGTGGTAATTTTCTATCACAAATAATACTCGAAGTACTCCTCCTCCACTCCACTTGAAACCTATGGTACTAAAACTGTGTGACTTGTGAAATAGTATGATCATCAATTTCCACCTTTAACCTAGAATTAACCATGGCATGAAGAAAATATATGATATGGAAAAAAAAAAAAATCAAACCTTTTAAAACAATACATGTAGACAACGACAAAGTTGAGGAGACCAATCAGACCATACCTATGTTCCCCTTCCCTCCTCCCCTTACAGTCAGCCTTTACTGACCAACCATAACATGAAGGATGGGTCAAATAGTTACTAGGTTCACCTATTAGTCCTGCATGCGTACCGAATTTGTCGTTCTATAAATCACATACCAAGCTCACCTTAAACAAAGTCTTAAAATAATGATATTTCAGATTTGCCAAGCACCTTATGAGTCTTGAAGAGAACCAAATGTGTTAAAGAGTATGAAGTAACAAAGAAACATTCATGGAAAATAACAGAGCACCCTCCTACTTCCACGCATGCCCATTTCCCAAGAATCATTTTTTCCACACAAAAAAGGAACAAAAGGGGAAAAAAATCATACCCACATAAAATAAACAGCCGTTTAGGTTAATTTGTTCATTGAATGACAATAAAGAAAGAAAGATAAAGCATAGAGAAAGTTACGAACGAGTGCTCGATGACGATAGTGTTGCTGTCGTTGGCATTGGAGGAAGAACCACCTTGAGCTTGATCATCACCTCCTTCATCTTGCTGCTTCTTCAGCTTACCCTTCACAGATCGTTTCAGCTTCTTGGTCTTTCTACCACTCTCAGCTGAACCAACAACATAACCAGTTCGCTTAGCTGAAGACCGAGTCACCCTCTCCGCCGAGCGAGTCACGGAGCGAGTCACCCTCGCCGGCGTGGCGGGTTGAGGTGCCTCCGGCGCCTTGAGTTTCCTTGGAGCCATTTCTCTTTTTCTTGCTTGTCTTGCAAGAAACCGAAAGCCACTCAGTCACTGTAAGACTGTAACTGTAGCTCTGCTTCTCTGTGTGACTGAAATTTGAGAGTGACTGTGTGATTGACACCCCTGTTGAGTTCGGAACATTATATTTTCATTTCTGACGATCTTCACCGTTGATTCAAACGTTTTGGGACAAACAAAGCCATCCGACGGACCAAAATCCACAGGCTCCGGATCTAATACATAAAGAAATGGATTTATTATTATCTCACTTACATTAAGTTGAACAGAGTTGACCCGAAGATAATAATACTATTCCAGCCAAAATATTACTATGAGAAAAATGCGTAGATAACTCTTGAAAAGGAAAAATAAATCATTTGTAAACATGTTGTTATTTTTCAAATTTATTCCAAAATTTAGCATAACAGGTAAGAATCTAAAAAAAAAGAAAGAAGGGATATAGTATATTCTTGTCTTTATTTTTTTAAATAAATATGTGAGATCATTCACCATGTTATTATTTTTTATTTTAAATAAGAATATTCTTTTCTAAAATGATAATTATTTATAGTCCTCATATATTATTTCTCCGTATATCTACTAAGTAAATAAAAGAAGGACACGGCCTACCAGGTAAATTATATATGTATATGTATTTGGATCATTCAATTCAAAGGGCCTTGCCAACTGTAATATATTAACCCCATTTCTCCAATGTTGTGCATGCTCTGATCCTCGTTTATTGCCAGAGTGAAGAGTCATTTCATTTGCTTTTATAAATTATATTTTGTTCATTATATTTTTTGAGTTTCAACTTTCAACTTTTAAGAGGAGTGTTATTTGGATAACTAATCACTAAACACCAACCACCTGAGTTCCCTACCATCGACTCATACTAGTAACTGATTGGTTTTTGAAAATGGTCCCCGGTTTTTACGGTTCAACACCAGGTTTCAACGGTTCAAAACGATTCTATTCGATTTCGGGGACTATGGTTTTTTTGGTGTGAACCAAACCGTGAGACACGACTACCAGGACATTGCTCTTTGGTTGTCCCCTGGTTCAATCGGTTGAACCGGAAAGGACTATTCGATTTTCAAAACATTACTACCACAACATCACTAGTCTTATTTATAGGACACAATTATGTCACGTGCTATTCTTAAGGACAAAAACTTAGGCACAAGCATGTTAGAAATACGATGAGGTTCTTCTAAATTAAAGAAAAATTTAAAGTGAGAAAGTAGAAATGTATTTATTATTGATTAGTTAAAGTAAGTTAAAAATTTTAATGTTCTTTAATAATCAATGATAGATATACATTTATTTTCTTACTTTATACTTTTGTTCACTTTAGAGATGACTAATCCTAAAAATACATATACATTTTGCTTTTTGGGGGGAATGATTAAGGGATTAAGGAATAAGTGTAGATAACGTCTATTGGAAAATGTTGTGTTGAATAAATTAAAAGTTTAAATATATGATTTTTAATAAAATAATTATATTTCTTGATTCCTTAACAATTGTCTTTAAGATATTAGTTAACAAGTCATTTTTTTGGTCCAAACGAGGCTCATGATGGACTTTATATGAGGGGAGGAGGAGAGGTGAAAAGGGAACAAGAAAGAGGTAGAGATAATGTGAGAGTTTAAACATGTATACCTACAATTCATATCTCGTAACTTAACCAACTGAGTTGACTCATAGAAACATACATATGCCTTTTTTTACCATTACAATCATGCATACCAAAATTAACCATAGGTCCTTACACATAAATTTTACTTTGGGTCTTGTTACACAGTGTTAAGGAATGATTTAGATAAGGAATAAAAAATATGTAAGGTTTACAAACGCTTGTTGGTCAAAGTGACCAGGAGTTTGATTCCCTTGTAAGGTTTCATATTCGAGTTTTGTGTAAAAAAAAATATAGGCACTGGAAAAGTTTTGCCTCCTTAAATGGATCTTCTCGACTCGAATTGAATTAGTTTGAGTCTAATACGATTTCCAAATATTGAGAGTCTAGACAAAAAATAAGATTTGAGGGATTTATTGGAAAACAAAAAACTTCGCTTATCAATACATTGAATATATTATTTTTTCAAGAGAACTTGTATTTTTAATTTATTAATCAGTGTCCTAAGATATTAATTAACATTTTCCTTTTACTTTTCATTTATCGTGAGTGCAAATAAACCAATCATATGTTATCGCATTATGTGTAAGTGGTTACCGGTGTAATAAACTTCATTTGTAAACATGTTGTTATTTTTCAAATTTATTCCAAAATTTAGCATAACAGGTAAGAATCTTAAAAATAAAGAAAAGGATATAGTATCTTTTTGCCTTAATTTTTTTAAATAAATATGTGAGATTATTCACCAACTTTTATCATGTTATTATTTTTTATTTTAAATAAGAATATTCTTTTCTAAAATGATAATTATTTATAGTCCTCATATATTATTTCTCCGTATATCTACTAAGTAAATAAAAGAAGGACACGGCCTACCAGGTAAATTTTATATATATATATATATATATATATATATATATATATATATATATATATTTGATCATTCAACTCAAAGGGCCTTGCCAGCTGTAATATATTAACCCCATTTCTCAAAATGTTGTGCATGCTCTGATCCTCATTTATTGCTAGAGTGAAGAGTCATTTCATTTACTTTTATAAATTATATTTTGTTCATTATATTTTTTGGGTTTCAACTTTCAACTTTCAAGAGGAGTGTTATTTGGACAACTAATTACTAAACACTGAATAGACAGGCATCACCTGAGTTCCTACCATCGACTCATACCAGTAACCGGCCGGTTTTTGAAAATCGTCCCCGATTTCTGGTTCAACACCAGTTTCAACGGTTCAAAACGATTCTATTCTGATTCCCAGGGACTACTGTTTTTTCGATGTAAACCAAACCGTAGACACAACTACCAGGACATTGCTACTAGTTGTCCCCGGTTCAATCGGTTGAACCGGCCGGTTCGATTCAATTTTCAAAACATTACAGCCACGACATCACTAGTCTTATTTATAGGACACAATTATGTTACGTGCTATTCTTAAGGACGAAAACTTAGGCACGAGCATGTTAGAAATACGATGAGGTTCTTCTAAATTAAAGAAAAAATTAAAGTGAGAAAGTAGAAATGTATTTATTATTGATTAGTTAAAGTAAGTTAAAATTTCTTTTGTTATCTGTTGTAACCTAGAGACTAATTGCACTCTAATGAAACCCTAGCAGCCCTTTCCTCTATTCCTTGGTTCTCTCTTCCTCCTCTCCTTCTTTTTACTATTGCATTGGTTTCTTAACATGGTATCAGAGCAAGGTAGATCCTTGTCTCAGGTGGTTGTGCGTTTGCGTTTTTAGAACAAATATATATGGGTTGCAGTGGACCACTTTCATGCAAGTCTACAATTTTTCTGTGCCCCGTTCCTCCCTTTCTCGCAAGTTTCAACAAAAAGGAAGAGATATTTTTATGTTGTAGTGTTTCACGTTGAAGAGCAAATTGGTAAGGCTACAATTTTTTCTCAATTAAAAAAAAGGGAAGGGACCACTAACAGATTGGTAAATTTTTATTTTTGGGAAGCAATTTGAAGCTCAACATATTGGCATTTGGTTCTCCTCTATCTTTTTATTATTCCATTATTTAATTTGTTTCAACAATGGTCGGTGAAAAGGATGATTCTCTTCAAGCTATTAATGTGCAGTTGAATGGTTAAAATTATTCGTATTGGAGTTATGTGTTGAAATTTTTTTTGAAACGTTAAAGAATGTGGGGCTATGTTCCTCGAACCTCTGAGAAGCCAAAAGACAACAAAGATGGAAAATATGCAACTGAGCTAGAATCCTGGGAAGCAAATAATTCGAACATTATTACTTGGATTAATAATTCTGTTTCACAGTCAATAGGCGTTCAATTAGCAAAATATGAGACATCCAAGGAGGTTTGGGATCATTTGAAAAGATTGTATGTGCAGTCCAATTTTGCACAGCAATACTAGCTGGAGATTGATATTCGAGTCCTTCAACAAAACAACATGAGCATCCAAGAATTCTATTTTGCTATGTCCAACCTTTGGGACCAATTGATTCTTACTGAATCTGCAGAATTGCAAGCTTTTAAAGCCTACACTAATCGTAGAGAAGAACAACACCTGGTTCAGTTTTTGATGGCTTTTCGGGATGATTTTGAGGGGATTCGTGGATCGATTCTGCACCGCAATCCTCTACCAACTGTTGATTTAGTGGTTAATGAGTTGTTAGCTGAAGAAATTAGTCTCAAGTCTCAATCTGATAAAGGAAATGTTGACAAAGGAATCCTCCCCAATCCCAATTTATCTGTTTTTGTTCCTTCTAATAATGGTAAATCTTATGGAAAGGTTGGTTATGACGAATGTAGCTTCTACAAGAATAAAGGCCATTGGAAAGCTCAATGTCCAAAACTGTTGAATAAACCGCAACAAACACGGTAGTCCTCTTAATGGAGACCTCCAAGTCAGTTCAACCCACGCAACTTCAAGCACTTCGGGCCTCCAACACCTAATACTAATGCAGTTATTCCTCCATCTGATGAGAGCACATCTCTTTCTTGTCCTTCAGTAGCTGATCTTGCTGAACAATTCTAGAGGTTTCTTGCCACACAATCATCTACCATGTCTGCCATGTCTGCTATGTCTGCCCAATCCAATATAGGTTTCTCCTCCTCTAGCTCCTCAGGTATATCCCCATCCTTATGGATCCTTGACTCTGGAGCATGTCATCATATGTCATCTGATTTAAACTCCTTTGTGTCCTTATATTATGTTTCTTCTGTACCAATCATAACTGTTGATGGCACCCCTCTGCCAGTAGCAGGCACTGGGTTTGTTTCCACATCTCATTTGTTCATTCTAGATGTTTATTACATTCCTAAATTACGTGTCAGTCTTATTTCTGTTAGTCAGTTATGCAATTATGGTTACTCAGTTTTATTTTCTTCCAGCTCTTATTATGTGCAGGATCTGCAATCCCAGAGGCTGATTGGGACAGGCCGTAGAGAGGGGGGACTTTATGTTTTGGATGAACTAAGGTTTCCAGATGTTGCAACTGCTAGTGCTGACTTGTCGTCCTTTCATTTGACTTCCTCTTCTTCTAGCTTTTATTATGGCATTATCGTCTTGGTCATGTTTCTTCTTCCCGTTTGAAATACTTGGCTTCTACAGGAGTTTTAGAAAAGTTGCAAACTAATGATATTTCTTATTGTTGTGGTTGCAAACTTGCTAAGTTTTATGCTTTGCCCTTTTGTAAAAGTGTTTCAATTTCAGTTGCACCCTTTGACTTGATTCATTCTGATGTATGGGGACCATCCCCGACTGTTACTAAAGGTGGTTCTAGATATTATGTATCTTTCATTGATGATTAAACTCGTTATTGTTGGGTTTATCTTATGAAACATCGTTCTAACTTTTTAAGCATTTATCACATGTTTCGTGCTTTGGTTAAAACTCAACATAATACTGTTGTCAAATGTTTTAGATGTGATCTAGGTGGTGAATATACTTCCAACAAATTAACTGAATTACTTGCCTCCGATGGGACTTATCACCAAACTTCTTGTGCTGATACTCCTGAACAAAATGGAGTAGCTGAAAGAAAACACCGTCACATTGTTGAAACTGCTTGTTCTCTTCTTTTATCTGGCTCTGTCCCAAGTGAGTTTTGGGGGGACGCTGTCCTCACTGCAGTCTATGTCATTAATCGGATCCCATCTTCTGTCACTCCAGGTTTGTCTCCCTTTGAAAAATTATATGGTTGTGCCCCTGATTATTCTACCTTGAGAGTGTTTGGTTCTACTTGTTTTGTGCTTCGTCCGCATGTAGAACGTAGTAAGTTGTCTTCTCGTTCAGCTATTTGTGTTTTTCTTGGTTATTGTAAGACTCGATGACTTAGAGATTTTGATATATGACAAATACAATTTAATGTGTGTGCAAGCGTTTTAGTGTCAAATTGCAAAGACAGGTATCAAGCAGTGATCAACAAGTTCATTAAGCAAATTCAAGGAAAATATTCAAGGAAGAACTTGAACGAATCAAGGAGCTGCATGTAGAAATCAAAAGAGCAAAGTCAAATATCAAAAGATCATCAAGACCAAGCTTAACGGAGAATTTTAGATTTAAGTCTTAAATGATTTGTAAGAGAAAGAAATCTCTTAGTCACAAAATAGCTCAACTAAAAAGATGCATGAAGAAAATCAATTTTCATAACCTGCATTAAAAGGAATAAGTTTTCGTTAATGAAAATGATTTTTGGAAAGAAGCGCTCGTCCATTAAAGTGATAGAAGCGCTCGTCCACTAAAATGACAGAAGCGCTCGTCCACTAAGCTCGTCCACTAAAGTGATTCAAGCGCTCGTCCACTAAAGTGACAGAAGTGCTCGTCCACAAAAGTAACAGAAGTGCTCGTCCACTAGGTTACGTTCAACCAGTTAAAGGAGTATCCGTCCAATGACGTGGCATATGGAGCTCGTCTACTATCAACTACAAGCCCTGAGGATTGAAGACGACGCCGATGTGGAATCTTGTTTCAAGAACCAGAATCAAGAAAACAGATTCTGTTATCAGACCCAAATCTGTTTTGATCGATCTCAACGACTATAACTTGTTTTTCTATATAAAGAGGGATCAACTGAACACTTTAAAAATCAATACAAAACATATCAAAACACATTAGAATTTCACGAAATCAATTTGAGAAATCATTCTTCTTCTTGGTTGAGCTTTATTGTGAAAAGAGTGTTTCATTCTCATAAGTGCTTCAATTTGTATATCTGACTATTGAGAGTTATGAATCAATTTTTTGTTCTATTTGATTGTAAAGAGAGAGGGAGTCTCTCTAAATGATTAAGGTGAGGTATCCCTTAGGAAGAACATCGAGGCTCTTCACAAGAGTGTGGTATATCGAGGTGAAGGAGTGCTCTGTGGTGTAAAGGTTTTTCAAGGTACCTGGCTAAAGCTTGTTGTGTTAGTGTGTGAAAACCCACAGGTGGAGTCGGGACTGGATGTAGGTCACAGTGGTGGTGACACTACAAAAAAACAACTGTTTAGCGATCGGCATATTCGGTCGCTAAACTTTCTAATTCGATCGCTATTTAATTTAGCGACCGAATTAGCGACCGATTAATGGTGGTGGCTGATAACCTGGTCGCTAAGCTTTTAGAGACCGAAATAATAATTCGGTCGCTAAATGGCGACCGTAATTGGTCGCTACACGGTTGGTCGCATTGTTTGTGTAACCATTTTTAGCGACCGATAATCGGTTGCTAGTTCGGTCGCCAATGTTGGTTACTGTTAACCTATATTAGCGAAATGTTTAGCGACCGAGTTTGTATTTCGATCGCAAATTTGCGACCGATATTTCGGTCACAAAATTATATATTTCGGTCGCCGTATAGTTGGTCGCATGCTCAAATAACCCAATTTGGTGACTGATATTCGGTCGCAAATTTTGAATTTTTTTTTATAAAAATTTTCCTGTAACTTAATCTTACCGACCAGATTTTGTTTTCCAGCTATTACCCCATTGATTTTTAATTTCTGATATAAACAAAATACACCAATATTTTTTTTGAATAAATAGAAAACGTAAATATGATGTACTAACGATCCAAAACACCACAGTCAATATGATCAAGAAAACACATACATTAATTAACCCAAGTTTAATAATTGTTTATAAAAAAAAAGTTTAATAATATACTAATCAACGATCAAAACATAAAAACACACCACAGTCAATAAGTACTAATCAAAATATCAAAACTCATCAATCTTCCAAAGGGATGAACATGTAGAAGCGAGAACCCCCAAGGTACTTAAACTTTGTCAATACACCAGTGGACAACAAATACAACTCCCTGATACCATTTGTGTCTGTTGTAAAATATGGGCGATCCTCATGGATTACTATATTCCCATTGAACAGATTTCCGCATTTGTCTTCAATAGTCACAACACGCGGTATTCCGTTTCCCCAACGACGGTAGAATGATCGCGGGATTGAAATCAAATCCTGCAAATACACAAGAACAATTTAGTAATGATTATTTTATGCCTTAACCATCATTACGTGAATCCGATCGTTATTCTTAAGTTGATGAGATACTGTACCTGGTCTAAATGGATGGCTGTCTCAAAACATTTAGTCGGATCCATTTTCTGATAAAACGATAAGGAAAACAAGTCATATAGCATACTAGCATACTAGTATGTTAAAATAGAACAAAGAAATGCAACTTCACATGCAACTTAATAAGAAAACAAGTGATAATAAGAAAAGATGGAAAGATCCATGTAGCATACTAGCATGTTAAAATAGAACAAAGAAATGCAACTTCACATGCAACTTTACAGATTAGCAAACATATTAGTTTTCAGGAAAGCAGGTGCTTTTACGTCGTTTTGAAGGATGGTCATAGAGAGGAATTTTCCTACTGGAAATGCCTAGATAACCTAGTAAGGATGGTCATCAACAACTATTTCTGGAAAGCTCCATTGCCTAGTGAAACAAATGAGTAGAAAACCAGAGTTGCTTTCATAATATTGTGTACATAACTGCTTTCTAATGTGAATAATGTTTGAATGATGACGGCACGTCATGTGCCTGGCAAATTGTGTCCCACCCTTCATTTTATCTAACCCTATACTTAATCCTTCATTATCTAAGATCTTGGCCTTAAGGCAGAATTAAAGAAAAACCTCAAACTTCAAGAATCCTTCAAGCACATCCAAAATATTGAATGAGCATGTGTGCCCTGAGAAGGTACGCATGCTCATTAATATTGAATCTCAAATAGGAAACTAAGGCTTTCGTAGCTTAATAATTAGCTCTAGCAGAAAATAAAACCATTGACTTATAAGGATTGCAGCATACTTCAACAAATATATATTGAAGCATATTTCAATACAAACTTAGATAAAATATAGTAGCAAACATCCTATCGAGCTCCGCTCTCCACTAACAAGTAACACATAATTGTCAAACACATGCATAACTTCTAAATTAGCAACACACAACAAGCATCTCGCCTTTTTGACAGGATCACATCCTATTGAGCTCTGCTCTCCACTAATGGCAATCAAGGCATAGAATTGACACATCCATCCTATTGAGCTCTACTCTCCACTAACAAACAACTTATAAAGTTTACAACCACATGCATCAATTTTAATCTACCAGCACACAACCAGTATCCTATTGAGCTCAGCTCTCCACTAACAAACAACATATTCAATTGCAACCACATGCATCATTTCTAATCTACCAGCACACAACCAGAATCCTATTGAGCTCAAATCTTCACTAACAATCAACAAATCAATTCAAAGTCTTCAAAAATAAGTGATTAAATTCAATTCACATGTGACTTAGACATCTCAACAGATACGGTTTAACAAGACCATGTCATGGTAGTTGACCGCGCTGTCGCCACGCGCCAAAAAGAACGAGCGATTATAAAATAATGCAGTATAGTGCGACAACTCGAGTATCGTCTCTCAATGACTCTTTAGTTGTTGTTATTATTAACAGAAAATTAGTAAAAGTTAGAAATGGGGGGTTTTGATATTAAAATAAAATAAAGGAAACAAAATAAAAACAGAGTAAGAAAAGAGATTAACAAATAAACTAAAGACGATTAACCTACTGTTCTCGGTTTCCCCACTATCATCGGTTCATGCATATTCTACTAAGCAGATACTAATCCCCTCCCGGTTGTAGCAACAATTAACAAACGAAAACCGCTACTACAAATGTATGTTCCTATTCCCGAAATAACAAACGGGGTTAAGCTCTCATGAACAAACGAACATGAATGAACACACGCGAAATAACAAACGCGATTATATATAGGAACATAACATCACCGAAATGAAACAATACCACACTATACATTCCTGAAATAACAAACAGAAACATACAGCATTGCATTGAAAAGAGAAAAGCAAATGAAAGAGGAATCACAGAACCTCAAGTGTGGTAATGGAAACCAATTACAGTAGATTAATCTAGGAGACTAATTCTCCATTACAGAAATAAACATTAAACTAAGAGAAAAACAAAAGACTAACAAGCTCAGAAACTAGCCAAAACTGCCTAATTCTGACCACCCTTCAGTTCTGCCTAAGACTGTTTTATATACACGTTTCTGGAATCCAAGTCCTCGCGAGGCGAAGCACTGCTCGCGAGGCGAATTATGCGAAAGGTCTGCAACTCTTGGTCTTCTCGCGAGGCGAGAATATCTTCGCAAGGCGAACTCTTCAAATTCCCAAACTGCAACGCCCGTGACCTTCCACACGGGCAAGCCGTGATCGTCTCTGACTTTTCCAAGGTAGCATTACTCACGAGGCGAGTCCAGTCTTCGCGGGGCGAGACAGAAAGGATGCAATTTCTCTGGCACAGTCACCTTCTGGTTCGCGGGGTGAGCAGCCTTCTCGCGAGGCGAAAGCTCCAGATTTATTCCTTTTTATTAACCTGAAAATAGAAAATAAAAGTAAATACTTTATTCACTCTAAATCAACTAAATTAACTTAAAAACACTTTACAGACTCAAAATACTACTTAGGGACAATCAAATCTAATTTGGGTGAAAATGATATAAAATTAGCACAAAGCCAAGGTCTTTACTGGTTATAAAACCAGTCAAACAGAGGCTCATCAAAATACCCCAAACTTAAACTTTGCTTGTCCTCAAGCAAACTACACTCAAAAACTTAAAAAGACAAGACCTGGCAAGCTCAAAAGATTCAATCAACTTTCGCACAGATTTCAAGCAATTTATCAAAATATTTTTCAATGTTCCCCCCTTTCAAACAAAACAATCCCCACATTCATTTATTCCAAACAGTTGAGAAATTAATCATTCAGACAATCAGAAATCTAAGCAGGGGGTCAAAGTTACACACAAAAGGGAGATCACCAAATCCAAACAACTGCCTTCCTCACAAGGGAAATTTGTGTTTCACTCAATCGCTCAGTTTGTGTCTAGGCTTTCACTCAATTTCACTTTTAAGAGCACTTCCCATAAATTTGGTTCTCATCTCTAAATGATTCCCAAAAAAAACATGCAAGCAACATCAAAAGGACTTTTATGGGTTGTAATGGGGCCTGGCTAAAGGTAGGATATACAAAAGTACTAGGCTGAAGACCCTAGGAACTAAGAGAGCATGAACATTATTTACACTTTGAAATTCACTCAAGTTCCTTTCTTAATTTTTTTTCTTTATGCTTCTGGGTGACTACAACCTTTTTATTTCTTTTTGGCATTTTTGCACTTTTATTTTTATTTTTTTATTTTTTTTCTGTTTTTCTTTTCTTTTCTTTTCTTTCTTTTTTTTATTATTATTTTTTTTTTCACAATTTTTTTTTTTTTGAAACATAAATTTTTTTCTCAATCCCAAACAACATGTTATACCTTGCAGCCACCCCAAACTTAGTTTCTTGCACCCACTCTAAAATTACATGCTCTCCTAATCCTAAGATCGGGTTAACGTGGTTTTCCAGATTTTTGGGCTTATAACATTAGGTTATCAAGAATTAACAGGCTAATAGGCTCAAAGGGGCTAACTAGGGAACATGCATTAGGGATGGTTATTTTAGGCTAAGTAGTTTTTTACAAAGAAAATGCCTAAATCATTTGAAGCAAACATATAATCATGCAAACCAAAAAGAGATTCAATCAAATTCAGGAAAGTGCAACTTAAAAAGTGATTTTCACACAGTTTAAAACATGTTGGAGGCTCAAAACCTCACCTGGACATTTTTTGCAAATTATTTGAACAGAGATACTATCCCTAGTGTGTGCTTCCTATCACCCCAAACTTATCATAAATCATGTCATCATAACAAAATCTCAAAGTTCAGTTTTCAATTTCACATGGGGATCAAAATTCAATTTTTTTCAAAATCTAGGGGGAAACAGTCAAAACATATCATGCAATCAATCTATGCAAAAATTAATAAAATCCATCAAACTTGTCAATACCAGACTCAACACAACTCCCGAGCTTCTCAAATTATTCAGGAGCTTTATTAAAAACAAAACAGAAATAAAGCAAGGAAAAGAAAATTAAAAAGGAGAAAGGGTTAAGAAAACTCATTGAAGGGCGGTTCCACCAGGATCCCATTGCTTGTAGCATAAGGCCCACGTGATGGACAAAGAGTAGAAGTTCATTCCATGCTTTCCTAACTTGCAGCTTTGATCTGGAGGTGAGCGTTTGACAATTATGACGACCTCGCCAAGTGCGGCGGACTTCTCACTTCCTCTCGGGTCACAGACGACCGCTTTCTCTACAAAGTCTCCCCAATAGAAGTGGGGCTCAACCTCTTGGACCGGCCATGGTGCAAGATCCAAGGGCTTAAACTCCATCACTGGTTCCTCAGGGGGAGGTGGTAAACAGTTAGCTGGGGTTACTGGTGTTTCCGGTGTTGCTGCAACTTCTGCAAGGTCTTCATCCACTGCACTAACAAATTTTTCACCTGCTATACATGCAGAGATTTCAGTACATACCACACAAAGGTTAGAGTTGGTACATATATTACAAGAAAATGAATCAGAAAAAGTTAGAATGTCTGGGAATTCTTCACACAGTGCATCCACCCCATTACTTTCAACACATTCATCTAAGACCAAAGATTCTTCTTTATCCTCAAGCACGGTGGAGCAAATGTTCTCCTGATCCTCCTGATGCTCATTTTCTGTGTTTCCTGAACAGTATAAAGCTGCATAACAGAATATACACAAAGCAGCACTGCCATCACAATAACAATCATTAGAATCAGGGGATTCAACACACAATTCATCATCAACAGAAATATTATCACAATCATCATCAGAAATATTTTCAGGAATAACTTGTGCCTCTGTAGGTTCTTCAAGGGGCTGTGGAGTTAGCATTGCAGCCGAGTTGGCGGAAACTTGATTAATTAGAGCCCACAACTTCCGAGATTCAGCTTGGCTCCTCTGGTATTCAGCCTCCATCCTCTGTTGGAATTCGAGATTTTGTTGTGCAAACCGTTGATTGCTCTCTTCCATTTGTTGTAGCATTGAAGCAATCTCATCCAAGGTGCTCTGTGAAGGTTCGGAAGGTGCAGAGGTGGTCATTTGGCTAGGATAGTATGGTGGTGGCTCACTAAAATTAGGATAATACATGCAAGGCGGTGGTTCATAATAAATATTAGGCAAATATCCATACATGTAATTATCCATGGTAATCAAACATCCAGACAAAGCAGACAGAACTAATTAGCAAAGAAATTTTTTTTTAAAATTTTTATTTTAAATTTTATTTTCTGCTAATAACAACAAAACAGAGTCCCCGGCAACGGCGCCAATTTTTGACCGCGCTGTCGCCACGCGCCAAAAAGAACGAGCGATTATAAAATAATGCAGTATAGTGCGACAACTCGAGTATCGTCTCTCAAGGACTCTTTAGTTGTTGTTATTATTAACAGAAAATTAGTAAAAGTTAGAAATGGGGGGTTTTGAGATTAAAATAAAATAAAGGAAACAAAATAAAAACAGAGTAAGAAAAGAGATTAACAAATAAACTAAAGACGATTAACCTACTGTTCTCGGTTTCCCCACTATCATCGGTTCATGCATATTCTACTAAGCAGATACTAATCCCCTCCCGGTTGTAGCAACAATTAACAAACGAAAACCGCTACTACAGATGTATGTTCCTATTCCCGAAATAACAAACGGGGTTAAGCTCTCATGAACAAACGAACATGAATGAACACATGCGAAATAACAAACGCGATTATATATAGGAACATAACATCACCGAAATGAAACAATACCACACTATACATTCCTGAAATAACAAACAGAAACATACAGCATTGCATTGAAAAGAGAAAAGCAAATGAAGAGGAATCACAGAACCTCAAGTGTGGTAATGGAAACCAATTACAGTAGATTAATCTAGGAGACTAATTCTCCATTACAGAAATAAACATTAAACTAAGAGAAAAACAAAAGACTAACAAGCTCAGAAACTAGCCAAAACTGCCTAATTCTGACCACCCTTCAGTTCTGCCTAAGACTGTTTTATATACACGTTTCTGGAATCCAAGTCCTCGCGAGGCGAAGCACTGCTCGCGAGGTGAATTATGCGAAAGGTCTGCAACTCTTGGTCTTCTCGCGAGGCGAGAATATCTTCGCGAGGCGAACTCTTCAAATTCCCAAACTGCAACGCCCGTGACCTTCCACACGGGCAAGCCGTGATCGTCTCTGACTTTTCCAAGGTAGCATTACTCACGAGGCGAGTCCAGTCTTCGCGGGGCGAGACAGAAAGGATGCAATTTCTCTGGCACAGTCACCTTCTGGTTCGCGGGGCGAGCAGCCTTCTTGCGAGGCGAAAGCTCCAGATTTATTCCTTTTTATTAACCTGAAAATAGAAATTAAAAGTAAATACTTTATTCACTCTAAATCAACTAAATTAACTTAAAAACACTTTACAGACTCAAAATACTACTTAGGGACAATCAAATCTAATTTGGGTGAAAATGATATAAAATTAGCACAAAGCCAAGGTCTTTACTGGTTATAAAACCAGTCAAACAGAGGCTCATCAGTAGTCATGGACTCTAGCATTAACAAAATGCTTTTATTCTTATAATCACTAGCCATCTTTATATTCCATGATTTATATACATTGTTAGTTACATGGTTTGATTTATACTTAGGATCATTTGCGAGTCTCATCCACAACTCTTTAGGTCTCTTATAAGCCAACAAACAATCTGTTGCCTTCATATTAATTTTTCTCAATTGTGTTAATGCCTTGTCAAACATGTACTTATATATTATGAACCATACCAACAACCCATAACAAAGTTTCCAGCATTAAAGTGTTATATACCTCTTAGTGAAATTATTCAACAGGGGATTACAATAAAACCTACATAAGCAACTTACAACACATAGTCACACAACCATAATTGAATAAAACTGATGCACATTACCATATTGTATATGATTCAAGTACCATCTATAAGCAACAAAATCAATCAAAACAAAGAATTGGAAGCTATATACATGTGTTTTGCATAAGGGAATGTTCACAGCCCCATCATCAACTATGTCCTTGGTGATGCTGTCCCTTTCACTATAAAATCCTTGAACCCTTTATTCCCAACATCAAACAAAACACATCCAAAGTCTATCTATTTCTGTTTTGTATTCTTGTTATCATCTAAAATCCAAATCATGAATTGGCATCAACATAAAATAGACAATCACAAAAGCATTGAATGAATGGAAATTTCAATCTACAAAAAACACTAGACACTATGACCCATCCCATCACAGTAGCAATACAACAAACCTTAAAGATGAGGAATGAGGGATGATAATTTTACCTCCTTAGTGATGAACAGAGACGCAGCAAGGGGATGAGGAAGTGGAGCAGTGGTGGCTCACCGGGGGTTGCGCAGTGGTGGCTCACCGGAGGTGCGCTGGACAGAGAAAGAGAGAAATTAGATAGAGAGGAAGAGAGCAAGAGAGAATGAGAAAGAGACACAAAGCAATAGAGAACTTATGGTGGTGATGTTGTGGTGGTGTTGGTGGTGGCACGGCCGGAGCTTGGAGGCGGTCGGAGAGAGGGAAGGACTGTGGGGGAGGAGCTTCTGCGTGTGAGAGAGAAGAGAAGAAAAGAGAGAAATGGGGGAAGAGAGGAAGGAAATCGCGATTTAGGGATTTTATTTTTAGCGACCGAATTAATCGGTCGCTAAATCGGTCGCTAACTAGGTTGATTTGAAATTTGAATTCATAAATTTAGCGATCGATTTAAAATCGGTCGCTAACACGCTCTATTTTAATTTTTTTACGCGCCATTTAGAGACCGAATTAATATCGGTCGCAATTATAAATAAAATTTAATCGTTGCATTTAACTCGGTCGCCATTTCGGTCGCTAAAAAATCAGCAAGTTTTGACTTTTACTTTCCTTTATTTAGCGACCGAAATAGCGACCGATAACTCTGCTACGCTCTATTTTGGTCGCTATTTCGGTCGCAGTATCAACTATAACCAGGTTTCATGTAGATCCTACAATCGGTCGCCATTTCGGTCGCAAACAGCAACCAACAAATTCGGTCACTATTTTCAGTCGCTAAATAACCTTTTTTTTGTAGTGTGACTGAACCAGGATAAATCTGGTTGTGTGGTATCTCTAAACTCAAACTCTTTAATTTATGTCTTGCGCATATAACTATGATCTTGATGTTCTAAGTATTCAATTGATATCAGTTCTTGATCTGCATAATCAATATTAAACCTTGAGTAAACTATAATAATAACTGTGTATTCAATTCTATTCTCAAGGATCTATATTTGAATTGAATCTTGCATCATATGTGATCAAATTCGAATAGCTTAATTTCTGTTTCTTAATCACTGAAATTGAAACCTGCAAGTTTGTTCTTGATTGTTAATGCTTGTATCTGAAACCTGCATAACTAGTTCTTAATCTTTAAAGGCTTTATCAGTTTCTGTATTTTGTTATTATTGAGTTTTGAACCTGAACCTATTCTGTGATCTATTAATTCTGAATCAATCTTTCTTATCCTCGTCACTTTCTATTCAAGATTTCATAAAAAAACTCTTCACTGTTTTTGTAAAAGATCCTGAGACAAATCTGATTTGAAAAGTAAAGTTTTTGAAAACGAAGAATTTTTGAAAACTCAATTCACCCCCCCTCTTGAGTCATTGATGCCAAAACAACAATTGGCATCAGAGCTAAACTCTTAAGTTTGGCTTAACAGCTATAAGAGTATGGCTTCCAATGACTGTTTGAATGAAGGGGCTTCCCTTGCACTCCCTCCTGCCTTCAATGGATCTGAGTATATCTATTGGAAGGAAAGAATGATAATCTTTCTTGAGGCAGCAGGTGTTGACATATGGGATGCAATAGAAAATGGACCATTTGTCCCCTCTACTGTAGATGTTAATGGTGCTCCAAGAAATAAGCCTAAAACTGAATGGAATGAGGATGATAAGAAAAGATTTCAATATAATGCACGTGCTAAGAATATTATTACATCTGCTTTAAGCCATGATGAGTTTTTCAGGGCTTCAAATTGCAAATTAGCAAATTACCAGGTAAATTATATATGCATATGTATTTGGATCATTCAACTCAAAGGACCTTGCCAGCTATAATATATTAACCCCATTTCTCAAAATGTCGTGCATGCTCTGATCCTCGTTTATTGCCAGAGTGAAGAGTCATTCATTAGCTTTTATAAATGATATTTTGTTCATTATATTTTTTGGGTTTCAACTTTCAACTTTCAAGAGGAGTGTTATTTGGATAACTAATCACTAAACACCAACCACCCGAGTTCCCTACCACCGACTCATACCAGTAACTGGCCAGTTTTTGAAAATGGTCCTCGGTTTCTGGTTCAACACCGGTTTCAACGATTCAAAACGATTCTATGGTTTTTTCGATGTGAACCAAACCGTAGACACAACTACCAGGACATTGCTACTAGTTGTCCCCAATTCAATCGGTTGAACCGGCCGGTTCGATTCGATTTCAAAACATTACTATCACGACATCACTAGTCTTATTTATAGGACACAATTATGTCACGTGCTATTCTTAAGGACGAAAACTTAGGCACGAGCATGTTAGAAATACGATGAGGTTCTTCTAAATTAAAGAAAAATTTAAAGTGAGAAAGTAGAAATGTATTTATTATTGATTAGTTAAAGTAAGTTAAAATTTTAATATTCTTTAATAATCAATGATAGATATACATTTATTTTCTTACTTTATACTTTTGTTCACTTTAGAGAGGACTAATCCTAAAAATACATATACATTTTGCTTTTTGGGGGAATGATTAAGGGATTAAGGAATAAGTATAGATAACGTCTATTGGAAAATGTTGTGTTGAATAAATTAAAAGTTTAAAGATATGATTTTTAATAAAATAATTATATTTCTTGATTCGTTAATAAGTGTCCTTAAGATATTAGTTGACAAGCCAATTTTTTGGTCCAGACGAGGCTCGTGATGGACTTTATATGAGGGGAGGAGGAGAGGTGAAAAGGGAACAAGAAAGAGGTAGAGATAACGTGAGAGTTTAAACATGTACACCCACAATTCATATCTCGCAACTTAACCAACTGAGTTGACCCATAGAAACATACCTATGCCTTTTTTTTACCATTACAATCATGCATACCAAAATTAACCACTGGTCCTTGCACATAAATTTTACTTTGGGTCTTGTTACACAATGTTAAGGAATGATTTAGCTAAGGAATAAAAAAATATGTAAGGTTTATCAACGCTTGTTGGTCAAAGTGACCAGGAGTTTGATTCCCTTATAAGGTTTCATATTCGAGTTTTGTGTACAAAAAAATATAGGCACCGGAAAAGTTTTGCCTCCTTAAATAGATCTTATCGACTCGAATCGAATTAGTTGGAGTCTAATACGATTTCCAAATATTGAGGGTCTAGACAAAAAATAAGATTTGAGGGATTTATTGGAAAACAAAAAACTTCGCTTATCAATACATTGAATATATTATTTTTTTCAAGAGAACTTATTTTTAATTTCTTAATCAGTGTCCTAAGATATTAATTAACGTTTTCCTTTTACTTTTCATTTCTCGTGAGTGCAAATAAACCAATCATGTGTTATCGCATTATTAAAAATACGCCAAGTTACGTGTAAGTGGTTATCGGTATAAAAAACTTCAAGTATGTTATATCAAAATTAAACTTTTAAATTTTTATAAAAAAAAAAATTAAACTTTCAAATTAAACTCCCCATTATAACCCAGAAAGTGCGGAAACATTGGTGCTCTGCCCAGCACTATCCTAATAATTATAACAGCAAAATGTTGAGTCATCAATTCAATTTTCTTCTGTAAATCATTGTAAAGATCCGTCTCACTGCATAATTACCCGCATGATATTTAATGCATGACTGCTGAAAATTTCCCATGCAATTACAGTTAGAAACAGCTTAGCCTCCAGAGTAAAATCAAGTAAGGCCAAAACTTGTTCTCCCTCCCTCTATCAAAGACCACAAAATTTTTCATCTATGGTGTTTCAAACATAAATAATCCTTAAAAACGTAAATTAGCATCTGCAAAATATCCATCAAGATAAGCTCAGCAGTATTGTCAAGCCCCAGCCAAGAAAATTGTTTGAATGAATCAGCTTCTCTGCCTTGATATAAAATGTTATCCAGTTGTTTCTGTATTGTGGCACTTTGCAAAACCAAATGTTATGTATGTGCAAGATCGAAAGTGGGGCTGGGGACAGTATGCTGTTGATTACCAAAGAATGGTGATGAATTGGAAATAATTTAGAATGCCGTAGAATTAGAGAAAAGGTGCATCAATTTATCCAGAGTTTCTGGGTTAAACTTCCTGGCAAATAGATAACAAGGTCGTTTTGATCCATTCCACATGCAAGGTGTAATCAACACTGTTCTCTGCAAGGCATGTAATATGATATTGAAAACCAATGATAATTCATGCCTTCAATAATATCACAATATGGAGGACCTTAGAACCGTGTATACCTGTGCATCACTTAGAATATGTGGACTTTCATCAATGGACTGCAGTGAATGAAATAAATGTTGTTAACTATAATTGTAGATTAATGCTGCCTTAGAACCTTGTGAAGTAACAAGTCCTAGAAAGGGAACAAAGTGAAATTCTTATTCAAGGATTCTAACTAATTAAGTAAATTTTGTTTTCATTTTCCTTTTCTCTCTTTAGTCTTTGTAACTCTTCAAAGCTATTAATGTTCATTGGGAAATAATTTCTGTACACAAATTGTTAATGTTCGATGTAGAAATAATTTTCTTGCAAAAATATACTGATAAAGAATGCATAGTCCCTTTAGGTGGTCAACAAGGGTGGATTTAATTTATGGCAAAAGAACAACAAACTTCCTAAGGAGCATGATTATTGAAGGCAAAATTAGAAAAGAAATAGTTTCATTTTGATGATTCAATTGGAAGAACATCAAAACATCTTTCCAGCTGAAAGATAGTGTAAATGAAGGAAGACAGGAAAGAATGAAGTTTAGGTCACATACTGTTAAGTATTTCATGAGATGATAAGTAATATCCTTAGCAGAGAAAGCTCTTGGATGCCATTTTCCTTCAGACCAATCAACATATGTCACCGACCAATTTGCAATTCCACCTGGATCAACCATCTAAACACACACCAAATGACTTAGCAACAAAGGACAAAAACAGATTACATTGCCATTTAAACGAGCAAAGATTGGTGCACTGACACTAAAAAAGGTTGGTAAGTAGTGCTCATCAGAATAGCAGTTGCGTCCTCCCTCCATATTTGGCTGCAAGTTTAAAACATGAACAGCACAATTTTTATCTTTACAGATTCCAATATTCCTAACAACTTCTAAAATAATAGAATTAACAGCAAAAAGAGTAATCATATTAAGTATGTGGAAACAATGAGAGGATCCAACAATCCATCCAATTAGCAAAAATATCTAGCAAGTGACTATAAGTAACATAGTACCCTGCAGTGGTGCTTGAATTTTGTAAAATATAGACTGTCTGCCATAACTATTATAGCATGCTGCCGCTTCATTGAGAACCACTGCATTACAAATAAAGATGATCCAAATCAGCAGCATATCAGAAAAGTTTCTTTTTATTTTGGTACAAGAAAAGTTTCTATTGATCTCCTAAATGTGTACATTACTAGTAGTACAAAAGCCATTTTAAAACCAAATCTTGATTGTAATGAATGATGCTGCATTTTAAAGGGGAGATGAATGGGTAAAAGAAGGGTTGCTGTTGTAAAATTTAAACCCAAATGAAAATTTACGGCAGGGTATGGAATGAGCACAGATGGGATAGGGATAGATTCTTTAAACCAAATTAGACATGCTACTCCAAGTGAACAAGATAGGTTAACAAAAATGAATAATGACCTTAATGAAACACTTCAGTTAACTGTATACTTAAAGTTTATAATACAAGCATCAACATCTTTAGATATTATACCTGTGAACCCTTTCTGAAATCCTTCTCTTCTACTTCAGGTAACATATGGTGTATATACCTGCCGTTTCCATGAGGACCGGGATCAACGTAGCTGTTTTTTTTTCCCAAGGTGTGGAGGGGGAAACAGTAAAATCGGTTAGAATTTCCATCTAACAAATCTGCAGCAAGGAACCTTTAATGAAAGGAAAAAGCTTCGAAAGTTTATCAACTAATTAGTAGGAGATTTTTTGTGTAGTCTTACCATTCAATGAAGCTGACATTTGCAAACAATAAGTAGTTGTACACGAATTCAAAGTGGCGCACAGGTACACAACTGAAACAGAACTTGAAGATGTAATTGACTAGATTAAATCCACAAACTAAGCAAAACTTTTACACTCTAAAGAAAAACCAGATAACAAAATACCTTTCAGACAGCAAGACAAAATGTTGGTTATCAGGGTCTAAAAGTGCGTGTGTCAGGAGTCTCTTTTCTGCCTCAACCATGGAAAATTTCCCCCAAGCTACCTGTGACAATAATGTAGACCAGTTAGTATTATATTAAGAAAGATAGCATGCCTTTATGCAAAATGAATGGATGGTAAGTAATAGGTAATCATACATTAAAGAAAAATAATACATCAAAAATCTTATTGTTCTAGCTCCCATCAGAAAGAAATTCTGTCATCATCTTATGAATAAGGCTCATGCATTGTTTATTAGGACAGCCAATACATTCTCGTGCATATATAGAAAATAGATGTTCCACAACAACACTACTTTACCCTGCCTAGTTGATAAACATAGGGGCGAGTTTTTTTACGTATAGTAAAAATTGATTTATCTAAGTATTTGCTTTATATCTGTTCAAATATTCAGCATGTTTTACCAAATGCATGAAAGATGACTATTTGTATTAAAAAATCAACTTTGTTTACTGCTGCATAGCTGTCATGGCTGGGATGTGATTACTTGGATTGAAGTCTCATACTACCATTTTCCATAATCTGAGTAAACATTGGGTATCTAAGTAGGGAATCTGTTGATTTACACTCTGATGGTTAATAAGTTAATGGTGTTCTGATACACGGATTTGATCAATTCAATAAATGACAGTCATTATGCTTTAAGAACATCAAATTCTTTGCTTATTGATACAGGGTACTTTATAGAGTGCTCCACAAATATATTTCCTCCTCTTGCTTAAGGATAATGTGCATATGTTATCACTCCGCAAACTACTTCAGAAGCAGTAAGTTAAAGCAATATGAATCTAAATAAGGAACCTCAAAAAATTGTGAGCTATTTGGTATTAACCTATGAAAGTGCTTTGACAGTAAATTTGATACAGATAACATCATGGTTTAAAAATAATGATGTCATTTATGTGATTTACACATCCAAAGCATGTCTTATATGTCCCATACCGGTTCACTGTGAATTTCTCGGCCAACAAAATAACGGCTGACATGTACTGGTTTTTCCTTCGATGCATGTATATAAATTGAGAATTTTCCATCATGACCCTGCATTTTGTTATAACTAGAGATCAAATAAAAAGGAAGTAAACATATCTCTGTCACTTTTAAAAAGAAGGACTTGCAATTGGTAATTATATCCTGCAGTGAAAAGCATTCATGTAAATATGAAGCTTCTTCTCAGGATAAAATGAAATAGAATAATTTATGCTGAGATGAAAATGTATTCGTAAAAAATCATAAAGAACAGGATGAAATGCTTCATCGGCAGAAATCACCTGTCTCGAAAGGATGTCCTTATTTCCTGTCTCACCCATTTAGATTGTGCCACTTGAAAAAATAATCACATTATTCATTGTAAATGTGTCCCTTTTAAATAACATGACATAATCTAAATGGATGAGACACGAAATGAGACACCCTTGTGAGACAGATGATCTCTATCCATGCTAAATTCCCAAATAGACACTTGGACAGCGTGATCAAACCATTGCTTATCAAGAAAAAGTACAGTAGCTATATAAATAATAAACATAAATAAAACTAGAAGAATAAATGGTAGCAGCCATAGTCGTGGAAAAAGACAGGAAAGAAAGTGTATAGAATGACATACTTGAAAGAACATGTGCCATAGTTTCTCGAAAGGCAATGAACCCGGAGTCATAAACAAAAAAGCAACTTTAGGGGTCTTGGTCCGAACTGGATGAAGCTTGAGCAACTCCTTAACAACAACCCGAGATTCAATCTCATCATCAGTTAGTTCCCTTGAAAAAGCATTTGGATGCATATCATCATAATTATATATACGACAATGTCTGGAGGAAAAGAATAAACATGTTGTGGTGGGGCTTGCTACTGGATAAATGAAGGCAGCAATCAGAAAAAGGCACGCCACAGCAATCAATGCAATGATCCAAGTTGGCCCCCTTAGTGAATGCCTCCTTGTCGCTACCATGATCTCAAGATCTCTTGTCTCTTATGCCTTGTGTTGTGGCTACATGCAAGTACCACTCTCTTCATTTAAGACATGTATCAACTTTTCTATATTCAATGTTGTCTTGACTCACTGTCACTGTACATAGGAGAAAACATACATATATTATATATAAATACATCCATGCATAAACAAGCGACATATGGTTAACATTATATACTCTTATCAGCAATATATTAATTACAAACATGACTCGGATCTAATTGGTTTTGAAAAATAAATTCAATAGAGCCAGAAAGAAGCGTGAACATTAATTAATAACAAGAAGGGGACACAGATATAAACACATACAAATATTGCGATGACGTAGAGGGATAGTGGCAATGCCTTTGATCCAATATTAGGCAGGGTGGTATAGATTAATGGTATTGGTTTTGAACACAGAACAATGCAGTGTGTGTGTCAATGGAAGGTTGGAGAAAGTGAAAATGAAGGGAAGTGTGATCGATCTAGTTACCTCTCAGGATTGCCAGAAGAATTGAACAGAGAGTTCAGCAAACTGCGGCGTTCTTGCCACCTCACTCACACACTCAGTCTTTATCTCTCTCTAAGACTTTATATCGAATCATAATTTATTTTTATTTTTTTTTAAGATTACTATGTGCGAAGTAAGTGATCCCTATCGGGATTAGGAAGAAATGCTTTCAATAAAATTCGAATTATTATTATGTAATTTGAAGGGATAATGTAATGAGTTTAATTTTTATGTATCATCGATATAAAGTTACTGTAGGATTTTAATACTGATATCCAATAATATCTTGATAAATAATGATTTTTGTTATTTTTTTTTTAATTATTAAAATAAAAACACATATGTCAAATTGTCAGTTAACGTCTTTAATTTTAATGGAATTTGTCTTATACGAAAGATAATTTCTTTTTTTTAATATTTTACTGAAATGTGGTGAGAGTAAGTATTTAAGTGCTTCCAAAAAGGTTATTAGTAAGATTATTTTTTGGCTTGTTTATTAGTAAGATTTAATTATATGTTATGGACAATTTTTTATATTGGTAATTATTCATCAGTTGTTATGTTATTAAAAATATTTGACTTTTATAATAATTGTCTTAAAATGTATATAAAAAATATAAAATTTATATACAGTATTTTTACCGTTCTCCAATAATAACATGACACGTGACAATGAATTTTCAAATGAGTGGCAGTTTCATTAACCCACCATCACCTTCTCCATTCCCAAATATTTCTTCTCTCTCTCCTGGAAAGCAACTAACACCTTTGTACTACCAGAAGGCAAAAAAATGTTTGGGAATAGAGAGGGTGATGGTGGGCTAACGAAACTGTTACTCATATGAAAATTCATTACCACGTATCACGTTGTTATTGGAGAACAGTACAATCAATACTGTATATAAGTTTTGTCCATAAAAAAATTGACTTAAAAGTCACATATAAAATATTTTTAATTGATTGATATAAATTTTTTATACACTTAAAATATATCATAATTAAACTCTTATTCCAGTAAAAAAAAAACTTATTATTAATCAAACCTCTTTATATTAAATTTAAATCTTCACATTTCAATATGAATGTAATTCATGTGCCTTTCTATATATGTTAAATAAATCTTCCTTTTATATTGTAAATGTTAATATATTTACAAAATTTATAATTAATTGTTATATCTGCTACACTCATTGATCTTTTACTTATTTCAATTTAAATTATTTTTAGTACAAATATTTTTCAAGAAAACACTGAAATAATTATACATCCTCTTTTTTTCAATTAATTACATTTTTATTTTTAATATTTCAATTTAGTACATTACTCAATATAAGAAAATATCATGCTCTAATATAATGCTTTTATTATTATTATTATTATTATTATTATTATTATTATTATTATTATTTTAGAAAACCTGCTTTAAGAATGGCAAATATTATTTGTACAACCATGTTCGACACCCAACACCGTATGCTGTGTATCATTTTTATTTTAATTTAACTTGAAACAAAAGTGAAAAAGAGAGATAAAGTGACCATATAATGTTTAGTGATTAGTTGTTCAAATAACACTCCTCTTAGGAATTTATCAACAGGACAACACCATTCACCATATAATGATATGAATCTGATATTAGTTTTCAAAATTAAAAAAAGAAAACTGATATAAGTTTTTATTACTCCAAAATTGACAAATCCCATTATAATAAGACTCCCAACTCCAGGAAAAAAAAAAAGGACTCCAACTTTTTTATTATTGTTATTCAGTATTATCAATATATCAATATATTACTCCCTTCCATCTCCAATAAAATAAATAATGATCAAACTCCAAGCTTTTATTACTCCTAATTTGACAGATCCTAATATAAGTTTTAATAAGTTTAAACTTGACCATAATATTACTCTTGCACATTTTCTAATTAAGATGCTAAGTTTTAATAATTTTAATAGTTTTAAATGGACAAACCAGCAATCTTAAAAACAATGAAAAAATTCGATAAAAAGAGTCTCAGTAAAAATAAACCCAATAGTAGAGAAAATTTTGGATGGTTTAAGTCATAGAGTATTGTTTAAAAGAAGTCTAAAAAAATAATTTTTTATGGGAAATTATGTATTCAATACATTCAAAAGAGATATACTTAATTTTTCAATGAATAATTACCTTGTTTGGAATCCTTAAACATGCCTTTAAGGTACTCATTATTAAGACCCTACATAAAATAATAGGAGTTGAGTAATAATTTCATTAATTTGCATAAAGTTAAACCTGTGTAAAAGAAATTACTCAGGAACCAGTGTATTTTTCAGTTGAAGATCCAATGAAACATATATATATTTAAATGAAGGTTGCGTAAAATGAACAGTGGAAATACATCAAATTGAATCAAAATAACGGCAAAGTACATGAATTAGCCAGGCCCCACTTTTGGAATATCATAATGCTCACTAAGATTGGCTAAATATTAATTAAATTCCAGAATCCTATCCCGATGAGACCTGCTTGCCATCTTTGCTAACCTTTGAAGCTCAAGTTTCTGTGTCTGCTGGAGAAATCGCCTCTCAGCTGGCGTTAGATGATCATCATATGATGCACCGTTTCCTCGGCTACCATACTTGTCAGCCTCATTTATGCTATCTTCATGGTGACCAGTTGACAATGTGTTTCCACCTGACATCCTCCAAAGTCAAAAGGATACCATTAATAAAAGAAATTGCAAAACAGAGCAAGGTAAGCTGAAGAGGGATATGATGAACCGAGGTCAACCAAGCATAGAGCAGCTAATCTGTCAAAGTATTGGTTACACAAGGTTTGAATAATCAAATTATTATAACGAGAAAACTCAACTATTGAGCTTCTCATTGAAATCAGATAAATCCTACCAAAATATATGCCACTATTCAATTGCCCCATTTATCATGATGAATCCATTCACATGTTCTGCATACCTTAATTTTGGAAGTTTATGTTAGGAGCTAGAACAATCAACAGTCACGTCGCTGCATGATTTTCAACTGTTAAAGATTCCAGATATCTAGACGAATATTATCAAAATGACTGCATACAGTCACGGCATGCAATACATGTAAAAGAACTAGAGACATTGAAATAGAGACCATGTGCGCAATTTAAAGTGACCCTAGGCCTGTGAATACTTAATTATACTTATAGGGATCTTCCTAACCAGTGCCCTAAGGATAAGTCTTTATTGATAAACTAAATATTTCGCTTCTCAAGGTTTTGAAAACATTATTTCCAACAAAACATTACCACTTTTGATTCCTTAACTAGTGCCTTAAGCATTCTCCTAGTTATAGTAAACCATATTTGCAATCTTTTATCTTTTCAAGACAATCAAATTGAAAGCTAAATGATGAATGAATGAGTCAGGATTCAGGAATTTCCTTAACACTTACGGAAACTTGAGGAACCGTGAAGTGAGATTTCAGAAGTGCAAGTACGAAAGTTGTGATAGCATGCCAAGTAATGCAGAAGACCCATACACACCAAGAACTCGCAATTCTGAACTCAACCACAAATGCAGAAATAATCAACATTGCCAGACTTGCGTGATCAAAGAAACCCTCAAAACAATATATGATGAATCCAAATTCCATCAGCTAAGAAACAAAAGAATATGATTTAAAGCAACCAATATAAACCTAAGAATAAATATCAGGCGTTGGATCAAATATTAACCGTATTTCAATGTTTCTTTGTCCTTTGAGTATCTATTATCTGGATCTTTAGCAGTCTGCATCACTCCATCCTGAGACAAGAAGAAGTTTTCCATAACCAAATTCGTTTTGATTGAAGGGGAAGAAAACAAGAATATTGAATTAAAATGGATTTTGTCATCGTTTGTACACATAAAATGGCAATATTCAGTGAGTCACAGAAACAAATATTTTAAAGCCCCACTATAGTAACTTTTTTACTATGCATCATGCAGCGGTCATTCTTGCTCCCCTCATCCCTATTCTCTGTATGTCTCCGTTAATACAGTTACAACTTACAACTTTTTTTAAAAATGCCCAGGTTTAGTATGATAATAAGCTGTAAATCCGATAAATAAATCTCCTCTGCTCCACCACTAAGCGCCTCCTCAAAGTATAGGCAAGCAATGTTTGATAAATTAAAAAATGGGCACTCTGAATAGCATATTCTTCAGTAACTTTGGAGACATTATACGACAGTATTCAACCAAATAAAATGCATTGACTAAATTGATGCAGACATCACCAGATCTCATGACTGATATGCAAGATCTGCTTACCGTGTTAGTCCAAGGAGCACAGTTCTTAAAATTAACAAAAAATCTCGAATAAGCACATTTTCTTAAAAAATCACTAAATGGGTAAGGTGCCATCAATTTTCATAAAGTTAACGAAATATTTCTGATGGTTTCCTAATGTTTTCTAACAACTTATTCATACATACTCTTGAATCAGCTTCCTTGAAAACATTTCATCCAAAACACTTATCCAGCTTTTAATCCTTCAAAAGATTCTTCTTTTCCATTTACAAACCTGGAAACACGGTAATTTTTTTTATGCATTTTCAACATAACTTTATTAACATCATCCAAATAGCCAACAATCAAGGAACATGGATAAGTTCTCTTTTCCAACTCAACTTGAGGTGTATCATTCTCAATCTAACACTTTTTTCACCCAGTCTCTTAATTAAGGAAGACTACTCCTAAACTTTAGGAACAACAAAAAAATATAAAATTGATTTTTTTTTTTCCTTCGTGGTTTTGGCCAACCCCATCAACTAACACCCCTCCTTCATGAATAAAAAGGCCACACTACTATAGTAACAGACAAACAAGTAATACTTGGAGTGAAATCCTTCACTTTCTTAAAAAGGTGAAAGAAATTTAATTGCCCCCACCCAAAAGGACTCCAATGCACACACTCAACACTTACACAGTTTCCAGATAGCGCACACACCTTGCATTGAGTGTGCCACAATTATTATCCCGAATGGTAATTGCTACATAGCAAATGGTTAAAGTAACGACTAAACAACATAACTCACTAAGTTCCCAAGAAATATTTGACACTGCTAGTTTGCTAACAAACATCAATCTCGTCCAAAGAGTAATAAAGCCGTTAGCAAACTCTGATCATAAAGAAAATGAATGTCAAATGACAAAACTCACACAACAACATCAGGAATGATTTTCTTGAACCAAACTACAAAATCAGTGGTGTATTGTTACTCATCTAAGATTTCCAACACGTTTACCACACTAGCACCTTTGGTTTTGATTGTTTGCAGAACTAGTGAAACCCTAATACATTGCATTCAAATTTCAAAAGCACACTGTAAAATTAAAAATAATGATCATGATCATGTATATCAAAGAGAAAATGATTATCACGTATAAACAAAAAATATATATGTTTGCTCTCTAACTCTCTACATGTGATGATTATTTTCGAATCTGGTCTCTATACTTTAACTCCCCGGTTTTAAAAATAACTCAATAGAATTTTTTTTGGACCAAGTTGAAAACGACGGCCACACATAGGACGCACAGGACCAAAAATATACTTTGACCTATAAAAACTTGCCAACCTAATCGAATGGAATATAACTCAAACCACGAAACCAGGGAATAATTGAATCATGCTATCGCTAACAGCATCTCAACAACAAAATAATAAGAGTATTGCATTCACCTGAAAGAGTTTCAGACAAGTGATGGTAACTCTTATCGTGCTTCTTCTTCTTCTTTTTAATCCCACCAGCTTTGAAATCCAATGTTTTTCCCTTCAGCTTCAACTTCCCAACCACCACGCCATCATACGCCGACGACATCTTCGCGATCAGAATCTTCCGAACACAAACTCAACTATCAGTCTTCTTAATTCGACACTCGTTCCTTTCGGATTTCCTTTCTAACCAGAATCAAAAATTCAAAATGAACAGAAAAAGCATGAGTAATTCAATCAAATCTTCGATCGAGAGATGTTGTCACTGTGACTATGGTAATGAAATGATACAAACTCAACGATCAACAATCTTCGCTCAAAACTCAGAGATTCAAATGCAAAATTAAAACAAAATATAAAAAATTGCATGGATTAGGATGCAGGTGTGGATAATGTACCTCACGTAGCAGTGAGAGCGAAGGTTGGCGTACTTTCTAGAAACAAGTCGAATCGTTTTCTGACTTTTCCCTGCTCTGGGACATCAACAAACCGTAGCTATCCTATTTACATTTGAACCCCTACTTAACCATTATTTATACCTCGCAGTGAGAGCGAAGGTTGGCGTACTTTCTAGAAACAAGTCGAATCGTTTTCTGACTTTTCCCTGCTCTGGGACATCAACAAACCGTAGCTATCCTATTTACATTTGAACCCCTACTTAACCATTATTTATACCTCCTTTCTTGTTTGGGCTGACCCATATTGTAGGCCCAAATCGAAATTCTTTTTTTGTGTTTGTATAAGAAGACCCAAAAAATAAAAGGAAGAGAAATTATAGTTTACCCCTTAATTAGTTTGTGACTAAATAAATTGAAAACATTTTTTGTGTTCACACTTATGCATCAACAATATTATGCATTGGCTCACGCGTATGGAAGAGCATCTGTTGGGAGGGGTCAACCCCTTAAATAGATCTCAGTACCTCGAGGGATGATCGGAGGATGCTCGGGTTTACAAAAAAAAATGCATTGTCTATTGTGTCTTTTCATCATTTCAAAGATGATACGGTGCAATATAAATGATGAAGAAACAGACACCACATTTTCAATACTAACAAGACAAAAGAAGGGTTTTACCCCCTTTTTTTTTATTTGACAGCAAGGGTTTTATTTATAAGTGCAAAAATTAGGGTATACCAAGTTATGCTATATTTATCGATTGATCATTAAATTAATCGAGATCTCAACCATTAATCAAGGATAGATATATACTTACACTTTGTTTGGACGAAGAGAAAAAAATAGAATGAAAGAAAATGATGAAGAAGGAAATGGAGAAAAGAGATAATGGATATAAAAGAATTATTTCTCTCAGTGTGTTTGGATGAAGAGAAAATGAGTAAAATAAAAAATCTATTATATATACAAAGTTAAATGTGCTCCAAGGGAATTCTCTTTTCTGGACGATGACACTTCAACAAGCCTTATGTGTCAACACGAGAGGGATTTGAGGAATAAATATTAATGCACGTTATTGCAAAATTGATACCACATTTGAAATAAATTATTACGAAATTTCGAAAGGTGAAATCATGCGAAAATCAATTAATAATCATGCGAAATTGATACCAAATCATAAATAATCAATATTGTAAAATCAATTAATAATCATGCAAAATCATGCGAAATTGATATCAAATATGAAAATTTCAATTAAACACCATAAATAAGGCATATCAGATCAAAATAAAAATGTGCAAATCTCACAATTTAATATAGAAATAGCATATCAGATCAAAAATTAATTCCATCATTTCAAATTTTGAATTTAAAAATGCATCTGTAAATTAGGTCATCCACACTCATTCTTTATGTGCTTATTCCAAACGCCACCGGCTTTCTTTACTATCCGCCTTTAAATTGTGTTTTTTTAATTATTTTCTTCCATCAAAGTTTGTTTATGCATTTGAAATCCATATGTATGTGTGTTGCTGATTGATGATGCTTTTCCCGCAGGATGATATCTATGACGCTTCGATGTAGAGATGATTTCGAAGGTGTTGATAGCAAGACATTGTTACAACTGTTGGATAATCCAAAACCATATTCTCAATCTCTCTTTTAACGTCATTATATGTGTGTCACTTGACTATTGACTTTGATCAACTTTTTCAGCAACAACATTTGTCCATCTTTTAATTTTATTTTCTTTCTCTTCCGGATTCTAACAATATTCCTCTATTATCACTGCTTTCTCTCTCTGGCTTTATTCTTTTGTCCAGCACTCTTCAAGTTCAATCTCAATCCTCAAAGCTCAAAATCACTGGTTAGTATCTTCTTTCTCATTATTTTGGATGTTTTTTTTTATGGTTATATGTTGAATATCACTAAACCCCTATTATTTTTATGTCATATTTCCGCTCAAAGGTTGAATATTTTATTTTATATAAGTAAATCAAAACTTTTTTTAAAAACATTGATATCATTATATAAAGTGAATAATATACAATTTATAAAAAACAAATATAACATGGGATTAACTTTAGAAAGCATTTAAAGACACTTATGTTTCTTTTTTACTTTCTTTTTCATATGAGATAACATTGTTATATAATTAGTTGAAATTGTATTGGCTTGATATTTATAAAATAAACATAATAAAATTATTTATAGATATTATAAAAATCATTCAGTTAAGGTTTTGGAAAAAAAAAATTGAACTAAGAAACGGAAAGTGTGCCATTCAATTAAAAGTTTTTTTAAAATACATTAAAACGAATTCATGTCAACAATTCTCAGTTTTAAAATATTAAAAATTATTTTATATAAATTTAGAAAAACATTTTTAGTACATATTCATATTAAAAATATTATAAAAATAACAATAATTATTTTCAAGAATTTTTTTTTTAATCCACTATTTTAATTTTAAGTTTAGTCAACTTAATTATTATTATAATTATCACTATTAAAATTACATGCTTGTATGAATTCTTAGTGGTTTATTTATTTTAATTATAAATAAATTTATTTTAGAAACAAATTGTTCCATTATATGATTAAAGCCAAACAATAACTAAAATTGTTGTAATAATAACTTTAATTATAATTATAATCACAAGATATTTTCAATAAATACCATTAATTAAATTATTATCATTTCATATTTAAATTTAAATAATTTTGAATGGATATTCGAAGCATAACCTAATGTTTATATGTCGATCATAGAACAAAAACAGGATGATTAGGCAAATATTAATTTGTACCACTAAAGGAAATAAAAGTTGTACATAAATATTGTGCATTAAAACAAATATTTAAATATCTTGAAATATATATTTTGCCACAATCCAAGTGTAATCTATCATAATGAATAAATATTCAAATTTCAACACTATTTAATTTTAATTGGAATCATTAAGGTAGCAAGCCTTAATTTTATTTGAATTTTGAAAGCACCTAAGTTAAAAATTTGGCATCAATTCAGCATAATGAATAAAATATTCAAATATCTACACTTTTTTGTATATTGATGCGTGATTTTTAGAAATATAAATAAAGGCAAGTGCACCTCGTCGCAATCAAGTAATACGGTGGTGAGACCGATTATCGTATCCACAGGGATTGGTTGTCAATTACCAATTCGCAAGCTTAACAACTATCTAGACTGAAATAAAGTATGAGAGATTAAACAGAAAATAAAGAAACAAAATATTTTTGCCTTTTTAGAATTTTGTCAAACACTTGGTATGCAAACAGGGATGTGGCTAGAATTGTCAGGGTTATACTACACTAATCCTTCCTTAATTGCAATGAAATAGTTATCAACACAAGTCCTAATTCAATTATGCCAATCAAGCCTTTTCTAAAATACTCAAGCCTAATGTCTTAGGTTCATTGAGCCTAAAACCCCAAATTAAACCCTAATGTCTTAGGTGGAATAATCTGAGATTTTGCATTAAGTTAAGACTTATAAGATTGCAAGCAGCCAACACCTATGTCTAGATTCTTGACCCACTTGGCATATGATTCATGAGCATGCCTTAACACCAACTTTTCAGTCATCTATTAAAGCAACATATCATTCCTATGGGTAGCTAATCCAAGGAAAGCATTAAACACAGAATCACATACTCATACGAAATAGAAACTTGCATTAAACACCAAATCAAATACAACAAGTTCAGAAAAGTTACATCTAACCCCAACAATGGGGATTTAACTACTCATGATAAAAGGAAATACAAAACAGAATGAGAAAAGGGATGGAGAACACTCATAGACAAGCTTCCTCCATCTTCTCCCCATCCAAGAGCAGAGAAAACGCCCCCTTTTTGGGTAGAAACCCTCTCCAGCCGCCAGCCTCAGCCAGCCTCCCAGTGCAGATCCCTAATTCTGTTCAGTGCAGGTTTATTTATAGGTTCGTCGCCCGTCACGGCCGTGATGTCCATCACGGCTAGGCCGTGATGTCCATCACGGCTAGGCCGTGACGCTTTCTGTTTCTGGAACATTTGGCATTTTAGGTCTCTCGCGTGGCGAGACATTGCTCGCGTCGCGAGCCTCCATTCCATGGCCGTGATCTCCATCACGGCCAAGCCGTGATGGTCTCTCGACTTGTGATGGTTTTGGGTCACGGCCGTGATGTACATCACGGCTAGGCCGTGATGCACTGTTTTCGACTTTTCCGCTTTTCAGTTTTACCCGATCATGGCCGTGACGGGCATCACGGCTAGACCGTGATGGGCTCTGTTTAGCTCATTTTCTTCCCTTTTAAGGCTCTAATTCATCCAATCTTCATTATAGCCAAATATGCACAATTTTTCTCCAATTTCTGCAAAACAACACACAGAAACCACCTCATCCGTTCCAAAGGAAAAAACTATACAAAATCAACACTAAATTGGCCTAACTATATGCAAATGCATGCAGAAATGTACATGAAAATGAGGTAAAATCACACTCATCATATATATTATAGATTATACATTATATCTATTTTGAGTGTCTGGAATCTTGAAGTGTGAGGTTGTGAGACAGCTTGATAATGGGGTGTGAGGTTGTGAGACAGCTTGATAATGGGGCTTGCAGTAGCAATCAGGAGTTTGTATTATTAAAAGTTTCTATTTTAAATGATAATTAAGAGTCCTCAATTTCAAAATATGAGGAAGAAGTCGAGGACTTCAAAATGAAGTATGTAACGGTGGCTCTTTGTATTTTCATATTGTGACCACCATAACTCGAGGACCACTTTGAATGATATTACAAAGCTACTTCCAAATCATTTTGTTTGTAGGAAATCTGATTCCTTTATCACATGGATATAACTACCATGTAATTTATTTTGTCAAAGGAGAATTATTATACTATTAAATAGAATAAGTCGCCATTGAGCTTTCATAAAGATAATTAGAAAGAGTGGAAGTTGTATTTCGATATAAATTAAATATTAAATATTTGAGCAGAAGTTTGTCCTTAAATATTATATATATATATATATATATATATATATATATAATAAATTTAATTGATCATATCATCTCATATTTTTTTCTTATCGATATATAATTATGTAATATTCTCCGTAAATTCCTCTCCTATGTGTCATATTTTAAAGCATTCCCTCCAAAAAAAGTTTGATGTGTCTCAACCTCATGCATTTGACGTCCACAATTATTGTTTGTAATTAGTCTACCATTTTTTTAAGGGGGGAAGTTTTGATTTATTTATTTTATTTATGAAATGTTTTAATTTACTTGCTTGAATTTGATGCTACGTTTTAATCTCTAATTTAAAAAATATGGGAATAATCAATGTAATAATAGTATACGAGCATCTAATCTATTTTCGACGAAGTATATGAGCATCTAATCAAATTTAAATATTAAAGTAAATATTACTGGTTTGGAAATAAATGTAAAGTATTAATGCAAATATTTTTTTAAATCAAAACTAATACATATAGGTAATAGTTAACTTACAATGGGAAAGGATGAGAAATAAATCAAATAAGTTTTCAAGATATAAGGAAAAAAATGTGATAGACAACTATAAATTTCTAAAAATAGTTAAATAATTTCTAGCCCAGGAAAAATAGAAGAAACAAATAAAATAAACTTTCAAGATAAAAAATGATATATAGATAAATATATGTAGATAATTATTTTTAAAAAAGTGATTAACTATGAAATGTATAAAATGACACGTATGTCCTCAAACTATTATATAAATAAACACATTTTATAATAAATATTATTTCAAAAGTGAAGTGATTAACATATAAATTATAAAATTTTATTTATTGTTTAATAAAAAGTTTGTCCTTAGCTTAAACATATAAATTTGTTATAAATAGAAAAGGAATAGCCATGTTAGGATTCAAAGAATATTTGTATTAATAATCAAATCAGTTTACCCAAAAAAATAAAATCAAGCGTGTACAAAGACATATCCAGATATATTGTTCAAAACAATCCAAAATATTTTGAGATATTTTTTGACATTAAAATATTCCGAGATATGATAAAAATATTATGAGATACTTTCATATAATGAATTAAAATATTGATAATCAAATCAAGTGTGTACAAAGACAAATGAAATTAAGGGTGTTTGTGGATGAGTTTTGATGCAAAAAGTCACCCGATCCAAAGATTAAAACATCATTCGGTTCGATTTGAATTGTTTCCTTAAAAATTGATATGATCCGATTAAATGTGGTTTAGATTGGATTGGATGGTTCGATTTTTACCAACATAATAATTTAAAAATAAGTCCAAATAACATTATAAGATATGACATATAACATACTGAAAATTAAAATTTTATGAGGTAACGTGTTTCAATTTTATGTTCATTTCAAAAAAAAAATCAAATTTATGTTTTGAAGATTATAAATAGTAGAAATTTACGTTACATTAAATTAATAAGTATTAATAAAAAAAACAAATAAAAAGTTAATAATGCAAGTAGAATAAATATACATTAAATTTTATATATACGATTTAGTTTGAATTAGTTCAGTTTCAAATAAAGGATCCAAAATCTGTTTTGAAATGGTTTGGATATAACACCCCAAAATCAATTAGCGTTATTCATAGGGATAGTGAGCTCTTAACTTTTAACAAAAATCAAGAAATATGAATAAAAAGTATATCCAGAGATATTGTTTCAAAATAATTCAAAATATTCCAAGATGATAAAGATATCATGAAATACTTTTTAGATAACTATTTAAGATATTCATCCATCAAATCCGCATATATTCACAACAAATTTAAATTTACTCTTTCTATATAATTTTCATCCCCTTTATTTACGTATGAGTTCCTAGCCTTCTAGCCTCTGTTCCTTTCTCCTCCTTCTCTTCCCTGACCTTAGAATGCGCTGCAGAACCAATGCTTTTGGTTTGGCTAAGTTCACCTCCATCACAAATAAGTATGCCTCGATCACCATTGCCACACAATGATCTGGTCCAAAACCTCAAAGATGGTTTTTTTCTTCTTTTCCATGGCACTAGGAAAGATATTATTGGCTTTTTTAGGATATCACTTTCTCGTAATTGCGGAGACTAACTCCCCTCACGACACTGAAGAAATAATGTCTCACAACTAGTGTTTTTACATAAGCACAAATTAGGGAGCCATAGTCCATTGTTTAGGGTCTGAACTAGATTCATATCAATAAATAGGTGAAAATAATAAATACAAAAATCTAAATCCGGGAATAAAGTACAACCATAGGCTAGCAATTGGCCACGCCATAACTAAATCAGCATGCCACGCGTCAAAATTTCCACTGCTTAATGTTTGTTTTCCACCTCACCCTCTTCAAAACCCAAGCAACATACATACATGGCCATTCTCCTCAGCACGACACTTTCATTTCTTTGTCTCAAAACCACCATCCATTCATCCAAGTCCACATTAGCGTCAACAAGAATCATGTTCTCTAATCGCTCCCCTGCCATGAAGTCATGTGCCAAATCCGAACCCATGGCGTCTTCATCAGCACTCTACCAGGTGCCAGAGCAAGATGGTAACGACATGGACCGTGTGGCCGACCAGACATTTGGAAGGTACACATCCAATAATGCCAAGAGGAGTGGCAAAGGGACAGCCATTGTTTGGTTCAGGAACGATCTCAGAGTTTTGGATAATGAGGCGCTCTATAAGGCTTGGTCTTCCTCGCTAACTGTGTTGCCTCTCTACTGTGTTGATCCTCGTCTCTTTGCCACCACTTTTCATTTTGGATTTCCAAAAACTGGGGGTATATTCTTATTTATGTTCATTTATGTCTTTTCTAACAAAAATGCTGCCAAGAAATTTTATCTGAAACTCTAAATTGTTTGGCTACCTTTGGATGGATATGGAATGAAGTGGTTCCTAATAAAGTAGAATTATGAAAAGCTATTAACTCAAACCGTTAAGGATTGTAACTCAAACCATTTTATGTCACTCAAACCCTCCAATCCGGGTGTTTGAAATCTTCTTTCATTCCTTAGTTACTAACCACCTCACTCTCCTTCAATATTCTCAAACATAGTCTTACACAATGAAAGCATGTTTGTTGTATTTTAGATGGATGGATGGATGAGTGGTACTACCTCTTTATTATGAATATAATAATGTTTCATACACATCATCATATCACCTCACATCAAGCATAGTGATGTGTGTGTAAGTATGCGTGAATAACATAATTCCTTTTTTTTTTTCATACAGCAACCACTCTGGAATTTGGTTGTGTAGCATGACTCTTACTTGATTATTGTCGGTTGATATGGATTTAATTAGTGTGGTAGCATTTCACTCACATGACTTTAGTGCATTTTGTTTTTTAAAATAAAGTGGCAGCTCTTAGAATATGAGAAGGGAATTAATGTTAGATTAGCATTTAAGTTTTGAATTGATTGTTTTAATTTCGAGTAAATAACCAAAATGGTCCTGAAACTGTGAGGTCGTGTCACGTTGGTACCTCAAATTAAGGAAATTTCAAAAAGGTCCCTGAAACTATCAAACGTTGATCAAGTTAGTCCCTCCGTTAGGCAGGGTTCCTTGACGTCGTTAACGACGCTTATGTGACTGAGATGGGCACTATACACGCATATTTGAGGGACCAAATTGATACACCAAATTGACACTCAAATTTTTTTCAAAAACCCTATCGTTCATCTTCTTCTTCCTTCGTCTGTCTCTGGTTCGTCTCTCTACTCTCTCTCCTTCGTCTGTTCCCGTCTCTCTCTCTCGCTCTCTCCAACAATATCGCATTAGTGTAAACCGACTATGTTTGTACAATGCAATTTTGAAGTTTGTAATTGGAATTGCAATTGGAGCAGATTATCAAACATGAATGTTACTCGGTATGACTTTGCTTGTGCTGAAATCAATGGCTTGGTTTATGCTGTTGGAGGCTATGGGGTAGATGGTGACAGTCTCTCCAGTGCTGAGGTGTATGATCCAGATACCAACAAGTGGACGCTGATAGAGGGCCTTCGTCGCCCAAGATGGGGTTGCTTTGCCTGTGGATTTGAAGGTAAGCTCTATGTCATGGGTGGAAGGTCAAGCTTTACAATTGGAAATTCCAAGTTTGTTGACGTTTACAACCCCGAGAACCACAACTGGTGTGAGATGAAGAATGGTTGTGTCATGGTCACTGCTCATGCAGTACTGTCTGTATGGAGTGGAAGAATCAGCGAAAGTTAGCAATATTTAGTCCAGAAGACAATTCATGGAAAATGGTACCAGTGCCTTTGACAGGGAGCTCAAGTATTGGTTTTAGATTTGGGATTTTGGATGATAAGCTATTGCTATTCTCACTAGAGGAAGAACCTACATATAGGACTTTGTTGTATGATCCAAATGCAGCAGCAGGGTCAGAGTGTCAGACTTCTGGAATAAGACCATCTGGTTTGTGCTTGTGCTGTGTAACTATCAAGGCATGAATGATTGTCTTGTCTGCCTCTCTGAAATGGAGACCTCAGTGAAGAGAGTTGGGAAATAGAGCTGTGTACCTTTGTTGTTGTTTTGGTCTAGAGAATGTCTCTAGGATGATATTGTTACCAGATTTTAGTTTTGTGCTTTTGCTTGTTACTGTTAGTTTTATTATGCCATGCCCTTTTATGTAGTTGCAGTTGGAGAGAGCGAGAGAGAGACGGGAACAGACAAAGGAGAGAGAGTAGAGAGACGAACCAGAGACAGACGAAGGAAGAAGAAGATGAACGATAGGGTTTTTGAAAAAAAAATTGAGTGTCAATTTGGTCCCTGTATCAATTTGGTCCCTCAAATATGTGTGTATAGTGCCCATCTCAGCCACATAAGCGCCGTTAACGGCATCAAGGAACCCTGCCTAACGGAGGGACTAACTTGATCAACGTTTGACAGTTTCAGGGACCTTTTTGAAATTTCGTTAATTTGAGGGACCAACTTGACACGACCTCACAGTTTCAGGGACCATTTTGGCTATTTACTCTTTTAATTTCACTATCTATTCTGTTTTCATTGTGTTATGGTTTATTTGGCAGTATTGAGAGCACAATTTCTCCTTGAATGCTTGGCTGACTTAAGGAATAATTTGATGAAACGGGGACTTAATTTGCTTATTCTACATGGGAAACCTGAAGAAATTATTCCTTCTCTGGCAGAATCTTTTGGAGCTCATACGGTAACTCGTTGAATTCAAAATGTAAGCTAGTTCGAATTGATGGAATCTCAAGCTTTTCTGGTTATTGAAGCTATTTATGAATGTAATACTGTCAGGTGTATGCTCAGAAAGAAACTTGCAGTGAGGAGCTGGATGTTGAAAGGTCAGTCACCAGAGGTCTGCAACAAGTGGTGATACCGTATCCCGAGGAATCCACCGGTGTGACAAATTCAAACAACGTTCCCAAGTTACAATTTGTTTGGGGTACCACCATGTACCACATTGATGATCTCCCTTTTGATGCCACTTGTTTGCCAGATGTGTATACTCAATTCCGTAAGGCATGATACTTTCAGTTAGAATCTTAGGTAGTGACCTTGGCACTCAAACCAACATTTGACATGTGTAAGGTGTTGAATATTTTGTTGTATTTCAAAATTTTAATGTTCATGTTGCTTGATCTTATCTGGAAGTGGGTGTTTTTTACTTGGTTTTGGTCTTATATGACGATTTAAAAATCTTATCTAACTAATTCAAAAAAACTTTTTCAAACATGTGTTATCTGATTTTATTTTATCATAACGTATCTTATCTTATTTATCAAAATTTGTTAATATTTTGAAACTTTAAATAAATCTTTTCCTAACTTCTGATAGATACCACCTCTATCTTCTCCTCTTTCTCTTTCTTCCTGGTTGACAATACTTTAACATTCTTTAGTTGGGCTGTTATCTAGGCCAAATCGGGATGGAACTGTTAAACCCTGGAGGGTCGCGTTCTAAGCGGATAAAACCCTTAACAGTTTGATTCCACATGTTTCACCTCTTCATTTTTGTCTGTGGTTCTTGTTCGTGGTTTGTGTGGTGTTGCTGACCAATATTGGGCAACATAAGGTTGCCTGAGCCATGTTAGAAATATACCTCTCTAAGAAATGTCTTTACAAATTACACATGTCAAGTGTTGATTTGAGTGCCTATGATAGGAAGTTCTTACTTAAGAATTTTTGGATATTTTCAATTGACATTTATATGTAGATTTATCCGATTAGAAGTGGCTTTTAGTGCTACTTATGCATGCTAATGAGATCTAAACTTGTAGACTGTTGAAGGCAAATGTACCATACGCACATGCATCAAACTTCCAGCATCTCTTGGACCACCTCCAGCAATTGAGGATTGGGGATGTCTTCCTTCATTAGAGCAGCTGGGGCTTTGCTCACAGAATGTAGGTTTTGGCGTTTTGCCATTAATATTTGTAGGCATCCTTCAAGGTTTCTGTATGCTTTTACAAGAAACTTGTATCTTTTGAACTCAACAATGAAATGATAACAATTATTTTCTTTATTTTCTTCTTCTTGATAAAGGATAGCAAGGGGATGAAATTTGTTGGGGGTGAAACTGCAGCATTGAGCAGAGTATATGAATACTTTTGGAAGAAGGTAAGAGGCTACCCCAAACTGACAATTTAAATTCAATTTATTTGATGTCACTATTGGTGCATTTGGCTATTTCCTAAATAATCAGTTTGTTCAGTTAGTTCAGGAGTGACTGTTAACTCACTGGTCGTAGGTTCGAATCCTATTTGGGAAGATTTGATTCATTCCGAATTACAGATCCTTTTTTCTTTCCTTTTTCTTTTTGGGTGAATGTTCAGGTGTGAATCCTTGATAATGAAAAATCCTCTATTTAGGGATTGCTTAATAGAATCTATCACATAAATCATGAAATGAATGTATATATATACTGGCAAACTTAATATGATGGGTTTGCAATAACTTTGCATACATAAAACGAGGGATGGGAGCTATTTAATTTCATTTGACACAAAAATAGTAGAAAGGGTCAAACTAAAAATAAATTCATTACCTTCGGGACTCTAGTAAGATTTGAGACCTAATAAAATCGAGGGTGTATAGCATGTTGGAACCATTAATGTCGTCCTTTGTTTGATTATCTCACGCATTCTCAGTATTGCACATATGTAGGATTTGCTAAAAGTATATAAAGAGACCAGAAATGGGATGTTAGGGCCTGATTACTCTACCAAATTCTCACCATGGCTTGCCTCAGGAAGCTTGTCTCCTCGTTTCATACATGAAGAGGTTCAAGTTGTCAATAATCTCTGTTTTGTGCATTACATGATAGATAAAAAATGAGTCTGCTTTGACAAAGGTCAGCCTTTTCTTTATAGGTGAAGAGATATGAGAATGAAAGACAAGCAAATAGTTCTACCTACTGGTAAATTAATGTATAACTATATCATGTTTCTGGATGGTATTCTCTTATTTCCAGTTTCTTAATTATTCCTAAATATTTAATTAGCCTGTCAGGTTGGGTTTTGCAAAGTTACAAGAACTGCATCAAAAAGAGTTTTTGGCAGAGTATTTTGTTGTTGTTGGTGTAATGTTCAATTCTCTGAGTGTGTGTGAGAGAGATAAAATGAACCGAATGAATAAAAAAAGGTGGTGATGAAGGGATTAGGATCTTCTCATTTTTTTTCTCTCATGTTATGAGAGACAAAGACATAAAAACAAGTTTTAGTGGACTCTATACACAAAAGCAAATTTGGTTGTCTTTCTCTCTCTAACATAAGAAAAAAAGGAGAGGATCCTAATCCACGCTAAAGGAAGGAAAAAAATAGAAGGAGAAAACAACACCTTCTCAATCATCATGAAATGTCAGTAATATTGGACAGTTACATAATGACAGTTTTGACATCCTCCCCCTTCTCATTATGTTTTCTTCTTCTGAACCCATCTTTATTTTCACAGGGTTTTGTTCGAGTTAATATGGAGGGATTACTTTAGGTTTTTGTCATTGAAGTATGGAAATTCACTTTTCCACATAGGTATGGAACGGTTGACTTCTTTGATCCTCTGCTGTTTTATAGAGTTATAGTTTGAAAATTCTGCTGGTTTTATACTGAGGTGTCATTGGTGTTAACCATAGATAGCAGTTATGAAGTCCGAGTTAGATATGTTAGGAAACCCACGTTTCGTAATCTAATTTTGGACATCATATTTATTCACAATCATATAAGCTATTTAATTTATCAGGCTTAATTATAAGTGGCCTAATTTGATAAGCCCATAGACTTCAGAACTGATATGGGCTTAATGAGTAAATACCAATATTGGCCCTTTAGGGGATTATGAAAACCCTAATAAATCAATAATAAATCAATATATAAGGAACTAAAATGGTTGCGGTCCTCGTTTAACAAATCACAATATAGTTTCCCTTCTTCCCATTTGGAAAGAAAAGACAGTCCCATTGAGGAGTTAACCCCTTCGTTGCATTAGTAACCCAAAATAAATTCAATAAAAACCCTTTAAATCATTTAATTAAAATATACAAGTCATAGAAATTTTCTCAAATAATTAAGTCTGAAAAATGCCTCATATTAAGTAAAATAATAATATTTCAAAGTAATGAAAAAATATTAATAAATCTATACATTCGAATAAAAATCAAAAGCCTCAAAACCGGGATGTCTAACTACAATCCGTGAAAAGTGAACTGAAATTAATAAATAATGTCGGCATGGCGTGCTTAAACCATGCTACAATACCAATCAACTAAGCTAAAAGCAAGGCAATAACTCTTCAAGTCTCTCTGTCCTCAACAATATTGTCATCGGGCTCTGAAAACAACACTTTTTAATGAGATATAAAATCCCCGTGAACAACAATACATTTATAAAATATTTTAAAAATAGTGATGTTCCCAGCCGGCGCAGTAACATATTTTCCAAAGTAATGTTTATTAAAAATGTGTTTAGATATAACAGTTAATTCGACATCTAAGAAAATATAAGCAATAATCACATATTCAATAAGTAAAGCAAACCACACGTCATAACTATAACATCATTATTGAAGTGGCTCGGAAACCCCACTCGAGAGCCTCATAATTTAAATTGGTTCCTTGCCCCTTATCTGCGGTGACTCGGGAACCTCATTATAGAATTGATTCCTTGCCCTCTTCATAATCGACTCCTTGCCCCTATGGTGACTCGAGAACCTCGTAATTAAATTGGTTCATTTTCTCTCATTAACAGTGATATTTGAATTTTGACATCCCATTAAATGGCGATGTTACAAGTCAGTGCCCCTAACTTGGGTGACACAACGACAATCTTCACACATCACGCATACATTCGTCCATTCATACTTTAGAACATACATCCGGCAAGCATAACATCAATCCGTTTGTTTGGGTATTTTCCAAAGCATATAACAATTATAACCATACCATCATAAAAATCAAGTCATGCATACCAATTAAACATATATTATTTTAATCATAAACATTGGGGTAAATAAACACATCATAACATCAATTTAACAATTATCCCCTTTTATAAAAAAAAAAACCCAATTTTAGAAATTAGGATAATAACAACATGCATCAAATTAATTAAAAACTCCCAAAACCAAAGGGTAAACCCTTGTCAACACAAACAACTCTTATACCATGGAAATGGTTCGAAAAAGGTATTGCTGCTCACCTCTTGAAGTCCTCCAAAAAGCTCTAAAAATTATCTATGACAAAAGCTAGTGCTTCACTAAATAATTTTCTTCTTTTTGCCAATATTTTTTGATCTGTGTGACTCCATATTCAGCACCACAATTGGTAATCAACGCTCCCTTCTTTTATTTTCTTTTCCTTCACTGTTCGACGGCACAACACATACGCTGCTATAACTATTTTTTCTATCTTTTGGTGCTGAATAGGGAGTCACACAGATCAAAAAATATTGGCAAAAAGAAGAAAGTTTTTTAGTGAAGCACTAGCTTTTGTCATAGATAATTTTTAGAGCTTTTTGGAGGTCTTCAAGAGGTGAATATCAATACCTTTTTCAAACCATTTCCATGGTATACAAGTTGTTTGTGTTGACAAGGGCTTACCCTATGGTTTTAGGAGTTTTTAATTAATTATCCTAATTTCTAAAATTGGGGGTTTTTCATAGAAGGGGATAATTGTTAAATTGATGTTATGATGTGTTTATTTGCCCCAATGTTTATAATTAAAATAATATATGTTTAATTGGTATGCATGGCTTGATTTTTATGATGCTATGGAAATATAATTGTTATATGCTCTGGAAAATACCTGTCAAACAGTGATTGATGTTATGTTTGTTGGATGTATGTTCTAAAGTATGAATGGACCAATGTATGCGTGATGTGTGAAGATTGTTGTTGTGTCACCTAAGTTAGGGGTACTGGCTTGTAACATCGTCATTTAATGGGATGTCGAAATTCAGATACGGGGCAAGGAATCCATTTTACGAACGAGGCTCTCGGGTCACCGTTAATGGGAGGAAATGAACCAATTTAATTATGAGGGTCTCGAGTCACCATAGGGGCAAGGAGTCGATTCTGAAATGAGGTTCCCGAGTCACCATGGGGGCAAGAAATCCATTCTAGAATGAGGTTCTCGGGTCACCGTAAAGAGGGGGCATGAAATCAATTCTAGAATGAGGTTCCTGAGTCACCGCAGATAAGGGGCAAGGAACCAATTTAAATTATGAGGTTCTCACCGAATTAGGCAAGAAACTAACACGGAGTGGGGTTTCCGAGCCACTTGAATAACGTGTGGTTTGCTTTACTTATCGAATATGTGATTATTGTGAATATTTTCTTAGATGCCGAATTAACTGTTATATCTAAACGTATTTTTAATAAACATTATTTTGGAAAATTAGCGGGTACCATGGACAATTTTTCCGGTTATGGCGCCAGCGGTTAAAAGTGTTGTTTTCAGAGCCCGAGGACAATGTCGTTGAAGAGTTATTGACTAGCTTTTAGCTTGGTTAATTTTGTAGCATGGTTTAAACATGCCATGCCGACATCATTAATTAATTTCAGTTCACTTTTCTCGGATTGTAGTTAGACGTCCCGGTTTTGAGGCTTTTGATTTTTATTCGAATGTATGGATTTATTAATATTTTTTTCATTACTTTGAAATTTTATTACTTTACTTAATACGAGGCATTAATTATTTGAGAAAATTTCTATGACTTGTATATTTTAATTAAATGATTTAAAGGGTTTTATTGAATTTATTTTGGGTTACTAATGTAACGAAGGGTGTTACAAATTGTATTAGAGCGGCACCTCTTCCAGTACGGTGTGGTTCAGAGACTAACCAAGCGGAAGCTGGTGGGCATGTGACACCCGGGGCTGACGAGGATGAAGAGTGGTCGCCGGTGCAAGAAGGTACGAACAATGAGCGGCTCTTGGCAGGCTTCTAGACTGAGGGACACATGAATAAACTGATTATACACCGGAATGAGAGAGATCTTGACACTATATAAGTATGAGACTATACAGTTGATGGTGACTTATATGAATTGATTGATACTATCCATAATAACTAGATGCATCTTCTTTTCGAGAGCCCATAACTTGAGAACTCTACAGTTAAGCGTGCTTGACTTGGAGCAATTTTGGGATGGGTGACCTCTAACTTCCCAAGAAACATGAGTAAGAACAAAGCATCTTTGAAAAAGACCGTATTGGTTTATGGGGACAATCGTGAATCCATAAAGTAGTCGGGGATGTTCTGATTTGCCTTTAACTTTCAATTATCTAACATGTTGATTTAATGTGAGTGTTTGTTTATTTGGTTCAGTTTGTGTTGCTAGTCTTGTGAATGTTTACGCTCAAATCAATACTATCCCAATCTTGTATGAGACAAATTTCAAGATCTGGAAAGAAGCCGTGGAGATAATCCTCAGCTATAAGGATTTGGAACTTGAACTTAGGATAGAGCAACTCACTCCTACTCTGAAAAACCCCAATGAGGTCAAAATTGAGAAGTGAGAATGCTCCAACCAAATGTGCTTGATGATCATCAAACGCTCCATAATGCCAAGAAGTACCTTGTGGAAGTTGAGCAATATTTTGTTAAGAATGAAAAGTCGGAGGAGTAACCTTTTGGCCAAACTCGTGTCGATGAAATATAAGGATAGAGGAAACACAATGTAGTACATTATAGAAATGTATTATCTCGCATCAAAGCTCATGTCACTTAAGTTAGAGTTGTCCAAGAACTTGCCTATGATCTTGGTTTTGATCTCTCTTTCTGCACACTTTGGGCAATTCAAAGTGAGTTATAACACTTAGTAGGACAAATGGTTCCTCAATGAATTTATATCTCATTGTGCGCAAGAAAAAAGAGAGACTGCAGATAGATAATACTTGAAAGTGCTAACTTAGCTTTAACCTCTCGAGAACAAGAAAAAGAAGAGAGTTAAGGATACCATAGGAGGTTCTTCTAAGCCGAAAAAGCTAGATGAGGAATTTATTTACTGTTTGTGCAAGAAGTTGAGACGTGTGAAGAAGTGTACGTTACTTGACGTGTAAAAAAGGGGTTTCTTGTGGAGTCAACCGCCAAGTGATGCTACAAGACTCATCTTTGTCAGCGATGTCAATTAAGTTGCGATAGAAGCTATAGGAACTTTTAAATTACAATTAAAAGCTGGTTTACAATTTTGATTTGTTGCACCGTCTATCACCATATGCATACAATTATTGAAATATCTATAGAAGCTACTGCAAATTTCTCAAACAAATCCAAATGAAAACCAACATTTAATTATAATTTAAAAGTCCCTATAGCATATACTGCAAAGGTTCTTCTTGCACAAACAGTAAGTAAATTCCTCATCCAGCTTAAGAACCTTCTGCAGTATCCTTAACTCTCTTCTTTTTCTTGTTCTGAAATGTCAAAGTCAAGTGAGCACTTTCAGTCTTTTCTCTATGCAGCCTCTCTTTTTCTTGCACACAATGAGATATAAGTTCATTGAGGAACCATTTGTCCTTCTATGTGTTATAACTCACTTTAAATTGCCCTAAGTGTGCAGGAAGAGAGATCAAAACCAAGATCGTAGGCAAGTCCTTGGACAACTCTAACTTGAGTGACCTGAGTTTTGATGCGAGATTAGACAATTCTATAATGTGCTCCCTTGTGTTTCCTTTGTCCTTATATTTCATCGGCACGAGTATGGCCAAAACGTTACTCCCCTTTGACTTTTAATTCTTGTCAAATTATTGCTCAATTCTACAAGGTACTTTTTGACATTCTTGCTCTCACTAATAGAGCCCCGAAATGCTTTCGAAATGGAGCATTTTATGATCATCAAGCAGATTTGGTAGGAGGGTTCTCACTTCTCATTTTAAACCTCTTTGGGATTTTCCAAATTAGGAGTGGGTCGTTTAGTCCCTAAGTGCAAGATCCAAATCAATAAGTTGAGGATTTTCTACACAACTTCTTTCCAGACCTTGAAACTCGTCCCATTCAGCATTGGGATGTTATTGACTTGAGCAAAAACATTCACAGCACTAGCAATGGAAACGGGACAAAATATACAAACACTCACATTAAATAAACATGCTAAATAATCCAAAAGTAAAAGGAAATCCATCATAAGATACCTAGCACAACACTAATTCCTAGTCTTTGAAAAGAGAAATTAATTGTAAGTGATACTTGCTACCATGATCAAACACTTATGATTAGTTCTGTCAAACAACAACCTTTCTTTGGATCAATTGTTGCTCACATGAAGAAAGGACTTTATAATCTTCATATATTTATCATCGCATGCATGTCGTTATTTGACCGAATTGTGTCTTCCTTTAGGTCAAGCACAATTCGCATATACAAGTTCCCACAATAATCTTTGTAATTTCAATTAATTTACACAACAGAGATTGCTTTGACAATATGATGCTTCAATTAACTCAACCACAAGCACGACCCGTGTTCACCCTTTAAGCATGGTCATGCTCTCCATGAGTGTTGTCATGCTCTTGCACAACAGCATGGGCGCTCAGCACCACAAAACTTGATGCATGCAACTTCTCATGTCTATTCTTTGACAAACAATGCTTGTTCAGCGATGGCGCAACAAAAACTGCGCTAACGTCATTTCCGAAAATCGACGACAGTCTGTGCTCTTGTCAAACACGGGCGTGCTTCCTTCAAGCATAGACGTACTCATGAAAAACCATAATTTCACACGAAAAAACACGATTTTCACCTAAACCTTTCTAAAAAAAATAGGAACTTTAGCATGTTATTCCATTCAAGAAAATAAACCAGTCATCATATGAAAATGATACTCAGAAATCCTAAAAATCTAACAACGATGACCGCTATGATATTGATACCACTTGTTAGACCAAACCATTTTCTTTCTTATGTTTTAAACCATACAATTCTAGAAAATATCCTAAAACAAAACACCAAAAGGTCTAGGATCTACATCGTGCCAATTATCAAGGACTCGTAGATTTAGATAAATACCTGGATCCATAGCTATTGATTACCAACTGTTGCGCCTTACCAAATGAGACCACTTAAAATTAAGTCCAATAAATTAAATAGTTAATATAATTGTTATTAAATATGATGCCCAAAATTATATTAGGAAAGCTGGGTTTGCTAACAATTGCCCCTCCCGAAAGATAATGCATCTCAACATATCTCTTTTGTTAGAAACAAGTCAAACAACTTATTCAAATTACATACTTATATCTGTTTTCTTTTCAGGTGGCCCTAGGAAAGTTCAGCGTAGTTGGAGCCAAGACAAGAATTTGTTTGAATCCTGGAAAGATGGTTGTACAGGGTACATTTTCTATCAGAGTGTAACATGTTTTTCTTGTTTGTTTTAATACAATTACTTTTACTTGATATTATGTTGTCCTACTACAACTCCAACCTAAAATTTGGTTGACATTAAAGCCCTTTAAATGCAACTCCATTTCTTTACCCTTTCTGCACAATTTTGGCGATTATTTAAGTACTATTTGTACTTTTACTGTAACTTGTACTTTTTGAAATTCCTTGTAAGTAGTCCTACTTGCTTCCTCACTTTGGTTTGATCTTTGTTTAAACTTCAAACCTTTTTTTCATTCCTCCACTTTCCTATGGAGACATAGGTTATTCATTGATGTACTGAAGAGGCAGAGTGTCAGACCATCTACACGTGTGTTTCAAAGTGAATTGACTTTTTCTTCACTCTAATTTTGTTTTGGGCATAAACCTTTAGGTATCCTCTGATAGATGCCAATATGAAAGAACTATCCACTACAGGGTTTATGTCAAACCGAGGAAGGCAGGTGAACCAGAGTCCAATATTGTGTTTCTACATTATAATTATTGCAAGAAACTGATACAACTTCATTCATGGACCAAAGTAGATAATATTATATTTTCCTGGGATTTTGCACTCACCTTTGTAACTGAAACATGAAACGTCGTTACCTTTTTTGACAGATTGTGTGTTCCTTTCTTGTTCGTGATATGGGCATAGATTGGCGCATGGGAGCAGAATGGTTTGAGACATGTCTTTTGGATTATGATCCATGTTCTAATTATGGAAACTGGACTTATGGATCAGGTAAATTATATTTTAATTGTTGAAGAATTATGTTTAGGGTCAGTGAAAAAGAAGAAGAGAGAACAGCTATAAACTGAGATTATTGTGGAAATATATGATGTGATGTTTTTTTTTTCCAGGTGTCAAAGTAATAACCCCTATTTACAATAGATTTTATCTCTGATCAAATAAAGAAATAAATTGGGCATTATAATTAGATCAAGAAATAGCTCTTAGATATTGAAAATGCATAACAATTAAATATATATCTTTAGTTTTTATTCAAAATGTTTATTTTGATGTCCAGTGTAATCCTTGAACCATTTACCTGTAACTTGTAAGCCAGTGTGTGCCCTGTAAACTACCAAGCTGTAATGGTACTGCAATGTGAATAACGAATTTGGACATTGCATAATTTGTTAACAATGGCCTTGTCGATCAATAATTTTATTTGGACCACTCAGATCCTTTTGTTAGTTGGAGATTTGTTTGTATTTGTGATTTTGTGTACATTAATTAATTATAGAATTAAGAAAGGGATAATTTTGACTTCTTTGGTCTGACTGCTGTCAAATGTAACCTGATGGTTTCTGAAGAGAAAAACACATTGATTTAATAATATGTCATGCCATCATTACTATTCTGTTTATAAATTTTTTAGCAATGAAAATTATAATCCATACATTTTTCATGTTCTTCCTGTTCAGGAGTTGGGAATGATCCCGGAGAAGACCGCTATTTCAGCATCCCAAAACAAGTAAGTTGCTATAAGAATTTCACAACACATAACTTAACCTTCACTAACTACAAAAGTAGCATGTGCTGGATGTTGATTCCAGAAGTGTATCTGGTCTGGGTGCTTTCTAGATCTGTACTGGCCGAGAATGTAAGACCGAGAACTCGTCTATACACTGGACCAACCGAGCTTACCCCCACGAATGGGCCTCGGCCCAAACTCCTCCGGCCGAGGGACATGTCAAGACACCCGACACCCGAGAATAACTACTCGGCCCCCAAGCTATCTATCCGCAGCCTAATCGGGCCGAATATCTCGCTAGCCATAATGTCACTCCAGGACAATCAGGAGCTCAGGATATTTCCCCCCATGATCGCAATCCGATCCAAATATTCCTCCGCTTATTTCTGAGCCCGATCCTGAGAGAACAACTATAAATAGGGGGCTTACCCCTCATTCTAGAACTACGTTTGCTTTGATTCCCTTTTGGATACGTAGGAGCGAGAATCCACATTCCGTCAAGCACAATCCAAAAACACCCCACTAATCCTCGTTCACCGAGTATTTCATATCCGAGATATTTGACCGGAACATTTGGCGCCGTCTGTGGGAATCGAAGCAAATATTTTCCCATACCACACAAAAATGGTGAGGACGAGAAGCGGAAGCTGCAGGAGGGGAGGAGCCAAGGAATGCCAACAACGGAGTTAACGGGGATAATGGAGAAACGGTCAGTAGGCCCAGCAGAATGACCGACAATCCCGTGGTTCGAGAGCTTCTCGCAAGTTGCGGCGAGAAGGGAGAATGAAGAAATCCGCCCGTGAGAATGACCGTCGTGAGAGAGAGCCGAGCGAGGGAGAGGTCGGTCTCTTCCTCACATGAAAGAGAGCGCCTGACCTCCCGAGATTGAGGGGTCCGAAACTTGTATCGGGAAGGAGGTCCTCGCCTCCGAGCCCTCCCACCACAACAACCGAAGCAGAGGAAGAGGGATTCCCTAAGCAGGCCCCGAATTTTGACTCCAAACGAAGCAGACTTAATAGCGGGGCCGACTGCGGAAGCCGAGGCATCCTTTTCACGAATGATATCATGGGGGTCCCCTTGCCACCCAACTACAAGCCCATCAACATTGACAAATATGATGGCACCTCGGACCCGAGTGCCACTTGGACGCCTTCACCACGCGAGATGTACCTTTTTACGGATGACGACGCCTGTCATGTGCAAAGTTTTCCCAACCACACTGAAGGAGGCGGCGTTGACTTGGTACACCCAGCTACCCCTGACCTCGGTGGACTCTTTTTGATACATTCGTGGCTAGGTTCGGCCGCTCGATTTGCCACGAGCCGAGCCCACCCGAAAAACCTCGGCCTCCTTTGGTGAACTTTAGGCAAGAGAAGAATGAATCCTGCGCAACTTCATGGCCGATTCAGCAAGGAGGCGGTACTCATCCCCAATCTCTCGGCCGATGTTGCACTACACACCATCCTGACCGGGTTGAGACCTGGCCCTTTTGCTAGGTACTTAGCTCGAAAACCACCAGCCGATATGGACGAACTGAGAAGAAAAGCTGCAGGTTACATCAATATGGAGGAAGCATACAGCGCGGAGCTTCTGCAGCTCCCCTTAACACAAATCGGGCTCGGGTGTTCGAGGAAGCATCTGTGTGAGCTTCGCGGCTCCCAAAAGGTGGCCACACCCCAAACGCGGATCGCGGAAGCATTGCTCGGTATCACCGCAACTATGGCCATACCACCGAGGAGTCTTTGGGTCCTACGGGATAAAATTGAAGAACTGGTTCAGTGGCCACCTCAGCAACTTTGTCAGAAGAAACAACAACAACAAAGTGAGAGGCGCGGGGAAACGAGAAGAAGAGAGGGTGACCGGCCCGAGGAGGGCGGCGATCGGCGAAATGAGGAGAGAGCAGAGACCGAGAGAGAAAGCGAGAATGAAAGACGGGAAGAGGATAATGTCATCCAGGGGGTGATAAACACCATCTCGGGGAGGGTTCGCGGGGAGGCACCACAAGTTCAGCTCGGAGAAGACATCTGCCGGGCCATCCGAGTTGTTAACTCGGTATCCGGCAAGCCTCCCGGAGTTCCCCCTATTATCTTTTTCGATGAAGATTTTGTGGGAGTAGATCCCAACCAGGATGACCCCATGGTGATCACCGTCACAGTTGGCCAATTTCTCGGTCAAAAGAACCCTCGTCGATCGGGGAGCTCCGCGGATATATTGTACTACTCAACGTTTGAAGCTCGGGATCCCGGAGAAATCAATTCAGCCGCATCTGACGATAAACTCGTTGGCTTCGCAGGGGAGCAGGTTGATACTCGGGGATATATTGACCTCTTGACCACTTTTGGCGATGGCGAGCTTCTAAAACCATCATGGTCGGTATGTGCTAGTTAACGCGATTTACATCGTATAATATCCCCGATCGGAAGGCCGTCCTTGAACGAGTTAGGGGTGTGGTCTCTACTCCCCACCTCACGATGAAGTTCCCCTCCGGCTCGGGAGATATAGTGGCTGTCCGAGCGGATCGAGGAGGATGGCGAGACGGTGCTACGGCCGATAGTTTGCGGGTGAGCAAACTTAAACCCCTTGATAGAAGCCCCAGACAGGGGGAAGGACAAGGCGGTGAATTCGGTAAACTCCGTTGAGCTGGATCCCAGGATGGACGTGCGGGAACAACGTCCACAACCTATTGAGGAGCTAGAGAAGTTCCAACTCGACGCGCGGCTGAGCAGTGTACTAAGCTCGGTGGTCACCTTGAGCCTACTCACGAAAGAAGAAATAAAGCAAGTCTTTGTGAGAAATGCCGATCTATTCGCCCTGGACCACATCGACATGCCAGGAATTGATCCCGACTTTTTATGCCATAAATTGGCAATCTGTCCCGAGGCTTGATGGCCCGAGAGAAAAAGGAGATTAGGTGAAGAGAGGAGAAAAGTAGTCGAAGAGGAGGAGAGGCGAAGTTGGTCAAGGCCAACTTTATCCGAGAAGTAGAATACACCACATGGTTGGCCAACGTCGTTCTCGTCAAGAAAGCAAAGCGGCAAGTGGCGCATGTGCACCGATTATACGGATCTCGAGCAGAGCATGCCCAAAAGACTCTTATCCCTTGCCGAGTATTGACAGTGGTTGGTGGGGCTCCGGATCACAGAATTTTAAGCTTCTTGGATGCGTACTCGGTACAACCAAATTAGAATGTACCCCGGGATGAGGAGAAAACAGCCTTCATTCGGGGGTCAAATTGCGCTTATCTGAGTAATGCCGTTTGAATTTGAAGAATGCGGGAGCCACGTACCGAGAGACTTATGGACCAGGGTATTTGAGAAGCAAATTGGCGAGAACCATGGAAGTATATGTAGATGACATGGTAGTGAAATCGATGACCCTGACCACCACCCTATAGATCCGGAAGAAATATTTCAGCGAGTTGAGAAGGTACAACATGAGGCTCAACCAGAGAAGTGTGTTTCGGTGTCGGGGGTAAATTCCTCGCTTTATGCTTACCCACGGGGAATTGAAGCCAATCCCGATAAGTCTTGGGCCGTAATTGAGATGAGAAGCCCGCAGAGCGTTAAAGAAGTACAAAGATTGGCGGGGCGACTCGCGTCATTATCTCGGTTCCTACCCAAATCCATGAGACAAAGCCCGGCCTTTCTTCAAGCTGAAGAAGCCCCAAACCTTCAAATGGACCGAAGGCTGCGAAAAGGCTTTTGTCGACTTCAAGAACTTTCTATCCTCCCCGCCGATATTAACAAGACCCATCCCGGGAAAGAATTGTATCAGATGTCTGTCGGCCTCCGAGAATGCTATCGGTATCAGTCATCGTGCGGGGAGGTAGAGAAAGCCCAAATGCGGTATACTTCATCGATAGGGTGCTCCATGATGCCGAAACTTCGGTATCAAGTTATTGAAGCTGGTCTTAGCCTTGGTGACCGCGGCTCGGTGGTTGCGCCCGTGCTGAGTCACCAAGTGGTTGTTAAGACGGATCACCCAATCAAACAGATACTCAAAAGCCCGAATTGACGGGCGTATGATTGCTTGGTCGAGAGAGTTGTCCGAGTTTGGCTTGAAATACGAGATCGGAGGACCTCCTGAAATCACAATGCCTGTCGACTTCATAGTAGAGCTTCATCCACAACCAGGAGGCCGAGGATATATGGTGGAATCTATACGTGGATGGATCCTCAAATATATCGGCGATGGAGCGGGGGTGATTCGGGAAGGACCAGGAGACTTGATCTTGGAGCAATCGTTGAAATTCGAGTTCAAAACCTCGAACAACCAAGCCGAGTATGAAGCTCGATAGCGGGACTAAGGTGGCGAATGAAATGGGGGCAAAGGGCATCAAGTCTTAGGAGTGATTCACAACTAGTCACGGACAAATATCAGGAGGCTATCGGCGAAGGAACCTCACTCACCGAGATATTTGTGTAAGGTCAACCAATTAATCTCCGGCTTTGAAAAGTTCACCATTGAGCACATTCCCGAGAAGAAAACACTCGGGCTGATTTCTTTGTCTAAGCTAGCCAGACAAAAAGCCAGGACATCCGTAAGCGGTTATTCAAGAAACCTCAATGAGCCAAGCATTGGGGACGGAAGAGGTGATGGCCAACGAGTTGGTTGGCCAGAGAGTGGATGGCACCTATATGGGAGTATTTATCCTCGGAAACTCTACCCTCCGATTAGGTGAAGCCGGAAGAAAGTCGAGGCTCGGGCGAGTCACTTTACCATAATCGCCGGGAGTTTGTATAAGCGAGGATTCTCGACGCCTTTGCTAAAATGTTTGACCATGGCACAATCTAAGTATGTCATGGAAGAGGTTCACCGAGGAATCGTGGGTTTTCACGGTGGAGGCGGATCAATGGCCTCCAAGATAGTCCGAGCAGGTATTATTGGCCTACCCTTAGAGCTGATTGCATGGAGTGGGACGAAGCGGTGTGATGAGTGCGAGAGATTTTCCCATGTAAATCATACCCCACGAAGGACTTCACACATTAAACTCGCCTTGGCCGTTCGCAATGTGGGGAATGGACATCTTGGGGCCTTTCCCAGTAGCCAAAGGCCAAGTCAAATTCCTACTTGGTAGCGGTGGACTACTTCACCAAATGGATCGAAGCGAGCCTTTGGCCAAGATTACCGCCGTAGAAGGTGCAGAAATTTGTGTGGAAGAGCCTTATTTGTAGGCATGGAATTCCCTTTGCAATCGTCGCGACAACGGAAGACAATTTGTGGATAAGAAGTTACGGGAATTCTATGACAACCTCGATTATCAAGCACCAGGTTACATCCGTTGAAAGCACCCCCAAACCAATGGGCGGTAAGCGGCTAATAAGATCATCCTCGGGAATCGAAGAAAAGAGTAGGAAGGTCTAAAGGAGCCTGGGCGGAGGAGTTACAGAGTATTCTCTGGGCCTACCACCGTACGCCTCAATCTACCACTCAAGAAACACCCTTCAGCCCGACGTACGGAGCGACGCCATGATCCCCGTAGAGGTTGGGAACCGTCTTTCCGACGTGTGCAACACGAGCCGAGCGACAATGAGAGCAATATGAGGATCGAACTTGACTTGGTAGAAGAGGTTAGGGAGGAAGCCAGAATCAGAGAAGAAGCCTACAAACAGAGAGCCACTAGAAGGTATAATTCAAGAGTAAGGCCAAGGAGTTTTCTGCGCGGAGACTTAGTGCTGAGAATAAAAGGGGAAGCGAGGAAGGACCGCACGGAAGGCAAGTTGGCGGCAAACCTGGGAGGACCATTCCGAGTAGGCGAAAACCTGGGGGAGCAGGGCATATAGGTTAGAAGAATTGTCGGAAATCCTATCCCGGGGACTTGGAATGCCTCTCATTTGAAGTTTTATTACAAGTGATGTATATAGTCGGTCTTTGTACTCTTTTTCCTACCTCGTATTTTTTTCCCAAAATGGGTTTTGACCAGGGAGGTTTTAACGAGGCACACCGCGGACTCCATTCAATAAAAAGCAGAATTTATTATGAATATGGTTTTATTTCCTCTTGCTTTGCCAAAGTATTTATTTTGCGGGCGTCTTATTCTAATGGCCGAGTTCGAGCCGATCGAGAGGGCCAAGTTTGAGCCCCGGCGGCCGAGCACGAGCCGTTGGCCGAGTTCGAGCGATCGGAGGGCCAAGTTTGAGCCCGGCCGAGCACGAGCCGTTCAATTCCAAAGGCCAAGTTTGAGCCTAATGGCCGAGTTCGAGCCGATCGGAGGGGCCAAGTTTGAGCCCTGGCCGCCGTCACGAGCCGTTGGCCTAGTTCGAGCCGGTCAGAGGACCAAGTTTGAGCCCGCGGCCGAGTCACGAGCCGTTCAATTCCAAAGGCCAAGTTTGAGCCTAAAGGCCGAGTTCGAGCAGTCGGAGGGCCAAGTTTGAGCCGTGGCCCCGTCGAGCCGTTCAATTCCAAAGGCCAAGTTTGAGCCTAAAGGCCGAGTTCGAGCGATCGGAGGGCCAAGTTTGAGCCCGTGGCCGAAGTCTGAGCCGTTGGCCGAGTTCGAGCGAGTCGAAGGGCCAAGTTTGAGCCCGGCGGCCGAATCTGAGCCGTTGGCCGAGTTGGAGAGCGAGGGGAGGGGCAAGTTTGAGCCGTGGCCGAGTCCGAGCCGTTCAATTCCAAAGGCCAAGTTTGAGCCTAGTGGCCGAGTACGAGCCAATGGCCGAATCCGAGCCGTTAAATTCTCAAGGCCAAGTTTGAGCCTAGTGGCCGAGTACGAGCCGTTCAATTCCAAAGGCCAAGTTTGAGCCTAAAGGCCGAGTTCGAGCCAGTCAGAGGGGCCAAGTTTGAGCCCGGCGGCCGAGAACGAGCCGTTGGCCGAGTCCGAGCCGATCGAGGAGGGCCAAGTTTGAGCCGTGGCCGAGTCTGGCCGTTGGCCGAGTTCGAGCGATCGGAGGGGCCAAGTTTGAGCCGCGCCACGAGTCCGAGCCGTTCAATTCCAAAGGCCAAGTTTGAGCCTAGTGGCCGAGTACGAGCCAATGGCCGAATCCGAGCCGTTAAATTCTCAAGGCCAAGTTTGAGCCTAGTGGCCGAGTACGAGCCAATGGCCGAATCCGAGCCGTTAAATTCTCAAGGCCAAGTTTGAGCATGGTGGCCGAATACGAGCCATAAAGTTAAGTATAAAGGTCAAGCACGATCTTAATAGCCGAATCCGAGTTATTATTAAGTTATAGACGTTGAATTTAAGCCGCGAAATTAGTAAAGCTGAATATGGGCAAAGAACAAAATTCAGAAATTAGTACGAGCCATTATTTTATTAAGGAAACCGAGTACAATGCACAAGGCAAAAGTAAAGCCGAGTTTGATACATTCAAGGAAACCGAGTACAATGCGCAAAAATAAAGCTAAGTTTGACTCTTGAAAAGTACATTCACGGGACCGAGCGCAGCGCTGAGGTTGAAAGCCGAAATTGAAAATAAGGGCCACTCGGCCCCCAGTCCCCCCGATTGAACGCCACCACGCTCTCTTAAGGGAGGCGGTAGTTCACACTCCCCCCGAGAAAGCCGGGACGATGAGGTGCTCGGTGACTCGGGAGTAGAGCGACCTCTACCCCTTTCACCACGCCCGAAGACTGCTATTCTCCCGGTTAACATCCTTTTTGAAAGGATTAAACCATAAAAGGAATTCTGGATCCCATCTCCCACTTACATCCTTTTTGGCGGACGTGAAACCCAAAAAGGATGTTAAGCGGGAGAGAGGAACGTAAACCCACGATGTTAGCATAGAACTACTCGGGTGGAAGAGAAGTAAGAAACGAACTTGGGCGATAGAAAAGGATGAGGAATGAACAAGTGAGAAGGGCCATATTTATAGTCAAGAAAGGAAGTAGTATGTGTGATAATTTGTTTGGAAAACTAACCTCGAATCCTATCATAAGGCAGCGATTGCGTTTACCCATTACGGTTTCCAAAAGTATTTATTGAATTACATCGCAAAATGAAAAACACGTGCTTTTCGTGTAACGACCACCGTCCATTTTGGACGGTAGAGTATTTCGGCCTTTAGCGAAGACTCGATGGACAAGCCAAACACAACAAAGAATCAAGCAAAATGATAACGATATTCATTCAAGTAATCGGGTTACAAGGGCATGAGCCCAGTACAAAGCAAGAACAAACAACTGTATCAGTTTATCCCCCCTCTGGCTTTCCTCGGCCTCTACATGACCGTCGGTAGAGCCCCCCACTCACGTCCACCTCTTCCTCCCCCTCGGGAATAATGGGAACAAGTTCCCATTCACCACCTCCATGTTCACATCGGCCCCGAAAGGTCGATGCGGGAGCGGGAACCTCGGCTTGGGCAATGCCTTTGTCAAAACCTTTACGTGCTCGATGACAATGCAGCGGGTGGCCTCCTTTACGTCCTCCTCGAGCAATATCTTAGCCTCGGATCTCAGCCTCCAAGGCGACCTTGAGCCGATCAATCTCGGCTGAGCCTCTTTGATCTTTTCTTGATGACGAGCCTTGTCTTCTTCCACTCGAGCTCTGCTTTCCTCGGCTGATTTTGCCCGAGAACCCAGCTCGAGTTCAGAGTATTAATATCAGCAATGGCGGTAGTCGGGCGTTCATTCTCGGAGGAAATCAGGGAAAGATCCCCCTTCACCTCTCTATAAGCGGCAAACTCGGACTCCAATTCTTGAGACTTCCTCTCGGTCTCTCGTCACCTCTCGGCTACCTAAACGAGCCAAAGCCGCAGGCAAGGCGATGGACCGAGAGGGCCTCCATCTTGGATCGGGCCCCTGCTTGCTTGATAAACCGAAGATCGGCGGCTTTTAAGAGGCTCGAGTCGAAAAGGAGGAGGAGGGTTGAAGTCTTCACCCCGAGAGAGATGAAGTCCCCGCCTTCGGGGTGGTGTTGTACCATTTTGGCTCGAGGGGGTAGAAAGTGGCTGTTCTCGCCCCACGATTTGCGTCCCCGAGTAGTGGGGCGAGGGAGCTTGGGCGGGAAGGGGAGAATCTTCGACGACCACTTCAACCTCGCCCTCTCTTCCTTTTTGAGGGCGGATGACGAAGCCCCTTTGCGAAGCCTTGGTGGGAGGAGGTCTTTTCTCGCTTCTTCTCGGTGAAGAGGGACCACGACCCTCTTTACCAACACCAGCCTTGACAAGCTTCGAAAAGTCGAATTTTCCCATGATGATATTGTCAAAAGAAAGAGTTGTTAGTATAACAACACATGCGAGAAAATACTTAAGAAACTAAAAAGCCGAGCACTTACTTTTAAGGTCGGACCTTGGGGTGGAGGAGAAGGGGAGTTTCATAAGGCGTGCACAATGGAGGGGCCGAGGAAGACTCTCTAGTACATCTATATCCCGCCTATCCTCGCCGGCAGGAATGGTACTAAGCCGAACGAATTTTGTGGGAGAGGATTGCCGTATAAAGGAAACTTGGCATATTTGTTCTCGTCAAAAAAGTGGGAGGTATGAGAACTCGAAGGGCGAACACGGAAGAAGCCAACCTTGAAGTCTTTATACGACGAAGCGAATAAACAAAGAAGACCTCTAAGGTTCAACCCGTTAAGGGATACCCATCCCTTTTTCTCGCCAAATCTGGTTTGATAAAAGTACAAAAATTTTGGAGTGGTGGGTTCTATCCTTATGTATTTACATAGAATCAAAGGCTTTCATAAAAGCCCAATTGTTAGGGTGAAGGCGAGTAGGTGCGGCGTTCATGGTTCTCAGAACTTCGCACTGAAACTCAGTAAAAGGAAGAGACAAATGCAGATTGTCAAAAAGGGTTTTATACTTATATGTAAAGGGTGGCTCGGAAGGACGAGCCCTTAGAAAGACACACTCGGTTCTCGAGCACGGAGAACAAATAAACTTCGGACTCGTCTCCCGGAGGCCGAGATATTGATATGGGACCTAAGTTGAACAATGGAATCGGGAGTTTGGTAGTCGAAAAAAAGGTTCCAACCTCCCCTTTAACCTGTATACCCAGGAAGGGTAATATCGGGAATGGGGTCTTTAGGAACCCTAAGGCGTTGTTTGCGGCGGCGGGTTTGGACACTCTAGGAGGGGGAGAACCGGACCTAGGCGAATCGGACTCGGAAGAATCCGAGTCGATCGAAGATGACCCGGAGGAGGGCGGTTCCGCCTCCCAACGCTCGATCCCCGTGAAGGAACAAGAAAAGCGAAAAGGGATCCCCCATTGGGGAAACCGCGCTCAGCCGGAGGCGAAGTATTTGACTTCGAAGACACAGATGAACTCATCGAAGGCGAAATAGAGCTTAGAAGCACGAAGGAAAAGAAGAGACGGAGCGTGCACGGAGGATGACAAGCGGAGAGACAATGGCGAAACTTGGAAGACGAGGGTGAATGGCAAAGAAGGGTAAGCAAAGTAGGAGGGAGTTGGCGCGGAGGAGGTATTTATAGCTGCGATTGGAAGCCCATTGTCCATTGGGCCCAAAAAGGGCGCGACTTTTGATTGTCCCGACGCGACTTTTGATTTTCCCCCATTAAATGGGCGCGGAACTCTAGGGTTTCTTGTCTATGGCGTGTCAAGAAGTAATAGGGGAATAATTGCTTTCTCTGACAGAGAGAGAAGACTTGATTGAAACGACAGCTGAGAATGTGGATAACTGCATAGCCGAAAAATAAGCTCGGTTTTCATACGTATCAGCTCCTTCGCTTATTCAAGCTCGGAGCCCGGGGGACTTGTGTGTCGCCGAGAATGTAAGACCGAGAACTCGTCTATACTTTGGACCAACCGAGCTTACCCCCACGAATGGGCCTCGGCCCAAACTCCTCCGGGCCAGAGGACATGTCAAGACACACCGACACCCGAGAATAACTACTCGGCCCCAAGCTATCTATCCATGACTAATCGGGCCGAATATCTCGCTAGCCATAATGTCCACTCCCGGACAATCGGGCTCCGGATATTTCTCCCCATGATCGCAATCGATCCAAATATTCCCTCCGCTTATTTTGAGCCCGATCCTGAGAGAACAACTATAAATAGGGGGCTTACCCCTCATTCTAGAACTACGTTTGCTTTGATTCCCTTTTGGATACGTAGGAGCAGAATCCACATTCTGTCAAGCACAATCCAAAAACACCCCACTAATTCTCGTTCAGCCGAGTATTTCATATCCGAGATATTTGGCCGGAACAAGATCTTTTACTTAATTCTAAAGGAGTTACAGTATCACTCTATAATCTAAACATGTAACCTAGCCGTAAGCATGCTTCTTTCAGGTTGAGTGTATGATCTTCAAATTTGAAAGGCCACTGCAATCTAGGGCAATTTGACATAGTACATCTGTAAAAAAAAAATCAAAGTGGAACTTTGTTTAGAAACTTAACAGCAATTTAGTGGAGTGAACTTACAATTTTGGAACTGATAGCACTGTCATACTTTTTCCAGGCACAAACATATGATCCAGAAGGTGAATATGTTGCTTACTGGTTGCCACGGTTACGAACGATTCCAAAAGATAAAAGGAACTTTCCTGGAAATTTATACATTCGTCAAATTGTGCCTCTCAAGTTTGGAACAGCTGGTAGACACCATAAGGAGGACAAATCCTCAGGTTCCAGTGATAGAGGAAGTCAAAGGAGATGGAACAGGAGATAAATTTGGGGCAGCTCTTGCCATTATACCTTACACGGGTGTATTACTAGTTATATTTTTATGTAGTTAAAGTTTGGTCTTGTTGAAATTTAGTCTCGATGTTTTTTTTTTTTCATTCTTATTGATGCTTGTTCTGGTATGGCTAAAGAGTTTTCTTTTTCTTCATGGGGAGAGGGGGTGGAAGTTTGATTGCTGTTTCAATCCCCACTAGGTTGTATAATAAACAATGGTTTATATTTTATACACGCACTTACACAAGTCACCTAGCTTCAAAGTTTCTACTCTCAATTTCTTTTTACAGTTTAATTTTGCATTATATATGTATATTGCATAATAGATGTGTATGGGATTTGGATTCTTTCCTCTTTATCAAGAGTGTGATAGCATAGGAATTGTGAATAGAAGAATTCATTTCACTGAGTACAAAGCCCATACAAGGAGATTTATATATACATCATTCCTATCTACAACTAACTTAAGTAGAATGTAAGTAACCATAACTAACTAACTAAATTGCTATCAGTAGCTAATACTCTTGGACACAGAAAGGCGCGTTATTTTTTTAAAATGTAACTAGTAAACCTTGCAACCATACATGATGAGTTTTTTATAAAAAATTTGTGTCTTTCTCTAATCAATAAGAATATATATATTCTTCCAAAGAGGAGAGAATCCATTTCCATGTATATGATGATGATGTGAGACAATTGACGTGTCTCATATATATAAGTATAATAAATATGAATTTAGATATTAAAGATAAATTGAAATGAAGTTTCGAGAGCTTATATAAGCTTGGTTATTTTTGGTAGTGCATTCTTACTTTAGATATTAATATAGTATCTTTTCAAAAATAATGCGAACAAACTAAGGGTATGTTTGCTTTATTTCCAGTTTCATATTTTCATTTTCTGTTTTCAGAAATAAGTAAAAATATCACCCAAATTGAAAAATATTCATTATATTATGGTTCGCAAATTGAAAAATATTGTCAAATTAAACTAATTTGATTGACAATTTTCAAATTTGGAAGAAGTTTTTGCCTATTTCTTAATATAAGAGACCAACTTGCCACCATCATTAGGGGTGTTCACGAGTCGGTTTGGTTCGGATTTGCATAAAAAACAAATTTGAACCAATCAAAATCAATTGGTTCGGTTCGGTTCAGATCTGTAAATTTTTTGTCAGGAAATCCGAATCAAACCAATCAAAAACGGGTTGGTCCGGTTTGGTTTGGACCTGAAAATATTAAAAAATTATAAATATTAAATATATAAAATATTAAATTGTATATATATAAAAATAAAATATATTAAATATAAAAATATTAAACGATTAAAACATTAAAAAAATATAAATATTACAATATAAAAAAAATTTAAATATTAAAAAAATTATATAAATATTAAAATAAGTAGTTGGTTCGGTTCGGTTCGGTTCTGTTTGGATCCATAATCATTGAATATGAGAGGATGTGGTTTGGTTTGGTTCGGATTGGATCCGAACACCAAAAAAATCCGAACCAATTTAATTGGTTCGATTCGAATTCTTGGGTTCTTCGGGTCGATCCGAATCAATGAACACCCCTAACCATCATACAATTTCATAGGCCAAAACGATGATTCAATCATATTCTAAAGCGCACACAAGTCGTATAACAAATTATTTTGATTTATTAAATGGACGGAATTCTTTTATAACCTCTTTTTAAATTTAGAATTTAGATCATCTACTATTTCAGGCAACACACAAGTTTTTATATGAGGATATGTGGTTGTAAATATATATATTTTTAAAAATATATATATATTTTGGGATCATATCTTGGTGTTTCAAAATTGGAGAGAATCATCAATATATGTGGTTGATCTGAGTGGTAGCGGATGACCCCCTTAAGCGAGTGATTAGATATTTGATTCCTGACTCGGAGAAAATTTGATTGGAAGGGTTCAATCCTCAAATATTGTCCAGATCCCCGATGATCCTCCTACGGATATTAATCACTAAATACCACAATGGATAGGACATAATGCAAATGAAAAATATCTTGTAATGTCATGTCTTGCTACAATCTAAATATGTAATGATTAATGTGGGATGGTGGGGTTAGGAAGTGTTGCAAAATGTAAACATTTACCTTGTGATAGGGTTTTACTAGTGTTTTTACCCGTGCATCGCACGGGCGACATTTAATATGTTATTGAATAGGAATTTGATTCATTAAGCATGAAAAAGAGTAAACTTTAAAAATTTAAAAGCATTATGTTCAATATCCAATTTTATATTGAACTTAACATGTTTGTTTTGCAAAGCAAAATTTTAAATTAACCCTAACTATTTCTTCTCCTATTACGTTGGTATTTACTTCTCTCAACGTTTAATATTATATATATGTTTCCAAAACAACAATTGCATTTCAAGATGTTTAATTATTTTTCTATGTGATTTATTTTAACATTATTCTAAACTCTTCCCAACGATCTTGACAATGATATGCACTTTTTTCTTCTCTCTCGGAAATTTACTTGATTTATTTCTTCTCTTTCCCCATGAAAGTTATATATTTTTAGAAAATATATTTATTTATCATATTATATTTAACATTTCACATTTCCCTCAATACCTTGATATTCTACATTCCTCAACATTCAATTTTTATAATGAATTTGTTTATTTTATAAAAGCAAATTAGCATTAACAATTCATTTTCTATTACATTTCTATTGGACTTCTTCTCAACATTTCAAAATATTAACTGCATTTGTATTCTACTCCTCTCAACATTCAATTTTATAGTGAATTGAATTATTTTTTCCAATGACAAAATATAAATTGACATTAACCAATGTATTCAACATAACAACCACATTTCAAGCTGATTAACCGGTTCTCAATATAATTTAAAATTTATTTAAAACAAATGTTAAACACTTCCAAATGATCCTGGTAATGACATATTTTTTTTTACTGTCTATTTTATTTTCCTCTTTTCTCCATGAAAATTAGCTATTATTTTAAAATATATTTATCAATATATTATTTTTAACATTTAACAATTTCCTCCTTACTTTGTGTTAAGACTATAAAGCCAATTGCCTAATACAAATATTTGCCTCCATTTGCTGAACATGAGTGAAAAGACATATTTGCTCTGATTGCTTGCAACTCTTCGAACAGAATGTCTATTCTGGCATATTACAAATTAGGATACAACACTCAAGAAGGACCCCATGGTCATATCAATGATGAAAATTGTAACATTTCTAAGCACTACCATTTTTAGGAGTTAGAGAGGATTGATATAATCAAATGACATTTGTTTAGGAACCTTCAAATCTAACTACTCGGTATCACATTCAGCATTTCTTAAATTTTGGATGAAATCCTCAAACCTATCTTCCAATTCCATTAGTCTATTAGCAAGTTGATCACACACATTACATCTGCTGTCCCAATTCTCACTTAGCCAGAAACTCTACCACACTTCTCAAAACTCAGACACCTGTAGCTCCAACCTGCAATATGATTATAAATCAAGATCAAGTGAGGACCGTGTTTTCTAATTTAATTCTTATAAGGGATTTAAAGCAAACCTAGAAAGAAACATAAAACTCCAAATCTTGGGGCTGCTAGTTCATCATAAGAATCAATTTCTCATTTGCATATAATTTTAGAAGTCCCTTAACCTATCCCATTTATATGATTGCAAGATGACTTTATTTAAACATAGAGAAAATAATTAAGAACCTCTTAGTTTCCTTCATAAAATCGTGACAATAGCAGCAATAGTGATCCTATACCATAAACTGTGATCTCTCCACACTATCCATCTTCTCCAAGGGCAAGCCAAAACTAATTTTTGGCTTCATGAACTGTGACCAAGCTATATTTATTTCCCTGTTGCAACCCATGCATCCTGAAATTAATCCATCCATTGACTTGCTTTCCTAGCTCAAGTTCCTGATAAGGGGAAATGATTGAAAGTGTGAGAGAAAGAGTCACGATCGATGAGAACTTATCAAAGTTAAATACATAAATATGATTAACATGTGACTTGAGTGTATGAGTTTCTCTATTGATATCGTTTTAAAAAATTAGAGTTTAAGAGAAACTCATACATACATCTGAAAAACTCTTTTTCTCCTTAATTTTTTTTTTAAAAACCAATTGTGTTGTAGCTAAGCCAACCTTTCTTTCTTGGAAGAATGGTGGAGAAGACATCGAGTCTGTTTCCCCTGGTGTTGCTCTTCTTGTGGATGAATTCCAAATTTCCAACACCTTCGTCAAAATCAGAAGAGTAAATGGTACGTGCCTACATGGCAATTAGAGCCGTCAAATGGGCCGGCCCTAGCCCATTTATTTAAATGCCAGTATGGGTTAGGGTCAAAAAGCGCTAAAAGACCCACAAAAAAAAAGCCCACAGGCCAAAAAAGCCCTAAAATGCCCTAAGGGACAGCGATGCCCATGGGCCATAAATTTTTGATGGACCTATTTTTTTATTTTATAAAACTTGACAAAAAGAACAACAACTATAATCACTCTAACATTATGTAATAATATCATTTAACCTATGAAATTATCTATTTCAATATGTATTACGTCTTTATAATTTTTCCTTCACTAACTTAGCACAACCACTTAAATCCAAATGAATGGTTTTCCTTAATTTGGAATATTATCTATTGCAATAATTTGATATCGATTATCTACTTTAACAATTCATTTCATATAAAGACAAGGATGAAAAGAGATAAAACAATGGTTTCTCTTCAATTTTTTTAGAGAAAACTATAGCACTTAATACATATTTGATAGTTAATTGCATAGGTTAAATGATATTATTACCTAATGTTAACGTGATTATAATTTTTGTTCTTTTTGTCAAGTTTTATAAATAAAATAAAATAAATAGGACTATCAAAAAAAATATGGCCCATGGGCTGACCCTGGCCCCTAGGGCTTTTTAGTGCTTTTTTGGCGCATTTTTTTAATGTGGGCCTTTTGCCCTGTGGCTTTATATGGCCCGGCCCACATGGGCTAGGGCTAAAAGGACTAGGGTGGCCCATTTCGATCTCTAGTTATGGCTAAATGGTAGGGCTATTATCATGAGTGAGGATGGTGGCCTTAGGGCTTAGGGCCCAATTGACATCTCTAATGGCAATAAATATAGCATATAGAATGGAAAGCAAAAGATGAAAGCTTCAAACTAATGAACAAAACAAATCTTGTGTAATCAAGAGCTAATCATAATATTTTCAGTAGAAGAAATTTCAAAAATATAAGTAAAACTGCTATTTCAAAAATATAAGTAAAACTGCTATTAGTAGGACTATAGAAAATCAAGAGCTAATCAGTGAATAACCAACTTGATTAGTTTTTCTTATATCTCTCTGAAAATCCAGTATCAAGCAAAAGTAAAAACATTAAAAGCCAAACCTGGTTGGCATTGAATACTTTTATCCTCTCTGCATCATCCTAAGATGAACATTATTCAATGCAACATAATAGTGTTTGAAAATGAAAAATAACAGGTTAAATTAAAAATTCAAAAAAAAATATTAGAACAAATTTCAATTGTTAACAGGAACTAATATAAAATCTAAAATATTAGAACAATTAATGAGCCCGAAATGTAAGATTATTTTTCTAAGAAAAGAGAAAGCATAAGAAAGTGAAGCAAAGGTACCCAAAAGAAGTAGTGGTATTAGCAGAGCAGAGAAGCAAGCATACCTTGTAAGTGAATGAAAACTGGAATAACATTAAAACGAAAATAAAGAGCATCAATAGCATAAATGAGTGAAAAATGGATAACTTGAAAGGGAGAAAAAAACCGAAAATCAGAACTTTACATAGACCCAGATGCAGGGCTTGTAGTAGCTCTTGTCTCTGTTGCTGCTGAATAATCAAAATATGAGTCCATTGAAGACAGAATGGAGGAACCAAGAGAGGGAGAGGGAACTACCTGGTGCGATGATGCCGGGGAAGCTGGTGGCCAATGTGATAGCTGTAAACACGCACACAACGCCATCATCTTCTTCCTTTTCCCTTCCAATCCAACACGCCTCTTCTCCCTGCCTTCGCCATCGCCCAGTTTCTCAAGATCTTCACCACCTGTTGTGTCCCTCACTCACTTCTCTTCTTAGTTTTCGATCCATTCCTTATTTGCCCATTTATCTAATTCCACCTCAATGTATTATTCTCTCATCAAAATTTCATTTTTTTTCCATGCAATATCAGAACAAAGCGTTATTAACAAGGACTGCACTTCTGCATTGCTAGACCAATTCAAAACAATTTGGGTTTCCATATTAATGTTTGATGTAAAATTTTAGTGGAATTTAGGTTTTGTATGTTTCAACTTTGAAATGAAGCCTCAGTCCCAGCTTTGGACCAAGGGGAGAAGAAGGTTAGGATACAGGAATTTGTTTCTTTTTTTCAATTTTTTATAAATTGAATTCTGTAATTATCTAATTAATTAAAATATATTGATTTTTTAAATAAATTATTATGACATGTGGCACTGTCAATGGAAGCCACGTTGCAGTATTTCATCGTATCACCTGCTGCCGCTTAACTTTTGGACGGTGAACCAACAGAGGATTAGTTTTGCAAAGTTACAATTTTAGGGGACCATAATAGCCAAAAATAAAATTGGGGGACTATTTTCACCAAAATAGAAAAGAGGGTTAAAATTGTATTTTAGCTTAAAATAAAACAGGTCTGCTAAACAGACACAAAAAATTGACACAAATACGACACCTCTGCTACAGTAGCACTTTTTTTTTTAAAAATTTTGACTTTTTTAAAAAAATAAAAAATTTATTTCTAAAAAAACTCATTCACCATATAATGAACTGAATTCACCAGATATTGGCACATGATTCACCAGATATTTACACATACTTAACCAAAAAATTTATTTCTCAAAAAAACCCATTCATCAGATAATGAACTGAATTCACCAGATATTTATACCTGATTCACCAGATATTTGCACATATTTAACAAAAAAAATTATTTCTCAAAAAAACCCATCACCAGATAATGAACCGAATTCACCAGATATTTATACATGATTCACCATATATTTGCACATACTTAACCAAAATTTATTTCTCAAAAAAACCCATTCACCAGATAATGAACTGAATTCACCAGATATTTGTACATGATTCACCAGATATTTGCACATACTTAACCAAAAAATTTATTTCTAAAAAAAAACACATTCACCGGATAATGAACTGAATTCACCAGATATTTGTACATGATTCACCAGATATTTACACATACTTAACCAAAAAATTTATTTCTCAAAAAAACTCATTCACCAAATAATGAACCGAATTCACCAAATATTTGTACCCGGTTCACCAGATATTTGCACATAATTAACCAAAAAAATTATTTCTCAAAAAAACTCATTCACCAGATAATGAACCGAATTCACCAGATATTTGTACCCGATTCACTAGATATTTATACATACTTAATCAAAAAATTTATTTATAAAAAAAAACCATTCACCAAATAATGAACTGAATTCACCGGATATTTATACCCGATTCACCAGATATTTGCACATACTTAATCAAAAAAATTATTTCTCAAAAAAACTCATTCACCAAATAATGAACTGAATTCACCAAATATTTGTACCCGGTTCACCAGATATTGACTCATACTTAATCAAAAAATTTATTTACAAAAAAATTTTAAATTTAAATAAAAAAAAACTATAAACAGTGCCGCACTGTTCATACGGTGTACCGTATGATGTCTGCTAAACTGTGTCAGTTTAGAATTTTTCAAAATAAAATGAAATGAATGTGGGTAAGACCGGAATGTGGAAGGAGAGGGAGAGAGAGAAATTTAAGTTAAAATAATATTTTGGTCCCATGTGATGTGAATTCTTGATTTTATCCTTATACATAAAAAATTATTAAAATGGTTCTTATACGTACAAAAAGTCTTCGTATGATCCATATACATTACTCTTTTGGTCTCTATACCAGCAAAAAATTATTAAATCAGTCCCTAAAATTTTGTACGATAGGGACCAAATGGGGACTTTTTGTACGTATATGGATCATTTTAATAATTTTTTATGTATATAAACTAAATTAAGAATTCATGTTATATATATAGGATCCAAAATATTACTTTAACCAAAATTTAAAAACCTATAAAAAAAATAAAATCAATTAATTAAAAGAATCATGGCTGCATTTAGGGTGCGTTTGGGTAAACAACCTAATTGAGAGCTTATCATATAAGATCTTATCGCATGAGAGCTTATGCCATAAGCGCTTAAAGAAAGAAAAAGAAAGAAAGGGGCATAAGAGGATTCGAATAGTGAAAAACACGGAGATGGTGTTTAGTGCATGAGCTCTTATGATAGTTCCATAAGCTTCTCCCAGTGACTTATGAAAATAAGTCAAAAACTCCTTATGGGATGACATAAGTTATTTTTATAAGCTCTACCAAGCACACTGCATAAGAGCTTATGTCATCAGATAAGTCAAAAGGAACTTAAATAAGCTCTTCCAAACGCTATCTTAACAGAGGTTGATAGTAGAGAGAGAAACTGAAGCGGAGCCCAAAGAAATTAAAAGAAGAAGGAATTGAAATTCAAATTACTTTATTGAAAATAAACTAAATCAATTATGGACGGGAATCAAGATTTCACGTTAAACAGCCAAATGAGCTGGATTCCATTATCAATTGTATCTGTTTCTTTTTTTTTTTTAACAATTGTGTGAAACTTGCGAGAAATAGAATGTTTTGAAGGAGTTTTTTTGGAAGTCATTGTATAAGAAGACGACTCCTGTAAAAAGTTTTCTTGAAAGTAGCCTTAAATTATATTATGTATAGATTATGTGAAACTTGTTAAAAATAGAATGCTTTGAAGTAGCTTTCTTTAAAAACCATGGGATAAGAAGATGACTCCTGTAAAATGTTTTCTTGGAAGTAGCCTTGAATTATATTATGTATAGATTGTGTGAAACTTGCTAAAAATAGAATGTTTTGAAGGAGCTTCATTTAAAAGCCATGGTATGAAAAGATGACATCCATAAAAAGTTTTCTTGGAAGTAGTCTTGAATTATATTATGTATAGATTGTGTGAAACTTGCTAAAAATAGAATGCTTTGAAGGAGCTTGCTTTGAAAGCCATTACATAAGAAGATGATACCTGTAAAAATTTTCTTGAAAGTAGCCTTCATTTATATGATGTATTGATTATTTATAGATGTATAGATCATGATTATAGGGTTGGGTTATGGTGCACCACCCACATTTTACACCACCCATGTGGCAAGTTTTGGGTCAATCAAATTGTCACATAGGTTGGTCAAAATTTCAAATTTTCTAATTGTATTATACTGTAGTTAAACTATATGAATACAGTATATTGTAGTATAATATATGTGTTTTTTTTATTTGCAAATTTAACTCATATTAAAATAATGTTTTTTGATTAAAATATTATTTTACAATATAATCGGTTTTTTTAATAAAAAACATTATTTTAATATGGGTTAAATTTGTGAATAAGAGTACATATACTATTCTACAATATATTGTATTCATATATTTGACTACAATAGAAATACAACTAGAAAAGTTTGAAATTTTGATCAAACCCATGTGTCAATTTGATTGATCCAAAATTTATCACATATAAATAATATAATAAATGGTATAAAATATGGATGGTACACGTTAACCCAATCTAATGTTGACCCCATACTGGGCTATTGGGTTGGAGGGGCCGAGGGGGAAAGGTAGTACGGTGATTGAGTAGCATTGAAGTATATGCAAAGCGTGTGCAACGTTGAAAGTGCGTGTTCACGTCGTGTATGTCTGAAAAGTGGAAACCCCAAAAAGGGAAAGTCTCCAATTTCGAAGCCTCTTCCTTCTTCCTCCTCCTCCTCCTCTCAATCCAATCCAATCCAATCACCATAGACAGACACTTCATCACGTTCTCGCGTGAAATCTGAAGGAAGAAGAGATCAACTCCGATCAGAGGAGGAGGTAAATTCTCCAAGCATCTTTCATTCACGTTCTTCCTTCATTGATCTCATACTTTCATGCTTATTCACTTTTTCGTTTTCCTTAATTATTCAATCAACGGATGAAAATTCTTAATTAAGTAATTAACATAACCGTGTGTGAATTCGCTGAATATTATTGGCCTTCAATCTTAATTACCTCAAATTCACGTGAATTATAGTTGAATTGGATGAATTACAATCTCGATTGTTCTAGCTACGCAGCGAAATCGAGAGGTTAGGGAGTGGAAACTTGTCCAAATGTGGCTTTGACTTCTGGTGATTTGAATTTTGTTTTTCGTCCCTACATTTTTTTCCCATAGAATTTTGTTCAGTTGCAGCAATCTAGGTATACTGTCTGTTAATGTTGAATGCGATATTTGAGTATATATAGTATAATATCCTAGATTGGGGCTTTTGATTTATGTGATTTTGTTTTTTGATCTGTATGTTATGATTTTACACTTTTTCTCTAGGAAATAATAAAAAAAAAGGATGGCTGGTGACAAAGCAGTTGGTGAAGGTGAAAAGAAAGAGACAAGTCCTGCTGCCACTGGGAATGAAAAAAAGAAGAGCAAGGGATTCTTTTCCCGAATTTGGAATATATTCCGGTTACACGGTGATGATTTTGAGAAGAGATTGCAATACATTTCTAAAGAAGAAGCTGCAGTTATGGCTAGATTGAGGAGGAGATCCAGATCCTGGAGGCAGATATCCCACTATCTTATTATATTTTCTGTTATATTTGAGGTGTGGTATATTTGTTATATAATGCTTAAGAGTTTAATTTCTATGTACTGTCAGTGTAAAATACACAGACATCCAATAATATCTTAACAAATAAGCATCATTTTTATTTCTCTCTCTTTAGTTATTAAAACAAAAGCACACATGTCAAAATTTTAGCGGTTGTCGGCGTAAAGCTTTTTATACTGACAGTACATACTACTTTAATCCAAATGGTTAATTTATACTTCAAGTGAACATTTGTTGTCAATAATGCATGCCTGTCTACATTTCATTGTAAGACATACATGTATTTCAGGTTATCATGTTTTCTCCTTTAAACGCACTTTTTATTGGTTTCTGGAGAGGCTGTCAGTTGTTTCTTTTCCAACGTGAATATTTAAAGGAATTAAAATTTTATGCTTCTCTACCAGCAAATTAATATTTTCCTTTTGTGAGATTATTTTTTGGGAGAGTTGCAGTTTGAGGTTACGAGAAGCAACATATTTACACTTTTACAGATATATGGACCAAATAATCAATCACGGTGGTTATTCAATGGCACTGAACAGCCAATTAATTGATTATTTGTCCTCTATCGGTAAATAAGTTGCTTCCATGGTCCTAAGTTGAAACTCCATTATTTTTGTCATTTTAATTTTTTTTGCTTAAATTGGTTTCAACTTTCAGGTCATTGCTGTAGGTTATGCTATCATGACAACAAGAACAATGGATATGAATTGGAAAATGAGGGCAATCCGGGTTTTGCCAATGTTTCTTTTTCCTATATTAGCTTCCGCTGCATATTCAACATCTGTCAGCTTCACAAGGATGTGTAAGTGTCGTAAGCTTGACAAGAACATACACATCTTTCTTTTCTAACAATCAAGGCTTCAGATTGTATGTTCTGCTGAGATTAATTTTACTTTATAGTTGCTTATCGGAAAAAAAAAAATACTTTATTGTTGCCTGCCTAATTGCCAGTTGTCATCATTGTCAATGGAATCTTAACTTATACATTGTAATTCTCAAATTCAATGTGCGATGTTGTTTAATGGTCTTATTTATGATACACTTTACTATTGGAAAGAGTTCTGAATTCATCACATGCATCAGACTTTTGCCAATTTTCTTGATTTTTTAGGATGGAAAAGCTTTGAAAGCAAGTTTTTCTGCCAATAATTGCAGAGCAATATCTCTGAGAAATTGTCTTCATAATTGTTAGAACCAGTGGAGAAGTATATAGTTTAGTACTTTCGTGAGTGAATGCTTTTTATTAAGAATTTCTCCATGCTGTCAAATTGATAGCCCTGGGGTAGTATGCAAATGCTGATAAAAATGCTAGATCAACGTAAGTTTTAAAATTCATTAGAAATTTCCAAGATTCATGCAATCATGTACAAACAGCTCGGATGAAACTTCTTGTAGAGAAAAATGCTTGAAGGAGCAGCATTTGATATTAACAATTTGTTAAAGAATTTTGTTACCATCAGTCAAAAGTTATAAAGCTATGCTTCACAATTCCAATGATTTTAACATTGGATTCCATTAATGATGCAGTTTTTGGACATGCATTGTGTTTAGAATTTGATGTGCCAAATGAAAATAAAATTCCCTTATTTGTGGAATTTTTAATTTGTATCATGTGATTATAGGTGATCGCAGGGACCAAAATATTCTTGAAAAGCTTCAGGCTGAAAGGCAAGCAAAAATTGATGAGCTCAAAGAAAAGACAAATTATTACATTACGCAACAGCTCATTCAGGTGATTGTTTGAAGTGAGACCTCTTTTTTTTTTCTTCTCATACTGTTTGAAGCAGAAAAATAAATAAATTTGGGGTTGTATTCTGTTAATCTTTGATAATATCAAAATCTTAAAGTGGAAGACACATTTGTGATAAACTAACAATGCATTATTTAACTTTTCAGACATTTATCAGAGTTTGATGATCATAGCTCCTAATTTTCAACTATGTTGAAATTTTGTATGCATTATATTCATAACTAAGTGCTTTATTTTGTGGAAGAATCAATGACGTGAGTATGTTGATTATGTTACTGCTAAAAATAAGAACTTTTGCTTTAGGAAAGCAAATGAATGAAATCACATATGACTACAGAATCAAAGTTCCTTTATTTCATTATGAGCTGAGATCAGGTCTGTGCTTTGAAGTGCATTATTGGAGAGCAGCTTTCAATGGTATTTGTTTGCAATTGCTCTAATATTATCGTGTATTGTGATCTATGCAGAGATATGACTCAGACCCAGCCGCAAAGGCAGCTGCTGCAACTGTTTTGGCATCTAAGTTGGGTGCAGATTCAGGTTTGAAAGTGTATGTGGGAGATGAATCTAATTCCGGCGCTGCTATGGCAAAGAGCAATGATGTTGAACTTGTTCAATCGACTGGGCTTCGAAATCGAAAACAAGTTCACTCTAGATCCACTAGTTCAGGGACAAGCACACCGAATTATTCTGATCAACAATTAGTTAGTTCAGGGGAATTGATCAAACTCAGACATCCGAGTATAATCAGCTTGTTGTTGTTGAACACCACCAACCACAGAGTTCAACCACGCAAGATGGAGGATGGATTGCACGAATTGCAGCATTGCTTGTGGGTGAGGATCCAACACAGTCTTATGCTCTCATATGCGGTAACTGCCATATGCATAACGGTAAGTGGGCTGGATTTGACGTCTTTTGCTTTTATCCTTTTGCATTCATTGCAGAAAAAAAAATGTTTGCGCTGGTGCTAGTTTTTTGTAGTCATCGACTTTCATAGATGAATAACAGGGAAGATGTGTTTTTATTTACTTATTTCCCTTCAGGTCTAGCTCGAAAGGAGGATTTTCCATTTGTCACTTACTACTGCCCTCATTGTCATGCCCTGAACAAACCAAAGCAATTAGATGAACGTATCTCTGATCTTAATTCCCCAAACACAGGGTCTCCAAAAACAGACGATGATCAGGCAGTTAAAAATGCTATCACTTCTGCTGTTGAGAGCATAATCACAAGCGATAGTCCCGTAAATTCCAGCCCTGAGATTGAGGAAGTATCAGAAAGGACAAGTTTGGAGGAGAAAGCTAGTTAAAATGCCTATCTGTTTTGGCGATTGGGCTGTTGGAAGAACATGCTTACCCCTTGTTCAGGGCACGTACTCTAAGGGGAGCAACTTTGCAATTGGTTTCCTTGGTTGGCATTGTAGAAGGAAGAGTGGCTACATGCTTTGATACATCTTGTGATTTATGATACATAGATTACATGTATTGCCATAGAAAAAATGGATCTTGCTAACTAGTTCCTAGAGACATTGATTAAAGAAAAAACATTGAAATTTTGTATTGGAAAGTATGACTTTTTAAACTTTCAATGTATTGAATATACCACTTTTCAATACAAAAATTTCATTTTTGATTCCTTAACCAATGCTTTTAGGATATTGAGTAGCATTTGTCAAAAAAAATAAAAAATACTCGTGAGTTACGGAATTTTGGATCTGTTTTCTATATATTCTCGCAGTGTACTAGTTTGAAGCTTGGAGTGTACCTGAAAGAAATTTCCAGCATTTTCAATACTAGACCATGGGCTTGTACTCTAATACTGGATTGACTATCGAGGTACTTGAGTAAAACTCGTTAGTTATGATTTTTCCCTTTTGGGGATCGTATGTGAAATATATCACTTTACATGAGGTATAAGTGGTAAATTAGAATATAGGTGTGACTGAAATTAGATAATAAAATTGTATGAATATAAGATTATGTATCATGTATGTATAAATGTGTAAATTTCAAGAGCATTTAACATTTTTTTCAGAAAACAATTAGATATGTGCTTTTCCCCACCCTTTCGTGTTCATCTGACAATTGCTGTGGTTTTGCAAAAATGGTATAGAAATTAGAAACAACAAAAATGTTGATAAGGAAGGAGAAAAAAAAGTTAATTGATGTGATTCATACTGACATTAAAATAATTACATGTGAAATTTGTGTAGTCTATTTCTGTGAAGAGAAAAAAAGTTGGCATAGTACTTCTCTACTTCATTCCTTTTTTGGAGTCGCAGTATCTTGACGAGCGAGGAAGTTAATTTTTATTTATTTATTATCAAGTATATTTATTAACTGACTAGTGTCTACAGCAAATGCAGTAATTATTTGTTTTAAAATATATTTATAAATATATAATAAATAATGCACTTTTTTATTTTAAATTACTATTTTTTTTTCAAAATTTAATAATATATTTATATTAATAGATTGCAATGATAAATAAGTAATAACAAATAAATAGTTACAACTACTAACGGGTAAACCATTTAAATATACATACTGATGAAAACTCACAATAGCAGTGCGGATTTACTAATTTTAATGATGATGATAAGAATTTACATAACCAACTCCTAACTACATGCCAAAAATTGAAGAACACAAATTAAAATAACCAAAGATGTAAGAAGCAAGACTGCAAGAGTAGATTTGTTACCTATATCAACTCTCAAAATCACCGAGCTAGAGCTATGGAGGTTAGGAATCCATAGCCATGGAGGTGAGGAATCAAGATCGAAAACAAGAATGCAAATAACATGAGTGTGATTAATATGGGAAAGGCTCTAAGGATCCGACTTCATCGACGCTAATTTAGTTTGATTCAATTATGACAATCTTTCCCTATTCCTAAACAACTCCTAATGTCAACCAGAAATCCAACAATATTCTTTTGACTCTCTTAAGCTCACAATAACACGACTTCTAATCTTTAATCAACTATATCTCTACCATGATTAATTATCAAATGTTCATTAAGATCTGTGATTTACTATGTAAGTTGCATAAGACTCCTACGATATCTCAATCTGTTTTTACCTTGTGGTTCTATTCAAACGCCCTAAAACACAAATCATAAATCAGAAAATAATAGAGATGGAAAGAAATTGAAGAATTTGTCAAATATCACCAAACCGTCGTAACACGGTTGTATCATCTGCTTGAAGATGAAGAGTTGGTTCGTTATCAAAGTGAAAAACATTATCAAATCCATAAAAGAAAAGTTTTTCATCTTCAGCAAATGCACAAGGAGACGCATCTTAAGAAACTAGGAAAAGTGGAACCCTAATTCAGTACATAAAAATAACTTAAACTCATAAATCAATATCACAGTATAAACATGATTTGCAGAGACCAACGAAAATTGAAGAACACAAATTAAAATAACCAAAGATGTAAGAAGCAAGACTGCAAGAGTAGATTTGTTACCTAGAGCAGCTTTCAAATCTCAAGTCGTCAAGCTAGGGTTATGGAGGTGAGGAATCTAATGTGTCACTGGCAAGTGTACTAGATCAATGCAATTAATAAAAAAAGGTGAGAATATTTAGGGATTAGGTAACTAACTATCGATTAACAAATTAAATAACTATTAGAACCTTAACAAAAAAGAGATTTGAAATTGGTTGAGGTAACTAATTTTATGGTAAGATCTAAAATAGATAAAATCTAAAACCACCCACTAACAAGATCAAGATTAAAAAAAAAAGAACGCAAATAACACGAGTGATTAAGATGGGAAAAGCTCTAAGGATCCGACTTCACCTACACTAATCTAGTTTGATTCATTTATGACAATCTTTCTCTATTCCTAAACAACTCCTGATGTCAACCACGAATCCTGCCACATTCTTATGACTCTCTCAAGAGCACAAGAACACGCCTTCTAATCCTTAGTCAACTATAACTATATGATGATTAATTATCAAAGGTTCATTAAGATCTATGATTCCCTATATAGGTTGCATAAGACTCCTACGATATTTGTATCTGTTCTCACCCTATGATTCTATTGCAATGCCCTAAAACATAAATCTCCATTCGATTTTGTTACGTTTGACATGTCAATTAATGGTCAGTTAAATGAAGCATATAAATAAGAAATAGAAAATAAGAGAGATGAAAAGAAATAGAAGAAATTGTCAAATATCACCAAACTATCATAGTACGGTTACATCACCTCCTTTGAAAAGAGGACTTAGTTCATGATCCAAACAAAAACAAACATCAAATCCATGAAAAAAGAGCAGTTCGACTTCAGAGAGTATAGAAGGAGACGTAGCTCAAGAATATAAGAAAGTGGAACCCTGATTATGTACAGAAAAATCACTTATATACTAATCTGGTCGCACCTAATTCGTGGGATGAAACTTAAAAATCTGGCCCACTCCAAATCAAGTCCAAATTTAGCCCCATTACAGAATTACATACAATTTTGAAAATTTAAATTTAAATTTATAGATATTTTTAGTAATTTAAATTTATTTTTATATTTATAATTTTAAATATTAACTTTTTAATTTTAAATATTTATATATTTTATTATATTTTAAATTAATTTTTATAAGGGTCACTAGAAAAACAAATTTTTATTACTATTATATTGATTTTTAACTAGATGGCCAGGATATGACAGAGTGGCAAAATTGATTTACTATATCATATTGATTCACAAAACATTAATTTAAGACATGAAATGATGTCTCATTCTATCATATCATATCCTATTATATCTCTCTTATTATAACCATCAAACAATACTAAAAATTACATTAGTCTCTTCAATCATCCTATCCAAATTTTTTGCAGTCTAATGATCAGTGAAAGAGTGAGTGGAGGCCAGAGGGGAACAAGAACAGACAAAGCTTTGTCTAGTTTTAGATCAATTAAATTTTAAATTAGATGGGAAGATAAGATAGGTGTCATGATCAGGTCATGTCATGTAAGTAAGAAGAACAATGAATGGATGAATGGGTTAAGCTGGATCTGCTCCAGCGGCAGGAGCTCCTCCAAGCCATCCGATCGTGATCCCACACATCAAAGCAGCTCGTCCCATCCTCCAAAAACAACACGGAGCCATTGGATTCCCACAAGAGTGGCGTCGGACGGGTCCTAGCAGGAGCAAATCCTGACTCGGGTTAAGTTTGAGTCATAGGGCTCGGAGCTCCTGTGCCTGAGGCTACGCCTACACCTCTATCTATTTATTTACACCAATGATATTTGAACATTCATTCGAGACACATTTGCTGGACATCTTAAACACAATGGCAATTGTGTAAATAAACACAATGACAATTGTGTAAATATAAGTACATTATTAACACACACATTCTTGGGTATCCATTTTAGATATCCATTTTGAGTGTTCATATTTATTTATGCCTCACTCTCCCACCTTTTCCTTTCTCTTCTCTCCGACCTTCTTTTCTTTTTTTCACGTCACTTTTTATATTTATTTTATAACTTTTAATTAAACTAGTTTTATTTTGAAAATAATGACGGATAAATGATAAATAGTTAAAATTTAATTTAATATTAAAAATAGTATAATAAAAAACTAGTGAATAAACATTTTCTTTTCTCCTCCTCTTCCCCATAACTTATTTCGATCCCATTCATATAATTATAATTATTATAAGTAATATTTCTGGTGAAAGTTATTTATAATCTATAATAATAAGAGTTTAATTTCTATGTATTGTCAGTGTAAAGATTTTTATACTGACAATCAAAAATCATTGATGATTTTTAAGGTGGTTAGAATAAGAATAAAAGATTTATAATGATGTATCAATTTGTGATTCGTTGTCAGTATAAAAAAACTTTACACTATCAGTGTATACAAATTAAATCCTAATAATAATAATTATTTTTCGATTGGATAATAGTTATTATTATTTTGCTAGACAATGATTAAGAAATTGAAAAAGGGGAATTTTTATTGGAAAAAAAATGGTATTAAAGTGTATATTTGACAGATTAAGAATAAGAATTAATGTATTTAAAGTATTTTGACTCAAAGAAAAAAAGAATTAATGTATTTAAATTTTCAAGTCAAATTTCATTTATTTTTTATTTCTTAAACATTACCCTAATAAAATCATAATTTATTATTTATTTATTTTTTCACTTTTTTCTCCGGAATCCGAAGTGATTTTTGATCTTGCAGTTGAAAGCAGCTTCTTCTTCTTTCCCTGTCTCTCAGGTAACAGGACAGCACAACGTCTCAACAACAATTTCTCTTCCTTGTTATCATTCGTTTAACAAATTTTTAGGTAATATTTTCACATTTCATTCGTCCTCATTTTCTCGTCGATTTGCTTGGATTTTTGTCTGTTAGAAAAATTCTAGGGTTCTCTTCAGCTCAGCCCTTGGATTTAGGTAATTTGATTCGTGCTTTTTCTGCTGTGCAATGCCATCCAAAACGTGATTTTAGTTAATTGTGTCTGCAAAGAGGGAAAATATCCATTACTTGATAGAATATTTTTCTGAGAAAGATTTTGATTTTTCAATTTTTTAATGCATTTTCCACAATCATAGTCCTTTCGCTCTAGCTAGTCTTTAATTTCAAGTTACATTACTACAAGCACACATCTGGTAATGGTTCTAGAGTTTACTACAGTATTACTTCAATGAAACAATTACAAAACCATGATTAGTGATAACTTTCTGCTTGTCCATGACCATTGCCATTGCCCAGAAGGAAAATAAAAAGGATACTGTGATATTCAATTTGATATGCTTCTTTTTTCTTCTCAAAATTTTGAAATGTATATGAAAATGTTGAATTAATATTTTTCAGTTTTGCCCCCCATGAAGTTAAGTTGTTATTGCTATTGTCAGTGTTAGGTTGTATAAGAGAATGAGTAGACCTGCAACACGAAGTAAAAATAAAAGACAGAGACAAGGGGATGATGGCACCATTAGTTCTGAAATATGGAGGTACTAACACTTTTTTTTGGTGAAGTGAAATGAAAGTTATTACTCCTCACATTTTTTGTTTGTTAAGTGTTTTACATGTCTATTGTATAGGAAAATCCATGAAACGGGTGTGATTACTGAAGATGACATCAATCAACTGTATATGATTTGGAAGCCAGTTTGTTCAGGATGTCGTGTTAATACCAAAGATAACCCAAATTGCTTCTGTGCATTGGTTCCTCCTCCAAATGGAGCCCGGAAGTCGGGCTTATGGCAGAAAATGTCAGATTTTGTTGAAAGTCTTGGCCCTGATCCAAGCAAGGATCTTCGTGCTTCTGCTAATTCTCCGGCAGGTCTGACAAATCTTGGTGCAACATGCTATGCAAACAGTATACTCCAGTGCTTGTACATGAATAAATCTTTCCGAGAAGGCATATTTTCTTTAGAACCAGATGTTTTACAACAACAGCCAGTGTTAGATCAACTGGCTCGACTTTTTGTGCAGTTGCATGTTAGTAAAATGGCTTTCATAGATTCTTCTCCATTTATAAAAACATTGGAGTTAGATAATGGAGTTCAGCAGGATTCCCACGAGTTCCTGACGTTGCTTCTGTCATTACTTGAGCGTTGTTTGAGCCATTCCAAAGTTCCCAAGGCAAGAACAATAGTTCAAGATCTTTTCCGGGGAAGTGTCTCTCATGTGACAACGTAAGAATCATCGGATCTTAGCAACTTATTTACTAGTAAAGAATTATTTTCCTGCTAATATTCCTTTTTTTTTGGTAGCATGTTGTCAAATATCCTGTTTTTTTTTCTCTTTTAATTTTGACCCTTCCTCCTCCCACTCGCAAAAAAAATAAAAATAAAAATAAAATTTAAAGAACAATCATATTGGGAACAATGCAAATGTTTCTAACTTGTAATGTGGTTGTTTGGAAAGTGTTGTCATATCTTCCCATAAACTGTGTATTTTGAGTTAGTTTTCTCTGAATGAGTGTTTTTCATATTACCAAATGACGATTCTGATAAACTTTTTGTGTTAACAATACTGTTACACACTTAAGTTCTTTGCTGAGTACTGTTTATAATTCATGGCACTGGATGTTCAGTATCATTTTTTTCATAATTAGTGAGAACTCGGAAGTAGCTCTGGTTATTTATGTTCAAATGATCTCAAACATTTTCCATAGATATTCTACTTTCATAGTAGATATAAGTGTGTGACCAGTACTAGTTATGTTTTATGTTCATGAATCATGACTATTACATATTTCTTGTTATTTTATCATTCGTTATGCAGGTGCTCGCAATGTGGAAGAGACTCTGAAGCTTCTTCCAAAATGGAAGATTTCTATGAGTTGGAGTTGAATGTCAAGGGATTGAAGAGCTTAGATGAGAGCCTCGATGATTACCTCACTGTTGAAGAGCTCCATGGAGACAATCAGTATTTTTGTGAGTCATGTAAAACAAGAGTTGACGCCACTCGCAGCATCAAGCTGCGTACATTACCCGATGTACTTAATTTTCAACTGAAACGTTGTGTCTTCCTTCCAAAGGTATTGTGGGCAATTTACAATTAAGTGGCATGCATTTTTAATTTTTTACTTCTTTCTTTGTTGTACAATAGTTTTTTTTTTAATGGATATAAGAGCAAATCAATTTAATAAAAAAAAGAAAGAAATAAGTATTAGCCAAAGAATGAGAGGGAATTTACTGAAACAATAAATACCATATGAAGAAAAAAACAGCTATAATGACATTTTTTCTTTCTCTGAGAATTTTTATGAGTGTGTTTTGAAAATCTGTGTAATGTAAGATCATTCAGGAAACTTTTGATGATTTCATCCCAGTGATTACAAATACAAATTCTGGCCTTCTAGAAAACTAGAATTCCTTTCTAACCAACTCGACCAGTGTCCATAAAACTGTCTCATATAGCCTAAGCTAGCATAGTATCCCTGTAAACATAACCGAATATGCTGAGTCAGCAGTATTCGGTTATGATAGTTAGTTATGGCAGTTAGGCAGTTAGCAACAGCTGTCAAAATAACTCAAGAGCTGTTAGAAGCTCAAAGATATAAATACATAGCCTTCTCTGTAATTGACATAACTGGGAAAACTGAAATACAGTTACAAAAAAAATTGATTCTCTCTCTTTCTCTATCTTTCTTCTTCTACTTTAGTTTTCTCTTCTTCTACCCTAGTTTCTATTTCGATTATGGTATCTTGAGCTAAATTCTGGGCCATGGTTGCTATCGGAAATCCTTTCGCTGAGAATGTCGCTGCATCTTTGACGCCATCGTCTTCCCCAGCCAACTTCAATCCATCGCTCTCTGTTAAGCTAGACGATCAGAACTTCCTTTTATGGAAGCAACAGGTGGAAGCCGTCATCATCGCTCATAAACTTCATCGGTATGTTGTGAACCCTACGATTCCTCCAAGATTTGCGAGTGAAGCATATCGCAATCTTGGAATCGAAACCGAAGCCTATCAGCTATGGATTGTACATGACCAAATGTTGTTCACGTGGTTACTCAACTCGCTTTCGTCAACGATTCTTCCTTGATTCTTAGGTTGCAAACACTCGCATGAAGTCTGGGACAAGATTCACAAGTGTTTCTACGCGCACCTTCGCGCCACAGTGAGGCAGTTTCGATCTGAACTGAAAAATACCAAGAAAGGTACAAGAACCATCTCTGAATACTTGTTAAGAATTCGTGCCTTAGTTGACTCCCTCCAAGCCATGGGCGATCCGATCTCAGAACAGGATCACGTTGACACAGTGTTGGAAGGACTTCCTGAAGAATACAACACTTTTGTAATGATGATATATGGCAGAGGCGATTCCCCTTCGATTGACGATATCGAAGCCTCATTACAAATTCAAGATTCACAACTAGAAAAGTTTCGTCAAGAATTGCCCTCTGGCGAAGACGATTTGCCAACTAATGTTGCTCATGCCCCAATTGCTGCAAATGTGAACCCTAACAGTGATCACAGAGGTCAATTTGATGCCCAACGTGGTAGCCTTCGAGGTTCTTATCGCGGAAGAGGAGGCAGATGCAGAGACAGAGGCCGTGGTCGCGGAAACAGACCTACCCGTCAGCTTTGTGGGAAGTATGGTCATGACTCCTTTAACTGTTGGCACAGGTTTGATGAGACCTTCGTTCCTCCACCGCCTCCTCCTTCCAATCAAGAAGGGCAATATACACCTATTCCAGCACCAGGCATTCTACCTTTGCCGAATTCTCAGCCAAATGCTCAGCCAAGTGCACACATGGCTGCTCAACCCACTCAGTTTTCTAATAGTTCCAGGAATAGTGATTACAATGAAGCAAGCCATTTTGAAGGTCAAACATGGTACCCTGGTTCTGGGGCAACTCATCACTTAACTGCAGACTCTCAAAACTTCACTCATAGCACTCCTTTTGGTGGTCAAGACCAAGTTTTCATGGGTAATGGACAAGGTCTTGCCATTAACTCCATAGGCTCTTCTAAACTTTACTCTTCTTCAAATCCAATTACTACATTTTCTCTAAATAATCTTCTTCTTGTTCCCAAAATTACAAAGAACCTAGTGTCTGTATCTCAATTTGCTAGGGATAATAATGTTTATTTTGAATTCCACCCATACTCATGCTTTGTTAAATCACAGGACTCTAGCAGAGTTTTGCTTGAAGGCTACCTTGGAAAGGATGGCCTCTATTACTTCAGCAATCTCAAAGTTCATCAAGACTCTCACTCTCAGCCTCAGCCTCAGCCTCAGCCTAAGCCTACATCAAGTTCCTCTCTAGCTAAGTGTCAAAGTATTCCTGCTTCTGTAAATACCTCCAATGTTGTATCCCTTAGTCCTCATTCATACAACTCTTGGCATTGTCGTTTAGGGCATGCTCATTTCAATGCTGTAAAAACTGTGTTACAGTTGTGTAATATTCCCTTAGTCAATAATAAAGAGAGTGATTTTTGCAATGCCTGCTGTATTGGTAAGGCCCATAGATTGCATGCCCCACCCTCATCCACTGTCTATCATGAATCCTTTGAATCAATTCATACTGATCTATGGGACTAGCACCCTTTCAATCCTCTTGTGGCTATAAATACTACATTACTTTTGTTGATGCTTACACACGATTTACATGGATCTATTTCCTTAAACAGAAATCAGATGCTTTAGCAGCTTTCAAACAGTTTTATACTCTTATTTCCCCTCAATTCTCAACAAAACTCAAAGCTGTCCAATCAGATTGGGGAGGGGAATTTCGACCCTTTACTAAATACTTGACTGATTTAGGTATTAAGCATAGGCTCACATGTCCTCACACCTCTCACCAAAATGGCACTGTTGAAAGGAAACACATGCAAATTGTGGAGATGGGGCTCACTCTTATGTCTCACTCTGCTATTCCTCTTACCTACTAGGATCACAGTTTCACTCAATCTGTGTTTCTCATCAATAGACTCCCTACAGAAGCCTTAAAGGATTTCTCCTCACCTTATCATGCTCTTTATGGCACTCTACCTGATTACAAAGCTATTAAAACATTTGGATGTGCTTGCTTCCCCTTCCTTAGACCATATAATCAACACAAACTTGAATTTAGGTCTACCGAGTGTGTCTATCTAGGATTATCACATGAACACAACGGACATAAGTGCCTTGCCCCGTCCGGAAGGATTTATGTTTCCAAAGATGTCCTCTTTAACGAGACCAGATTTCCCTACTCAACTCTCTTCAATATCACTCCAAATCATTTACCTAATGAAACCACATTTTCTGCATCTATTCCTACATCACAATATCCTCCTCTTTCACCTGTTCCCCTCAACCAACACAGTCCAAGTCCCTCACATGAACCTAATTCCGCACCTGAGCCTCATTCCTCACCTGCACCTAATCTCTCTCCCGCACCCTCTCCCTCGGGATTCGAGTTCGGCCCCTTCCCGGGATCTCCAACCACTCCTCCTACTTCATCTCTGTTTAGCTCTAATGATTCTCATCACTCTCCCGTGTCTGTATCCCAACATGAGCCATCTCCATCTACTATTAATTCTGCTGCAGCCCCTGCTGATCATCCCTCCAGTAACTCTTCCTCTGCAACTCGCCTCCCTCTTCCCCTCCTCCTGACAACACTCATCCTATGCTCACTCGGTCTAAAACTGGTTGTCTTCCTCCTAAGGTCTTCCTAGCTCATCTTGAGCCTACATCTGTCAAAGCAGCCCTGTCTAGTCCTCACTGGCTTGCAGCCATGAAGGATGAGCACACTGCTCTCCTCAAGAACAACACTTGGTCCCTTGTTTCCTTACCTCCAAATAGGAATGCTATTGGGTGTAAATGGGTCTTTCGTGTAAAGGAAAACCTGGATGGTATTATAAGCAAATATAAAGCCTGGTGGGTTGCTAAGGGCTTCCATCAACAGCACGGTTTCGATTTTCATGAAACCTTCTCTCCGGTTGTGAAACCAGTAACTATTCGGATCATTCTCACTAACTCTCACAAATAAATGGGCAATTCAACAAATAGATGTCAACAATGCCTTTCTAAATGGCTTATTACACGAAGAGGTGTACATGATACAGCCCCCAGGGTTTGAAGACAGAGATAAAACTCTTGTTTGTCGCTTGAACAAGGCACTTTATGGTCTGAAACAGGCCCCTCGGGCCTGGTATGAACGGTTAGCCTCTACTTTGGTTCAGTTTGGGTTTGCTGCCAGTCGCTGTGATCCATCCTTATTTGTCTATGCCAAGGACATCATCTCTGTCTTTGTCCTAGTCTATGTGGACGATATTATTCTCACTGGGTCATCCACTGTTTTTATCAATGACCTGATAAAGAAGCTGAATGTTGAATTTGCTCTAAAAGAACTAGGATCTCTTGACTATTTCCTAGGAGTGGAAGTCAAACATCCGTCCCCAGGTACCCTGCTGCTAACTCAAACCAAGTACATTCGTGATCTTCTTGCCAAGGCACATATGACTGAAGCAAAGGGAATCAGCTCCCCTATGGTAAGCAATCAGAATCATTGTCAAGGTTTGGGGATGAGATACTATGTCCGATCCTCACTGCATGCAGGTCCATAGTTGGTGCTTTACAATATGCTACATTAACCAGGCCGAGATATTGCCTTTAGTGTGAACAAAGTATGTCGGTTTATGTCTAATCCTCTTGAAACACTTTGGCAAGTCTGTTAAAAGGATTCTCCGCTATCTTAAAGGGTCTCTCTCACATGGGCTCTTGCTCGGGCCAGCTCCTACCTCTATGCCCTTTTCTCTGCCCCGCCTCTTGTGATGCCGATTGGGCGGTGATCCGGATGATCGTAGGTCCACTCGGTTCATGTGTCTACTTTGGTCCCAACCTGGTTTCTTGGAGCTCAAAGAAACTGACCACTAGTGGCTCGGTCTAGCATGAGGCGAGTATAGAAGCATGGCAAATACAGTCACCGAACTATCCTGGATACAGTCATTACTATCTGAACTCAAGATTCCTCACACTATTCCTCAACTCTACTGTGATAATCTAAGTGCCGTGTCTCTAGCACACAACCCTGTCCTTCATGCCCGCACAAAGCACATTGAACTTGATATTCATTTTGTAAGGGAAAAGGTTCTCTCTAAAGCACTCACTGTCCATCATGTTCCCAGTGGTGATCAGCTAGCAGACTCACAAAACCTCTCTCATCAGCTCAGTTTGCTAACTTAAGGATCAAGCTCAACGGTGTACCTTTGCAGCCACCACCTTGAGCTTGAAGGGGGGCTAATAGAGTATAGCCTAAGCTAGCATAGTATCCCTGTAAACATAACCGAATATGCTGAGTCAGCAGTATTTGGTTATGATAGTTAGTTATGGCAGTTAGGCAGTTAGCAACAGCTGTCAAAATAACTCGAGCTGTTAGAAGCTCAGAGATATAAATACATAGCCTTCTCTGTAATTGACATAACTGGGAAAATTGAAATACAGTTACAAAAAAAATTGATTCTCTCTCTTTCTTCTTCTACTTTAGTTTTCTCTTCTTCTACCCTAGTTTCTGTTTCGATTACTTTGTTGTACAATAGTTTTTTTTTTTTTATGGATATAAGAGGAAATCAATTTAATAAAAAAAAGAAAGAAATAAGTATTAGCCAAAGAATGAGAGGGAATTTACTGAAACAATAAATACCATATGAAGAAAAAAACAGCTATAATGACATTTTTTCTTTCTCTGAGAATTTTTATGAGTGGGTTTTGAAAATCCGTGTAATGTAAGATCATTCAGGAAACTTTTGATGATTTCATCCCCGTGATTACAAATACAAATTCTGGCCTTCTAGAAAACTAGAATTCCTTTCTAACCAACTCGACCAGTGTCCATAAAACTGTCTCATTTTTCAGAAAAAAATTGCCCTCCTTTGCCTAAAAACCTTGAATGAGATTTTTTTAAAAAAAATCCCTCTGGTGTGTGTCCACTATTTAAACGGAACATCTTATTCTGAATGCTTTAAGTGAAGGAAATATGCATGAACCTTGATCAGTTTTTGTTGTTCCTTTTTTAGGTCTTATTCTGTTTGTTGTTGTTGTTGTTGTTGTTGTTGTTGTTGTGTTTCTTGGTTTTTTTAGCAGGATATCTTGTCGTTTCTCTTTCTCTACTCTGATACAGTTTCTTCTGTATTAAAAAAAATTAAAGAGAGTGAGTGAGAGAAAAAACCTTGAGTGATTACAAATTCTACTGAGGTAATGCTTGATTTAGTTTGCAAATCTGGATGGTGCTTGATAAGTTTGATGGTTTATTATTGTTGATTTATTGAATAAAATTGTATATCCTTTCTTAGGGTAGGGTAGTTTATTTAAATAGTGGTCATGTAAGTGTGGTTTTCCATATGTGGTGTAAAGTTTGATTTTCTGTACCAGTCAATTGTATAATGATAAGTGGTTTCCTTTGTTTAACTATTTGTGTTGGCAGACTACAACAAAGAAGAAAATTACTTCTGCATTTTCATTTCCTGCTGAACTTGACATGCGGCATAGATTGTCTGAGTTGTCTCAGTTTGATTGGATATATGACTTGTCAGCTGTACTGATTCACAAGGGTACTGGTGTTAATAGTGGCCATTACATTGCCCACATCAAGGATGAAAACACTGGGCAGTGGTGGGAATTTGATGATGAACATGTCACTAATTTGGGTTGTCATCCGTTTGGTGAAGGATCTTCAAGTTCTACTAAATCCGTCAAGACCGATGCAGGTCATTCTGATTGTTCTGAAGCAAAAATAGCTGACAGTAATGGAAATGATTTAGATGCCACTCATTCACAATCTTCACTTGTGGAGACATTTTCATCTAGTGATGCATATATGTTGATGTACCATCTTAAACGTACGAAGAATGTAGGTGAAAATGGTCGTGGTATAGTTTGTGGTGCTAACCATAGAGAAAAAGAGGGTGCTGTAGTTGCTGCACATGATGGTGCTCCTCTTCCTTCTCATCTTTATGAAGAAATTCAAAATTTCAATGCCTCGTATCTTGATGCATGTGAGCAATACAATCATAAGAAAGAGTTGGAACTGAGCCGTATTAGTGATAGAAGACAGGAAGTTCGATCTGTTTTAGCTGAAGCTCCTGTTCATGCACTGGAGCAACCATTTTATTGGATTTCTAGTGACTGGCTTCGCCAGTGGGCTGACAACATTATTCCAACGTCAGTGCATATTTTTTTGGTATTATATTGGCGATGAACACTTCAATGTTTTTTCTCTTAAAAAATTATTTAATAGTGTGTGGCCAAATTTTTCCTTCTTGCCATAGCTTGTGGTTCATTCTGTCAATTATTAGGGTAGGGTTAATTAACCTATTTTATAGGGTGCTTACTTCATAATGTACATGCAGTTCTCTTGACAACACATCTATTCAATGTTCACATGGGAAAGTCCCAGTTTCAAAGGTTACCTCAATGAAGCGATTGTCTGCTAAAGCATGGGATAAGTTGTTCTCTAAGGTAATTGTTTTTTTGTCTAATGTTATATGTTTGGCCTATTACTTGTCTACTTGTATTATGATGCTGGTCATTGATTATGGAGTTTTTATCTTTTATTGAAACAGATTTATGTTTAATGGTGTTATTTTACTGCTATTACATCTTACTTATGAATGGTAATGTAATGTGTCTTGGGAGAGGATAAATTTGATAAAGAATGTTCTTCTTTCAATCTGGTTTTACATATTGTAAGATGAAAAGAAAATTTATCAGGAGCATAGACAAATCTAGGTTTCTATAGGTGAAGCTACTTTAGAAGTTGAGTGTGCGCTGTCTTGATCATAAAGCACCAAGCTTACCTTGTTTCCTCTTGGTGATGTCAGTAAGGAAACTGCTGTCATATGTGGTCTTGATGGAAGAGAGACTGTTAGGAATTTCAAGTGAGTAAGATGTGGATAGAGAAATCCCACATTGGAAAGCAGTTGACAAGTTGAAGACTATGTAAGTGGAAAAAATCCAATGACCTATTGCCTCAAGGTTTTGAGTCAACATGTGGTGGCAAGCCTACTTATGTGATTCTTCACTTAGCCCATGGAAGTAGATCTCTTGGTGCTTTTGAGCACCCCCAATCCTAGTAGAAACATTCTATGTTTTTAACAGATGCTTGTCTTTGTGAAGTAACTGGTTTTCAGTGTTTTCTTTATGTGAGAGGGAGAATGCAGTGCACTTGTATGAATGAATTAGTGTCTGATAACAATGACATTAAGTGCAGCGTCTGCTGAGAGATTTAGATGCTGATTGTTTATTATGGTTTAGTAATATCCATGACATGTTTCCTTTATTGGCTTGTGAAATGCAGTATGGTGAGGGGACAGCACTGTCTCATGATGACCAATGTTGGGATTGTCTGATTCATGGAGCTCAGACAGTGGTGTCAGCTGACACCTATCGGGGTAGAAGAGAATCACTGAAGTTACTTGCACGGGATATTCTAGATGGAAACTGTCTAGATGGAAAGTATTACATATCCAGACCATGGTATGATAACCATTCTTCTCTCTTGCTATTCATGCTGCCGCAGAAAGGGGTCGAGGGTGGTTTTGAACAAGTGTTCTTTTTCCTATATTTTGGTAACAGTAAACATTTTGACGGGCTTGGTTATATAGAGATCGATCTATCGCCATTTCTTTTTTCTTTCTTCACTATGCTATTAAAATGGTTTTAAAGCAATGGTTTTAGAACCTGTTATTGCTGATGGGTTTACTTTTGTAGGTTGCAGCAATGGTGGAAAAGAAAAGTCCTTGATGCTCCATCCGAAGCTGATACCGGACCAACAGCAGCCATTAGTTGTCCACATAGTCAACTGATGCCCGAGCAAGCTGCTGGTGCTAAACGGGTGCTTATTCCTGAGAGTTTTTGGCTCTTCTTATATGAAGATGCCATTTCTGTAAAACCTGATGATCCTTTGGGTGGACCTACTTTTCTTTCGGATTCCAGAGTGTGTTCTGAATGCAGTAATGAATTATCTGAAGTAGCATCCTCGGAGGACTCCTTAAGGTTATTTCATTTGTTTATTGTTATTAATACAGAACTAACATAGACAAATTTTAAAGTGAATTCTGTTACATATGCTGCAGATCATTTAAACAAAAGCACCGTCAGAATCATGAAAAATTACTCCTGGCTAAAAGTATGCCACTCTCTGTGCATTGCAAGTATTTCTTGGTGCCTTCATCATGGATTTTAAAATGGAGAAATTATGTTAGTGCAACCCTAAAGAATTCAGATAAACCTGAAACTTTAGATGGGGTAATTGATTCACTGATATGTGAAAAGGTACATTGTTACTTCACCATGCTATATTGTCGTGTTTTGCTCCTTATTCCATGGAATGCATTTAGTTTGCTTTAGTTACTATGTAGTCTGATTTTGACTGGTGTTTGGTTAAATTTGAGCAAAATTTTTATGTGTGCACATGTTGTGAGGTGAAGATTTACTGCCAAAAGGTTTCCTATCCAACATTTGTTAGGGACTTTAGTAGCAGAGATTACTCTTCAGCTGACGATGTGATTGGGTTTGCACATTTATAACCTTCCCATTCTTTCTAATTTAATCCTTAGCAAATTTTGATGATGGATTTTGTCTTTGTTTTGTATCAGCACTCGCAACTTGTTGAAAGACCTCCTGAACTGGTTTTCAGACGTGGTGCTATAATCCAGAGAGAGTCTTCTGTAAGTTGAAAAAAATAAAAGGAAGAAATAGAATTATTTTCTGTATGTGTCAAATGTATGTCCATGAGTGCAATTTTATGTCATTTTTTTTGTATTTACGGTAAACTAAATTCGCCAATTTGTGTATGCCTTCAATTCTTTTTTAAAAATTTAGCAAGTAACTTGAGTTCCCAATATTAAGTTGTTCTTTTGCTTTGTCCCTTTCTCCTTCCTTTTCACATGTCAATGGGGTTAGTTTTAAACTTTTAGTTATTTTTTTAGTGTAATTTTCTATTTCTCAATCTTACTTCCATCCATTTTGTGAATTCTAGGCAGGTGGCTTGACCATCATATCTGAGAATGATTGGAAATGTTTCTGTGAAGAATGGGGTGGTATTGAGACCAAAGGAATATCTGCAACAATTGATAGTATTAATGATTCAGATAATGTTTTGACTGGATCCAGTGAAGAGATGCAGATATGTGAGGATCAGTTGGGCACCGGGGATAAAGTGAATAATGAAAATGGGACTGCACAAATTTTGATTAAGACTTGTCCTGAGGTAATCCAAAACTCTGCCTTGTTCTTTTGGCTATGCTATGTTGCTGGCCCCACCCTCCTTCTACTGCACTTTAGTTTTCTAGAAGTTAGAACTTATTTTTTACAGCATTACATACATTTACATATATCAGACAGAAAATCCAATATGGTATTGTCGGGTTCATCTTATCAGTTAAGAAACTACATGTTCATGCTCATATTTTCCATTATACTTGAAATCAGTGTCCTTGGTTTTCCTAGCTTTCCTCTGTTAGCACTTTCCTGCAGATGCATAGTACAATAACACTTGTCTGAGAAATTTTTGGTGCTGTAGTTATTGTTGCTGAATGAATGCATCACATGTTGGAAAGGTGATTCTCGTTTTGTGCATTTAACTTGACTGACAAAATATTGTTTGAGATAATTGAAATTTGAAAGCTATATCCGTATTTCGTTCAGGTGACTAAATATTGTTATCCCCTCTGCCGCATTCTCTCCCACACATTCTACTACAATAAACTCATGTATATTTGTTTTTAATTCATTCTGATATTCTTGTGCTTAGTTTACTGGAAATTTATCAAACTTTTATTGGATAATATATTTTCATTCTCATTTAATTGGATAATATATTTTGACTCTCATTTCAATTATAATTTTGTTTTTTGTCACTCAATATGCAGGTTTGCGAAAGTTGCATTGGAGAAAGAGAAAGCTGTGAGTTAATGCAGAAGCTTAACTACTGCAATGAGGACATATGCGTAGTTCTTGTTCGTGGTAAAGAGGTACCTAGATCAATCTTGGAGGCTTCAAAGGGATCTATTGAAACAGATAGGCGGGTTTCGAAGCGCTCCAGGAAAACTAAAAATGGGAGTTCAATTAGTCTAAAAGTTTCTGCCTCGACGACTTTATACCAGCTGAAAATGATGATATGGGAATCCTTTGGGGTAAGCCAAGTCTATGTTGTATGCATATACTGCAGTTCAGTTTAAATGTTGGCTGTCTAAGCACATACCAAAAACTGGCTTCATAATGTTAAAATTCGTCTTCCTGAATGTTATGGACGGTAAATGTCCTCTCAGGTTATCAAGGAAAACCAGATACTACAGAAAGGTGATAGGACAATTGATGATGATGAATGTGCTACCCTTGCGGATGTAAGCATATTTGCTGGAGATCAGATCATAGTGAGGGACTCTGAGATTCATGAAAATCGAGATATTGCTGGTAAGCTTTGTGATAGTAGTACTGTGGTTCATCACTTGATTATGCTATTTGCAATAGGCGATATAGAGAACATGAGAAATGCTAGCAACACATTTTTTTTAACACTCTCGAATACACTCTTGATTATTGGCTGAATTTCATATTTGTTCCACTAATTGGGTCCTACATAAAATTCATGGGCATATATGAAACTCATCCAATAACAGTGCGTGTTGGAGAGAATATTAAAAAGAGTGTGTTGGTGGTACTTGGTAGCATTGCTCTAGAGAACATACATAAAATCTTTTTCCTCCTCCCCATGTGGAAATTTATGTATACAGAAACGTATTATATTCATCTTTTGCAGATGAGCTCTGCGATGAGAAAATGGATATGCAGCATACTGAGGAAGGGTTTCGTGGAACACTTCTGACAGCAAACGTTTCATCTCAGGTTGTTTAAGAACTGCACTTGACATTTTTTGTTGTTGGTGTATATATATGTAAAGAAAAACCAGTTGAGTGAAGAAAGAAACGTGGTGGTGCAAAACTACCACGTAAATCCGCGTGCCTGGTGCTTTCCTAGTTTTGAACGCTATTTAGTATTTATCCTCCTATGCCAAGAAAAAGGCAAATTTTGGAACGAATTTCCTTAGTTGTTACTAGTGGAACACGCATTCACATAATCACATGCGCATATATGGTCAGTTAATAGCTGAAGTCAAGAACGAGGAAAAAAAAAAAGTACGTAGAGAAAAAGTGGTTATTTCTGTATGAAGGGAACATTGTGAGAGAAATTTATTATATATATATATATGCAAGTCCATGTATTTTAGGGAAAACTGTCATTTAAGTTCTGAAACGATATTTAATTAAGAAAAGTTAACTAGCCCATATTCTTTGTAAAATTATGTAATTGCATAAGACTTGATTTGGAGCATATATCAAATGAAAGGAACAATTTATTGATTAAAAATGACAATTTTGATCGTTAAATTATTTCATTTTTAACAAACTTTTTTATCTTCTAATAATCGAGATTTGTTTTTCTCAATTTTTCTTTTAATTTCTTACAATAAATTGTTTTCCTCACTAATATGCCTCGGGACTTGATTGAAGCATTCTCATCTTGCACGTCCTTAAATATTCCACATGGACTCGAGATTATCGTGTATAATATGCTATTCTATAAATCGATCAGTACAAGTTAGCTGGTCTTTTAACTCGTGTGTGGAATACCCCACTTTAACTTTACGTTTCATAAACTAAAAGGTGGAAATACAAATGTTATTAGCATTCAACAAATAAGGCATTTGCATCATAAATTAAGATTTTCTTAATTATTTTTAAGGGGAAAACACAAACACATACGGACGCACGTATGTAGATTAGAATTTAAAAGTAGGGTTTACTTTAAGGATTTTATTATAATACATTGGCACTATTATAAATTTATAAAAATCAAATATTTTCAATAATATAAAAATCAATTTTTTTATACAATTGATTGTTGATCACAATCAAATCCACGTGTGGACATTTTTTTTTTGGGTTTGACCTGGACTAGCCTACCCTTTTATTGTGGCTATGACAGTTGGGAAGCTGATACACGTTCGGCCATTATTGATGGCCGTTATCTCTGGCGGCCGAGTCATAATTTATATTGACGGTGTTTTATTTCCATTTATCTTTCTCTAGCAACTACTTTTATTTCAAAGTTTTCATCAAAGTAACTAGAACCATTTTATTAAACTACTTCTAAAGATATATCATTTTAAGATTTACAAGAGAAATAAAACAGTGTTTCATCCTGGGAAAAAATCAGAAGAACGATCAAGTATAATGATAAATGCTAGAGGAGGAAATTGGATTATTTTATCATTGTAGTACATTAGAATCACCTTTCTTTCTTTTTTTTCCCTCTGCAGTTGCAGGGATATTGAATTATGTCAAAAGTAAAATCTCTAAATCCAACGTTTATGATTTCGTGAATTGTGGGAGCCTCCACCGAACCATCGATCCCAGCTAGCATCTACCGAACCTTTAGTCCTGCTTGTATGTCGTATAATTAATTTATATCCTTTATTCATTATATTCACAAACATGCAATTTGGATCATTAGATATAACGTTGCAAGCATTAAAATGATTACTTACAATGGAAGCAGTGGGTCAGCAATTGATTCAACACTTGAAATGACACTGCACATTAGATGATGAGAAAATAAAGACCCATATTTATGATAAGCTAAAGAAAAAATGTGGTGTATATATTTTTGCTTACTTTTTGCAAACCTTAGAGGATTCACCTGTTGTTTCAAGCTCTTCCAATTCTTCCTGCATCATTTTAATATAGTTATATACATAGGATGATAAATAAGATTCCAAAGTAACCAAAAGAAAATTGAAAGGAGATGAGGTTGACTGACCTGGATGATATTGATTTGGTTATTGAGTTGAGATATGGCTGCTTGCAACCTATGCTTCCCAAAGAAGGTAGGGAAAGAAGCAGCTCCTGCTTGCCCTACAGGATGTGGATCAATTTCCCCACCTTCTTCCTCTGTTACTTTTCTATTTTCTGTTGCCAAAACTTGTGGTTGTTGCTGTCCATTCTCCATGGCCACCACCTAGTTGCCAATGGAAACTTACAAAGCTATATGGAAATTGAAAGAAAGAAAGAGAAAGGGTTGGAGTCAAAAAAGGAGGGAGGAACATGACTTAAAGTGGTAGTGGACCAAAGGATTATATAAGAAACTAAGACAATGATGGAGGTAAGAGGGGTCCCGTTATGTATTAGCCAACTAGGAAAAACTTATAAATAAATAAATAAATGTGGTCATTTGTCTCTTCTCTTTGCTAAGATTAACCTATCAAAGGCAGTTAAAGTAAACCAGGGAGCAAATTGGCATTGGGCTTTGACCTTGTATATCATACACAGTAATAGAACATACAGCATTTTTGCAATAGATTTTTGTAAACATATAACACCTGGAATAGAATTTTTTTTTTCTTTTCTCTCAAAACATGGAAATCTAAACAAACCTTAAAAAGTATTTCAAAACACAGATTCCATGCTTTTTCTTGAACAAATTGAACATTGAGATAACTAAAACTAATGTTTACCTATCACAAGATAAGCATTCAAATTAGCAACTAGAACACTACACTTATAGTTCACTTGCTCTAGAAGAAATTATTTCTTGATTCATCAAATCGCTCACTGAAATATCATGAAAAGGAACAAGAAAATGTAGCTTGGAAACTGAAAATTCTCGAGACACTTGCTTCATTGATAGCTGCAAATTTGGTGTGGCACGTGGACTTGCTAATGCTAGTGTTACCCCAAGAATCACATCTTGATCATACTTTCCATGGAAGGGCTGAGGAAGACGACAATCCACAATATCTCTTACCATCACATGAAACGATTAATTGCTGCATCCTAGCCCTATCCACACCAAGTAGGTATTAAACATAAGACTTAAATACAGTTATGGTCGTTGTAATTTCACAAATGGATGACTTTGGACCTTATAGCTTTAATTGCTCATATCAAGTTCCTTTAATTTCAAATCGAACAAATCTAGTCCTACTGTCAACCTATCATCCAATACTTGTCGAGAGTTGTTGACCTGGCTAAGCCTTTGTAACCTGGCATTGGTGTAAGATGAGTCTTATTTAATTAGTTGAAAAAAACGCTAAAAGTAAAAAGTAAAAGCCAACAAATGTTAAAAGGGAACGCATGTGCAGAGCACATTTGTGAAACTACAGGCACCAAAATCACTCATTTGTGAAACTACAGTGACTTGATTTGACAAATTGAAGCTACAAAAACTTGATTTGTTTGATGTTGAAATTAGAGGAACTTGATCTGAGCAATTAAAACTACAAGGACCAAAATCACCTATTTATGAAACTATAGGGACAAAATTTGTAATTAAGCCTAAACATAAGTAGAGTAGGGGATACATAAACTGAACTCGTTAAAGGCTAGTAAAGATCAGGTTTGCAAGCACATACAGATTGGGTTATCTAAGCAATCATACAGATTTTTGGTAACACATTGGCAGCCATAGTTCTGATATTTTTGGCACACACTGTCAACAATGATTTTCAATATGATTTAAAGCATATAGGATTACTTAATCAGATTCAAAGCATGAAAAGTTTCAATATGATTATCTTCTTTCATATTATGTAAGTGTTTTATAACCACAACACAGCAAAACAGTTATGTTAGCTAATGCCAGAACATGTCAAAATCATTGAGTAATCTTCAAAAGCCAGAATCTTTGCTGATTGCCTCTGCAGGGCAGATTCAATTGTTCCTGACTCCTAACTCGTGTAACCACAACAACACTAACTAGAACAACAATAGCCAACTGAATCAGCCACTCTTTGCTTTTCATTTGGCACATATTGGCAGCCACTTATATAAAAGCAAAGCTAGGATAATAGTCAACTGTTGCAGCCACACATTGGCATCATGTAGCAACAGCTTTTATCCCTCCCTCTGGGACTCCTATATGAAGAATTATCCATTATCCATTATCCATTTTGTGCTTCTTAGTTCTTACAGCAAATGTAAATTATCACAGCATGTAAAAAGACCATTTATATGCTAATAAGGGAAGTATGACCTGAAAAAGTTGTATCAGCATCTTTAACATAGGCTTATCAAGCAAAACTAATTGGAAGATCAAGAACAAGTAATCTTTCAAACAAGATTCTAATGAGTATACCCTACAATAATACACATTCAAACAACTCCAACTCCAACTCCAACTCTATTATTTATACCAAGAAGATAAAATTAAATCCAGTGGCAATAATGTTATCATCATTTATGGGAACCTGACAATATAAAAAATTCAGGGGAAACACACAAAGAAAAGTCATTATCATCTCGAAGATTGCGGAATTAGGATATTGCTAAATTGATTAAGATATCCAGATCGATACATATTATTTTTCTCATAAACTAGTATTTAGTAATTTTGCTAGTTCTCCAACATACGATTTGCAAGACAGCGGTTGGATTTTTTATTTTCTCATCCTGGCGAGATTCAGCATGTTTCCACAGCCTATGCTTACTTGGATGGATTCTTTGCAAAGCAACGTGGCAGGCTTCTCTGATTGGCATCTGTAACGGAGTGAAAAGCAAGAGAAGTAAGCGGAGAGTGAGTGGTAGTCTAAAATTCAAGAATAACTTTGCTAGTTCTGTGTAGTTTTCACAATTAACTAAGGGTACTTTCATGTTTCTAAAATATCATACTGTTCATGAATGAAGGATAAGTATTGACCTTTACTTTGCTGGGTGTTCATGCATAGATATCTCATCGTAAACGTCAGATCAAGAGTGAATAATAGGGGTTGTTTTAGATTATGCCTTGACAGAATGTAATATTCCGATCCTACGTAAATGTCAGATCAAGAGTGAATATTAGGGGTTGTTTTAGATTATGGCTTGGCAGAATGTAATATTCCGATCCTACGTATCCCGATAGGAATCAAAGCCAGACGTAGTTCTCGGTTCAACCCTTGGCCGTGGTGATCTCAATCTCTTAATTTTGTATCTGATGAATACTAGGGAGCAAGGACTGTCTGATGGTCTCTTGGTCGAACTAGTTTCTCTAATACGCTTAAGAGAGAGTCATCGGAGTTCAGTGAAAAGTGAGTTTCTATCATGAGTACTCCTCCTTTTATAATAGGATTCCCCTATCTTTTAGAGATCTGATTTATCTCTTTTTGTCTCTTAAATCTCTTTTGAGATGTGATTCCTTAATTTAAGGGATATTATCTCTTTTAACCAGATAAGGTTATTTCAGATAATATCGGGATTTAATTAAGGATAATATCCTATCCCTTAATTAGGTGATCTTTAATTTATTATCTTTAACTTCCGGACTGGGCCGGGTATTCGAGCTCGGTGACTGGGTTTTACTCTTCGGCCAGTACACAAGCCTCCCAAGCTTTGAGCTGATTAAGCATAAAAGCTTTCATGACGTTAGCCGAGCTCGGGAACTCGGTTTCATCTTTCTGTCTTTAGGCTCGACGAGGTGATTGGCCGAGCTTCATACTTTATGCATATATATACATCCTCCAACTCGGTGAGCAGCTCGGGTGACCGAGCTTGATGCTTTCGGGGTGCCGGGCTCTGTATCTCGGCTCATACACAAGCCCCCAAGTTTTGAGCCAATGGCGTGGAAGCTTTTTCGCGGGAGTCGAGGCTAGCCGAGGTGGAGGTGATTACTTGTTTTGTGCTGACGCCATACTTTCTCGGGTCTCGAGATGGAAAGGAAACGTTACTCTGTGTGACGCGTGGCCTTTGTGGCATTGTTTCTGAGATTTGTGGATTGTGGTGTGCCCCTATTTTCCCGTGATGGCAGTGTGCATTATGACACTTCTGCCACGTGGTTACTTTCCATTAGTTGACGAATGCGGTCAGACTTGAAGGGACGCTTCCCTGCTCTCGTCTGCCAACAACCCTCTTTAATTTGCCGAGAGGGCGTTGCACTTTTTCCTATAAATTTGGGCGAGCCTCTGGCACGGGATTTCATCTTCTTTAAGCCCTAGACTTTCCTTATTCTCGAGTTCTTTCTGGTTCACGCATTCCTACTCCCTTCAAGGTACGTCCTGCTCTTTCAAACTCCTTTAGGTTTACTTTCTGATTGCTCATCCATGGAGGCTTCATTTGAGGTATCCCAGAATGCCTCTTCTGGGGTTCAGGTCATGGAGCCTGAAATCCATCTAATTGGGGGTTCTCCTCGTTCTTCCCCATCCTCCTCTCGTGGTGGTGGTGGTGCCAATGGCGTCTCTTCCTCCACTGATGGGAATAGCTCAGCCACTCCTGATGCAGTACCCATTTCTAAACGTCGCAAGCGTACCACTAGAATGCCTAGGGTCCCATACCCAGATATCACCATTCCTGGGTATTTCTGGGTGAGGCCAGATGTGGGGGATTTTCATTCCAATTTTAGGAATTTCGAATCTCTTTCCTCCCTAAAAAACAAAGTTTCTTCCTTTGAAGGCAGTGTAGAGTGTCTGCCATGTTCTGGGGATGAGCATGTCTTTCTTCATTCTGCTCCTGGGCAACCTTCCTTCACATATGTATATAAAACCTTATTTGAGCATATTGGAGTCACTCTGCCTTTTACCCAGTTCGAGTGTGATGTGCTGAAGATCATGAATGTTGCCCCAACCCAGCTCCATCCAAACAGTTGGGCCTTTTTAAAGGCTTTCCAAATCCTCTGTGAACAGATAGGAGTGGTGGCTACTGCTCCTATATTCCTTCATTTTTATAAGGTTAGGTTTTGGGACCGGGTTGACTGGATTTCCCTTAGTGGGGCTGAGTCGGGGGGACATTATTGGGCTCTATAAGAGTTCATATAAATTTTTCAAGTCGGACTTTTTCAAAGTCCGACCTACTGTAGGGAACGATTCTTTATTCTATGACTCAGATGGAGTCTCCAAATTTCCCTTCTACTGGCAACCCCACCCAACTAAGTTCCACAGCTATGACGTCGGCTGCATGACAACCCAAGAAAAAACCGACGTTGAGCTCCTAAAACTCTATCCTCGGCCATTGCCCTGTGGTAGACTTTTATTGCTCCCCAAGTCATCAACTCGGCAAGCCGATTTTGATTGTAAGTAGTTTTTTAATAGGTGTTTTCCTTGCCCAGCCACGTACTTGTATATGACTGATTTTCCTCTTTTTATAGTGATAATGGGAAAATTCAACTACAAGGCTCTGATGAAGAAATCAGCCCACCAAGCAGCGGGCGGATCAGCCATAGCTTCAAACGTCAAAGGAAATAAAAAGAAGGTGGCTGAAGCTTCTGCGCCGAGCACCCGGCCTCCGAAGAGGACTTGGGAAGATATGATGTCAGAAGTCCCACTTAGAAGTCCTTCTCCTCTGCTGATGATTGAGGAAACTCCTGCTGCTGCATTGAGGTCGGACGATGTTCCCAGGGTGACCAATCTTGCGTCGGATACCAAATGGTATAATGGGAACTGCAATCCGGGGATTAGCTCACTCTGGGGGAATGAGTTCGATCCTACAGGCCTGATTGATAGCCAGGTGCTGAAACCTTCTGACGCTCGGCTTTTGCTGGAGCAAGGGCCAGAGGAGAGCATGGAGGCTGCCACTGCCTATGCCCTCCAGATCACCTCTATTACTCACTTCTGGAGCCAGCAGGTTATTGACAATGTTAAGAAGATGGAGGTGATGAGGGCCGATTTAGCTCGAGCCTCGAGGGTGAGGGATGAGCTCTCTCAGGCCATGGCCACATGTGAGGAGCAAGACCGGGTTATAGGCCAGTTGAAGGCTCAGAAGGCAGAGCTGGAAAAAGGCAATGCCACCCTTACGGCCGAGCTAGAAACGGAAAGAGCTGACCGGCTCAACCTTCAGAATGTTGTGAAAGGGCTTCAAGCCGAGAAGGAAGCCGGTCTGGAGCTGCAGAAGTTGCTGGAGACCGAGAAGGAGGAGAATCTGAGGCTCCGTGCCGATCTAGCTGAAGCTGAGACTTCAATCACGAGGGATCATTGATGAGCCTCTGTTTGACTGGTTTTATAACTAGTAAAGACCTTGGCTTTGTGCTAATTTTATATCATTTTTACCCAAATTAGACTTGATTGTTCCTAAGTAGTATTTTGAGTCTGTAAATTGTTTTTATGTTAATTTAGTTGTTTTAGAGTTAAATAATTATTTACTTTTATTTTCTATTTTCAGGTTAATAAAAAGTAATAATCTGGAGCCACTCGCCCCGCGAATGATCTCTCGCCCCGCGAGTATTGCAACCATGAAAAAGTCAGAGACGATCACGGCTTGCCCGTATTGAAGATCACAGCCGTGGCAATTCTGAAGTTCAAGAGTTCACCCCGCGAGCATTCCTTCGCCTCGCGAGTCTTGGAAGATCAGAAGCCATCACGGTTTGGGCGTGTTGAATGCCACGGGCGTAACAGTTGGAAGCTGAAGAGTTCGCCTCGCGAAGGATGTGCTCGCCTCGCGAGAAGACAAAGAGTTGCAGACCTTTCATGTAATTCGCCTCGCGAGCAGTGCTTCGCCTCGCGAGTACTCTGACTCCAGAAACGTGTATATAAGCAGTCTTAGGCAGAAATGAAAGAGGGAGTCAGAATTAGCCAGTTTTGGCTAGTTTCTGAACTTGTTAAGTCTTTTGTTTTTCTTAGTTTATTGCTTATTTCTGTAATGGAGAATTAGTCTCCTAGATTAATCTACTGTAATTGGTTTCTGTTAACACTTGAGGTTCTGTATTTCATGATTAGTTGTTTTTCTCTTTTCAATGCAATGCTATATGTTTCTGTTTGTTATTTCAGGAATATATAGTGTTGTATTGATTCATTTCGGTGATGCTATGTTCCTATATATAATCGCGTTTGTTATTTCGCGTGTGTTCATTCATGTTCGTTTGTTCATGAGAGCTTAACCCCGTTTGTTATTTCGGGAATAGGAACATACATCCGTAGTAGTGATTGCGTTGTTAATTGTTACTACAATCGGGAGGGGATTAGTATCTGCTTAGGAATTGCATGAACCAATGATAGTGGGAAACTGAGAACAGTAGGTTAATCGCTTTTGTCTAATTGCTATTTTCTTTAACTGCTTTGTTTTTATTGTTTTGTTTTCTTAATTTAGTTTTCAATCCAAAACCCCCATTTCTAACTTTTTTCTAACTTTTTCTGTTAATAATAACAACACCTAAAGAGTCCTTGAGAGACGATCCGAGTTGTCGCACTATACTGCATTATTTTGTAAACGCTCGTTCTTTTTGGCGCGTGGCGACAGCGCGGTCAAAAATTGGCGCCGTTGCTGGGGACTCTTGTTTGTTGTTATTAGCAGAAAGTTACATTTAAAAAAATAAAAATAAAAAAATCTTTGCTAATTAGTGTTGTCTGCTGTGTCTGGATTTTTGATTGCCATGGATAATTACATGTATGGATATTTGCCTAATGTTTATTATGAGCAACCTTGCATGTATTATCATAATTTTAGTGAGCCACCACCATACTATCCTAGCCAAGTGACCACCTCTGCACCTTCCGAACCTTCACGGAGCACCTTGGATGAGATTGCTTCTATGATACAACAAATGGAAGAGAACAATCAACGGATGGCATACAATCTTGAATTTCAACAGAGGATGGAGGCAATGGAGGCAAGTAATCGTGAAGCCCAACAGAGGGACCAAGTTGAATCTCAGAAGTTGTGGGCTCTAATTGATCAAGTTACCGCCAACTCAGCTGCAATGCTAACTCCACAGCCCATTGAGGAACATAAGGATTCACAGATGGTTATTCCTGAAAATGCTTTTGATGATAATTCTGATGATGATATTTCTGTTGATGATGAATTATGTGTTGAATCCCCTGATTCTAATGATTGTTATTGTGATGGTACTGCTGCTTTGTGTATACACTGTTATGCAGGTTTATACTTGAAAGAAAACAAAGAAAATGAGGATCAGGAGGATCAGGAGAACATTTGCTCCACCGTGCTTGAGGATAAAGAAGACTTTTTGGTCTTAGATGCATGTGTTGAGAGTAGTGGGGTGGATGATGAACTAATTGCAGAATTTCCAGACATTGTAGATTTTTCTGATTCATTTTCTTGTGATATATGTACTAACTCTAACCTTTGTTTGGTGTGTGCTGAAATTTCTGCGTGTATAGCAGGTGATAACTTTGTTAGTACAGTAGATGAAGACATTGCAGAAGTTAAAGCAGCACCGATAACCGTTTCTAACTGTTTGCCACCTCCCCCTAAGGAACCAGTGATGGAGTTTAAGCCCTTGGATCTTGCACCATGGCCAATCCAAGAGGTTGAGCCCCACTTCTATTGGGGAGACTTTGTTGAGAAGGAGGTCATCTGTGACCCCAGAGGAAGTGAAAAGTCCGCCGCACTGGGTGGAGTTATTATAATTGTCAAGTGCTCACCTCCGCGTCAAAGCTGCAAGTTAGGGAGGCTTGGAATGAATTTCAGTCCTTTGGCTACCATGTGGGACTTATGCTACAAGCAATGTGATCCTGGTGGAACTGCCCCCCAATGAGTTTTTCTTACCCTTTCTCCTTTTTAATTTTCTTTTCCTTATTTTATTTCTGTTTTGTTGTCAATAAAGCTCCTGAATAATTTGAGAAGCTCAGGAGTTGTTTGAGTCTAGTTATGGCAAGTTTGATGGATTTGATTAATTTTTGCATAGATGGATTGCATGTTATGTGTTGTTTTCCCCCTAGATTTTGAAAATTTTAGAAAAATGATCCCCATATGAATGAAACTGAACTTTGAGATTTTTATTATGACGGCATGATTTATGATAAGTTTGGGGTGATAGGAAGCACACACTAGGGATAGAATCTCTGTTAAACAATTTGCATAAATGTTCAGGTGAGGTTTTTGAGCCTCCAACATGTTTTTGACTGTGTGAAATCACTTTTGATTGCACTTTCCTGAATTTGCTTGAATCTCTTTTTGATTTGCATGATTATATGTGTGTAGCAAATGATTTAGGCATTTTCTTTGTAAATAGCTACTTAGCCTAAAATAACCAAATCCTAATGCATGTTCCCTAGTTAGCCCCATTGAGCCTATTAGCCTATTGCTTCTTGATAACCTAATGTTATAAGCCCAAAAATCTGGAAAACCATGTTAACCCGATCTTAGGATTAGGAGAGCATGTAATCTTAGAATGGGTGCAAGAAACAAAAGTTTGGGGTGGCTACCCGGTGCAATGTGCTGTTGGGATTGGGAAATTGTTAAAATAAAAATAAAAAATAAAAAATAAAAAAAAAAAAAGAAAAAAAAAGAAAAAAAAGAAAGAAAGAGAAAAAGTGCAAAAATGCCAAAAAGAAATAAAAAGGCTGTAGCCACCCAAAAGCATAAAGAAAAAAATTAAGAAAGGAACTTGAGTTAAATTCAAAGTGTAATAAAGTTTCATGCTCTCTTAGTTCCTAGGGTCTTCAGCCTAGTTCCTTTGTATATCCTATCCTTAGCCAGGCCCCATTACAACCCATAAAAGACCTGTTGATGTTGCTTGCATATTTTCTGTGGGAACTATTTAGAGATGAAAATCAAATTTATGGGAAGTGTTCTGAAAAGTGAAATGAGTGAATTGTTGATAGCCTGACAAAAACTGAGCGTTGAGTGAACACAAATTTCCCTTGTGAGGAAGGCAGTTGTTTGATTTTGGTGATCTCCCTTTTGTGTGTAACTTGGATCCCCTGCTTAGATTTCTGATTGTCTGAATGATTAATTTCTCAATTGTTTAGAATAAATGAATGTGGGGATTGGATTACTTTGCTTGAAAGGGGGAACATGAAAGAAAAAAATTTGTTTTGATAAACTGCTTGAAATTTGTGCGAAAGTTAATTGAGTCCTTATGCTTGCCATGTCTTGCCAGGTCTTGAGTCTTTTTAAGTTTTTTAGTGTAGTTTGCTTGGGGACAAGCAAAGTTTAAGTTTGGGGTATTTTGATGAGCCTCTGTTTGACTGGTTTTATAACTAGTAAAGACCTTGGCTTTGTGCTAATTTTATATCATTTTTACCCAAATTAGACTTGATTGTTCCTAAGTAGTATTTTGAGTCTGTAAATTGTTTTTATGTTAATTTAGTTGTTTTAGAGTTAAATAATTATTTACTTTTATTTTCTATTTTCAGGTTAATAAAAAGTAATAATCTGGAGCCACTCGCCCCGCGAATGATCTCTCGCCCCGCGAGTATTGCAACCATGAAAAAGTCAGAGACGATCACGGCTTGCCCGTATTGAAGATCACAGCCGTGGCAATTCTGAAGTTCAAGAGTTCACCCCGCGAGCATTCCTTCGCCTCGCGAGTCTTGGAAGATCAGAAGCCATCACGGTTTGGGCGTGTTGAATGCCACGGGCGTAACAGTTGGAAGCTGAAGAGTTCGCCTCGCGAAGGATGTGCTCGCCTCGCGAGAAGACAAAGAGTTGCAGACCTTTCATGTAATTCGCCTCGCGAGCAGTGCTTCGCCTCGCGAGTACTCTGACTCCAGAAACGTGTATATAAGCAGTCTTAGGCAGAAATGAAAGAGGGAGTCAGAATTAGCCAGTTTTGGCTAGTTTCTGAACTTGTTAAGTCTTTTGTTTTTCTTAGTTTATTGCTTATTTCTGTAATGGAGAATTAGTCTCCTAGATTAATCTGTAATTGGTTTTCGTTAACACTTGAGGTTCACGTATTTCATGATTAGTTGTTTTTCTCTTTTCAATGCAATGCTATATGTTTCTGTTTGTTATTTCAGGAATATATAGTGTTGTATTGATTCATTTCGGTGATGCTATGTTCCTATATATAATCGCGTTTGTTATTTCGCGTGTGTTCATTCATGTTCGTTTGTTCATGAGAGCTTAACCCCGTTTATTATTTCGGGAATAGGAACATACATCCGTAGTAGTGATTGCGTTGTTAATTGTTACTACAACCGGGAGGGGATTAGTATCTGCTTAGGAATTGCATGAACCAATGATAGTGGGAAACTGAGAACAGTAGGTTAATCGCTTTTGTCTAATTGCTATTTTCTTTAACTGCTTTGTTTTTATTGTTTTGTTTTCTTAATTTAGTTTTCAATCCAAAACCCCCATTTCTAACTTTTTTCTAACTTTTTCTGTTAATAATAACAACACCTAAAGAGTCCTTGAGAGACGATCCGAGTTGTCGCACTATACTGCATTATTTTGTAAACGCTCGTTCTTTTTGGCGTGTGGCGACAGCGCGGTCAATCATGTTAACGGTTTCTCCAGAGCCGTGAAGCAACTTCAGCATTTCAACCCGACTGCTGACTTCTCCTGTGCTGATGTGGACAAGGATTTTAACCGAGATGGAATCCTTGTTCCGTTGGCCGAGCTTGAGGATGAGGACGAGTACGCCGTAACTTACGGGGAGGAGGGCGAGGGTCAAGGGGCCGAGGAGGGACCCGAAGGTGAAGTGGGCCCACCTCGTCAATCTGCTATCATCCCTCTTAATGCCGAGGATGACCTTGATTCCTGAAATTGTATCAGTAGGTTTAGAAAACACATTGTTTTTGTGCAGTCCCCTTTTTATTCTGAACCTTTATGTATTCTGGGCCCTGCCCTTTTTATTTAATGAAATTTCCTGTTTACTTGTGAATCTGTTTGCACTTAGAAAATTTTCTAATGTCTTTATAGGCTCGGCAGTTCGACCCTGATCGATCGATTTTACCTTGGTCAGCCTCTTTAGGACCCTGATCCGTCGATTTTAGCTCGGTCAGCCTCTTTAGGATTTATACACCTATATAGGCTCGACACTTCGACCCTGATCGGTCGATTTTAGCTCGGTCAGCCTCTTTAGGATTTATACACCTATATAGGCTCGACACTTCGACCCTGATCGGTCGATTTTAGCTTGGTCAGCCTCTTTAGGATTTATACACCTATATAGGCTAGACACTTCGACCCTGATCGGTCGATTTTAGCTCGGTCAGCCTCTTTAGGATTTATATACCTATATAGGCTCGGTACTTCGACCTTGATCGGTCGATTTTAGCTCGGTCAGCCTCTTTAGGATTTTGTCAGTTTTAACGCCGTATTTTTTACATAATAGCTCAACTGAAAATAATTTTATTTATTTATTTTTCCCAGTGTGCCTCGTTAAAACCTTCTCGGCCAAAACCTCATGGGAAAAAGACCGAGATAGGGAAAAGAGTGCATCACCTCTAACCTTAGCTAAAATAAAACTTAAGGTGGGAAGTGTTCCATGTTCTTGGAACCGACTTTCCTGACAATTCTTCTAGCCTGTAGGCACCATTTCCTAGATTTTCTACTATCCTGAATGGGCCTGACCAATTTTCCGCGAGCTTACCCTCTCTGGGATCTTTTCTCGTGTCGCTTTGTAGTCTCAGCACTAAGTCACCTTGCATAATTTCCCTTGGGTGCAGCCTTGAGTTGTACTTCCGAGTTGCTTTTTGCTTGCACAGCTCGTCTCTGATTTTTGCCGTATCTCGGACTTCCTCGACTATGTCAAGCTCAACTCAGAGTTCTTCTTCATTTTTGCTTTGATCGTGATGCTGCCTTCGGAAAGAGAGTTCACCGAGCTCAACTGGAATTATTGCATCGGTTCCATAGGTTAGTTTGAACGGTGTTTCTCCCGTCGAAGATTGTGGTGAGCAATGGTAAGCCCACAGGATGCTTGGTAATTGTTCGACCCAAGCCCCTTTTGATTGTCCTAACCTTCTTTTGAGCTCGTTTAGAATAACTTTATTGGCTGCCTCTGCTTGGCCATTTGTTTGTGGATGCTCAACCGAGGTCACTTTGTGCTTAATTCCGAGGTTGGAGTAAAATTCTCCAAGCTCCTTATCGGTGAATTGCTTTCCGTTGTCTGTAACAACTGCATAAGGAAGGCCATGCCTGCATATGATGTTTTTCCATACAAAATTCTGGACCTTTTTGGCAGTTATCGTAGCCAATGGTTCTGCTTCAATCCACTTGGTGAAGTAGTCTACACCTACCAGGAGGAACTTGACTTGACCCTTGGCCATTGGGAAAGGACCGACTATGTCCATCCCCCACATAGTAAAGGGCCATGGCGAGAACATGGAGTGGAGCTCTTCTCCTGGTGCACGAGCTATGCTGGCGAACTTCTGATAGGGCTCACACCTATTGGTCCAAGTAGAACAATCCAGTCTCATGGTTGGCTAGTAAAACCCTGCTCGTAGGACCCGAGCTGCCAGAGATCGGCCACCTGAATGCATTTCACAAATTCCTCGGTGCATCTCATCCATTACGTACTCGGACTGCTCCTTTGTGAGGCACTTCAGTAATGACCTGGAGAATCCTCTTTTGTACAGCTCACCGTCTAGGACGGTGTAGTGGCAAGATTTCAGACGGATTCGCCTCGCCTCCTTTGGGTCATCAGGTAGTTTGTCCGAGGTTAGATACTCCCAAATTGGAGTCATCCAGCCCCGGTCATAGTGCTCGATCATTGTCACTTCGGCACTTTTTATGCTCGGCTCGAGGAGGTTTTCTTGAATGAAAGTTCTTAGTTGGCTATCCCTCTTGGTGCTAGCCAATTTGGACAGCAGATCTGCCCTGGAATTTTCTTCCCGAGGTATGTGCTCAATGGAGAAATGCTCAAATTCAGAAATGAGGTTATTAACCTTGCAGAGATATCTGGTTAGTTGGGGGTCCTTTGTCTAATAATTGCCCGAGACTTGTCCTGTTACGAGCTGTGAGTCACTTCGGCATTTTAGTTCCCGGACCCCAATTTCTTTAGCTAACAATAGCCCAGCAATAAGGGCTTCATATTCTGCTTGGTTGTTCGAAGCATTGAACCCAAACTTTAAAGATTGCTCGAGGATTAGATCATCAGGTCCCTCAAGAATTATTCCAGCCCCGCTTCCTTTCAAGTTAGACGATCCGTCAACATATAGGAGCCAGATGAAGGACTATGACCCCGGTTTGGAAGAGAGCTCGGCAATAAAGTCAGAGAGGCATTGTGCTTTCATTGGCCCTCTCGGTTCATACCGTAGACCGAATTTTGACAATTCTACTGACCAGGATATCATTCGTCCGGCTAGGTCAGGTTTCCTGAGTACTTGCTTTATTGGATGATCAGTCTTGACTATGACTTGGTGCGACTGGAAATAGGGCCGTAACCTTCGAGCTGCCATAACTAAGGCGAGGGCCAGTTTTTTAATTACTTGATATCGCGTTTCCGCGTCTTTCAGGATCCTACTAACATAGTACACTGGCATCTACTGCTCCCCTTCTTCTTGGATGATCACTGCACTGATTGCACAATCATTGACGGAGAGGTACAGGTACAGATCTTTGTCGAGCTGAGACCGAGTGAGGATTGGGGGAGATGCTAAGAAGAGTTTTAGATCTTCAAAGGCCTTCTCACATTCTTCAGTCCAAATGAAATTCTTTGGCTTTTTCAAGAGCTGGAAGAAAGGCCTTGCCTTCTCTGCAGACTTCGGGAGAAAGCGGGATAGGGAGGCTAATCGACCGGCTAGCCTCTGAATTTCTTTCACATTCCGAGGACTTCTCATTTCCATGACGGCTTTGCATTTATCCGGATTAGCTTCGATTCCCCGGTGTGTTAGCATATATCCCAAGAATTTTCCTCCTTGTACACCAAAAGAGCACTTTTCTGGATTTAGCCTCATGTTGTACTTTCTGAGCTGGACGAAAATTTCTTCGAGGTCGGTAGGGTGCTGGCTCGGATCTTCGGATTTTACCACCATGTCATCAACATATACTTCTAAGTTTTTTCCGATTTGACTGGCGAAAACCTTGTCCATAAGCCTTTGATATGTTGCACCAGCATTTTTTAGGCCGAAGGGCATTACTCGGTAGTAGTAGTTTGCCCCGTCAGTCATAAATGCTGTTTTTTCCTCGTCGGGTGGGTACATCCTGATCTGGTTATAACCTGAATATGCGTCCAAAAAGGACAAGACTTTGTAACCTGAGGCCCCATCCACCAGTCTGTCAATGTTGGGCAAGGGATATGAATCCTTTGGGCATGCCTTGTTGAGGTCGGTATAGTCAGTGCACATTCGCCATTTACCATTGGCCTTTCTGACTAATACCGCGTTGGCTAGCCAAGTAGTGTATTTCACCTCTCGGATGAAATTTGCTTTGACCAGTTTGGAAGTCTCCTCGGCCACTGCTCGACGCCTTTCCTCGCCAAGTTTCCTTTTTCTGAGTTACAGGTTTAGCTTCGGGACATACAGACAGCTTATGGCACATAAAGTTGGGGTCTATGCCCGGCATATCCGATGTCTTCCAGGCAAACAGGTCAGCATTCCTTTTTAGGACCGTGTGAAGCCTCTCTTCTGAGTGAGGGGTCCAGTTGACTACCGACGTGGGTGCATTGTTCAGGATGGGCTCCCAACTGGAACCTTTCTAAAGACTCTGATGGTTCGACCCTGGACTCGTATATCTCCGTTCTTGGGTCCAGCTCAAACATGCCGACCGAGCTGGCTGAAGTTACTGAGCTGACCGAGCTTACTACCTCTGCTTTACCATCCTCAGTATTCTTTGGGCCGTCCTGGTGGCGGGCAACCTTCAGGCTGTCCACATAGCATTGCCTGGCTAGCTTTTGGTCAGCCCGGACTGCAATTATCTCCCCAGAGTCGACTGGGAATTTCATTGTCAGGTATGGGGTAGAGACAATCGCTCCGAGTTCATTCAACGTCGGTCTTCCAATAAGGATGTTGTATGATGTGTTGGCATCTACAATGACATACCTGACTGATACGGATTTGGAGAGTTTTCCTTCTCCAAACGTTGTTAAGAGGTCTATGTAACCTCGGGTTTTGACTTGCTCCCCGGCGAACCCTACTAGCTTGTCTTCCTGCTCCTTTATCAGCTTTTCTGGAATTCCGAGCTTCTTGAAGGTTGCTAGGTACAGAATATCGGCCGAGCTCCCCTGGTCAATAAGAGTTCGTCTGACCGAAAAGTTGGCCAGCTCGACCGTTATCACCATTGGGTCATCTTGATTTGGATCTACCCCTTGGAAATCATCATCTGTGAAAGTTATGGGGGGTCTTGCTCTTGGAGGCCTTCCAGACACTGTGTTAACAGATCGGAGGGCTTTCACATGATGCCTCCGAGTCGAGCTCGTCGTTCCTCCGCCTGCAAACCCCCCTGAGACAGTATTGATGACCCCCCTGATTCCTCCTTCTGATTCTTTGATAGGGGTCCTTTGGTTATTCAACCGGTCTTCGCCCTGATGGTTTCTTCACAAGTTTGCATCTCGGTCTCGGTTATCATAACCGTGTCTCCGCTGTCTTCGATCGGGTCGTCTGCCTCCGTTGTCATCTCGGCGGATGAAACGATCAAGACGGCCTGCTTGTACTAAATCCTCAATCTTTCTCTGGAGTGTTTTGTACTCTTCAGTGGAGTGTCCATAGTTTTGATGCCACATGCATTCTTTGCTTCTGTCAGCATTGTCCGACGTTTTGGACGGTCCAGGTAAGGTAAGCAATTCGGCGCTACACACCTCCTGAAGGATGGCTACCCGAGATTGATTCAATGGGGTATAAGATTGGTACCTGGGATGCCTCTGCGGGAATTCTCTTTCGTTGGTTTTTTGGGTCCTTTGTGAGTCAGACCCCCTGTTTCTGTCTTTGTTCGAGGCTGATCTCTTGTCCTCGAAACCTCTTTCTCTCCTTTTAAATTCCAACATCTCTTCCGAGTTCATGAAACCTGTAGACTTTTCCTGCAACTCTTCAAAATCTCTCGGTGGCTTCCGAGATAGGTACTCGAAGAATGGCCCTGGCTTGAGACTGGCCATTACGGCGTGGAGGCAGAGTTCCGAGCTCATGTTGGGAATCAGGATCTGCTTAGCATTGAAGCGAGCCATGTAATATCTGAGTGATTCATTCCTTTCCTATTTGAAATTTACCAGTGAGACCGAGTGCCTTTTATGCCTTCGACTTGCTGCAAATTGTGCAGTGAACTTGGTTATAAGCACATCGAAGGAATCAATCGACCGAGGTGGTAGATTTGTTAGCCAGGTCAGAGCTGGGCCTTGCAAAGTGGTTGGAAAAACTTTGCACATGACAGCCTCCGAATCAGTCACCAAGTAAATAGAGGAAATAAAGGACTCCACATGCTCGGTTGGGTCAGTGGTGCCATTGAATTTGTCGATGTTAAGGGGCATAAAATGGCTAGGCACGATTACCTCATTAATGTCATCAGTGAAGGGCAACCTCGGACGCCGGTCCGATGTCCTTCCTTTCTGGCTAGTCCTTTCTGCGTGAGACTTGACTTCTGAAGCCCCCGGGGGAGGTTTAGTTTTGGATGCTCGGTTAGTTCCCCGAGGAGAGTACGTTGGAGGATCCTTCTGGCCAGCCTCGGGTGAGGATTGCTCTTCGTTGGAAGGTGTCAGGGACCTCTCTCTTTTTCGTGCTCTAAGGAGCTTCTGATTCTGCGCGCGAATCTCCTCGTTCTCTTTCCGCAGCTGCTTAAGCTGTTCAATAACTTCTCCCAACCGGGGGTTGTCTTCATTGAGGGGGGAGGAAAGATGATCGCCGTGGTTCTGGGCGTTCGAAACCTCATGGTCCTCATGATTCAAGCTGCTCGCCCCTCCTCGCAGACCATTCTGTGTGGTCACCATCAAGCTTTTCTTGTGGAACCGGGGAAAGTTTCACCTCGGCCCCACGGTGGGCGCCAAATGTTCCTGCCGAGATCCTGTTTGCCGGAACCTCGTCGTAAACGTCAGACCAAGAGTGAATAATAGGGGTTGTTTTAGATTATGGCTTGGCAGAATGTAATATTCCGGTCCTACGTATCCCGATAGGAATCAAAGCCAGACGTAGTTCTCGGTTCAACCCTTGGCCGTGGTGATCTCAATCTCTTAATTTTGTATCTGATGAATACTAGGGAGCATGTACTGTCTGATTGTCTCTTGGTTGAACTAGTTTCTCTAATACGTTAAGAGAGAGCCACCGGAGTTCAGTGAAAAGTGAGTTTCTATCATGGGTACTCCTCCTTTTATAATAGGATTCCCCTATCTTTTAGAGATCTGATTTATCTCTTTCTATCTCTTAAATCTCTTTTGAGATGTGATTCCTTAATTTAAAGGATATTATCTCTTTTAACCAGATAAGGTTATTTCAGATAATATCAAGATTTAATTAAGGATAATATCCTATCCCTTAATTAAGTGATCCTTAATTTATTATCTTTAACTTCCGGACTGGGCCGGGTATTCGAGCTCGGTGGCCGAGTTTCACTCTTCGGCCAGTACACTGGGTATGTTGTGTGCTGAAGTTGTTGATGTTATATCTCTTTAATATTATTTCTTTTCATGGAATTTCTTATTTGCTATAATCATCAATAAGGTTCCCTCTCCAACTCTCTTTTCCCTTTCCCTTTCCCTTTCCATCTAATCCCTAAAATTTCAACATTTGCAATACTTCAATGCATCCATTTTCATAAGAAGATATAAGAAATATGCTCATTTAGAGTGTAATCAACATTATCGAAATTAATGCTTGTCCATTGTCAATAAATGCATACATTTCTCTGAAAATGCCGATTACAGTGTCCTATACTATCGAGCAATCAGTTTTAGGAGTAGCAGCAGTGGTGGTGGTACTGAGTAATCTATTGAGTCCTATGAACTCTACACAACTAAAAGGAGAAACTCTCATCAAGGTATCATAGAAACAGAAAAATAGAGAGAAACTGAAAGTAGAATAAATGACTGAATATTATGATTTCATTGATTGAATGAAAGCACAGTATTTACACAGTGCTGTAGCTTGTATAACTGACTATAACTAATCCTAACAACCTAACTGATCTAGTTATGCAAGTTGTGACAGCTGTGCTGTCAATTAGAATTTAGTAGCTAAGCTAACTATAAGCCTACAAGCTAACCTATCTCTAATATTCCCCCTTCAAACTTAGGGTGGGTGACTGAGTGTCACCTTATCAAACACCCTAAGTTTGTCACGCAGCAAGCTGAATCTGGTTGTAGACAAAGGTTTGGTGAGGGCATCAGCCCATTGATCATGAGCTGGTACATAGGACTCTATTAGGCTTTTGTTCATCACTTTTGTAACATCCCTAGCTGCTCTATGGATTGACGATTTCCCAGGAGGTCACCCTGTTAAGTCTCTAAAATGTCTGATGTGCATTTCCCTAAGTTTTGATGAAAACTAAACATTAGATAAATGATTTATTTAACCTGCATGTTGGTTGCTAACATGTCTACTTAGTGTGCAGATCAAAATAGTAAGACTCACCTGTCTGCCCACATAAATGACAACCTGTCTGATAAGCAAAAAGTCGACCTGTCTGATGATTAGGATTATTGACTTTCTTCAAGGGAAGTCTCAACCTATCTTCTGATAAGTTCCTACACTTATCTGAGGTTCCTCAATGAAGAACCAAAAACCAAACAAGCTTTTGGAAGCTGTTCCCTCATACAAAAGACTCTGAAGCTCTCTCTCACTTAGTCTCATGCTTATCAAGAAAAGTCAGAAGTCATTCTCACAAGCAACCTACGAAATCAGAAGTGAAGTCCACTTAAAGAATGTTTCCAACTTGCTTTATTCCCTAGCACCCCTGGTTATTACACGAAAAGGGAAATGTACTCAGCAAAGTACAAAAAGCACTCTGCACAACTCTGATATGGCTACTACACGATGCATATAGCCATGACCCTTAGAGTACAACCAACGTTTCTATTGCATTAATGGCTGCCCAGAACCACTCTATTGCATTTAATGAAGTTCTGGTTGAAGCCCACAACTAAAGGAATGTCTCTAACGGATCTTAAATGCTTGAAGGCCATAAATACAGAAGTCATTGAAGATGAAGACACAGAGAACACACAGCATTAAAAGAGCCATTACTCTCCACATTTATTTCTTCATTCTTTCAATCTGTATTCTTCAATCATTTGAAGTTATTACACTGTCTTTCCTAAGCTTACATTTAAACCACTCTCTGAGTGTTAGTGAAAGAACTGTCCGTCTGATTGTATTTATTACAAACAAACTTCTCAACCAAACTTGAGTGAGCCTGAAGAGGCTAGGTGTGCAAAGAATACTTGTCTTGGAGCCTGAAGAGGCTAGGTGTGCAAACAATACTTGGAGTCTGTAACCTGATAAGTTATAGTGGATAAAACTTGGTGCTGTCAAGGACTGGACGTAGCTCTTTGTGTTGAAGAGTGAACCATGATAAATATCTGTGTTAATCTCTCTTCCCTTAAACTCTTTAGTTGTTTTAATTATTATATTTTATTTCTAACTAAGGAGTTAAAAGTGTGATCTTTAAATCAGTTTTCAAGTTGTGTGCTTGCTTGCTTTTCTGTTGAAATCTCATCAGACAGGTCACCTGTCTGTACTGAGTTTTTCTCACTCGTCTGAACTTAGCTTCTGTGTGCGAAAAGTTTTCAACTTTGTTTAAAATTCTGATAAACACAATTCAACCCCCCCTTCTCGTGTTTGTAGTTGTCTATTTCAGTTGGTATCAGAGCTCAGCCTCTGGGTTGAGCATCTAACAGTGTAGAGATAAAGGTCCTGAAGAATAGACATGACTGTTGGAGCTAGTTCAAGTGGAAGTCACCAGACTGAAGGAGCTTCGCTAACAAGACCTCCATTCTTCAATGGAGAAAACTACAACTATTGGAAAGATAGATTTCAAAGGCTCACTCTATCTACAAACTCTGATCTCTGGGATGTCATCACCTATGGTCCATTCATTCCTAAGAATGATGACAACACTAACAAGCCAAAAGTTCAGTGGACCCCTGCAGAAAAGACAAAATGGGAGCTGAACCACAAAGCCAGATACAACATCATTTGTGTTCTCAGCCCTGAAGAATTTGAAAAGGTTTGTGCATGTGATTCTGCTAAAGAAATATGGGATACTTTAGCTGTTACACATGAAGGAACAACCAAAGTTAATGAATAAAAAATTGTCATACTTGTCAGAAAGTATGAACTGTTTCTCATGGAGGAAGGAGAATCTGTTGCTCAGACGATAGGAAGATTCCAAACTATCATCAATGGTCTAAAATCTCCTGGCAAAGTTTACACTAATGCTGAGAAGGTTGGAAAGATTCTGAGAAGTCTACCTAAGCAGTGGAGACCTTTGGTCACTGCTATCTCTCAAGCCAATGATCTCACTACCTTGACTGTAACGCCCTTCATTACATTAGTAACCCAAAATAAATTGTATAAAAAACCTTTAAAACATTTAGTTAAAATATGCTAACCATAAAATTTTTCTCAATTATATAAGTCTGGAAAATGTATCATATTAAATAAAATAGTAATAATGTATCAAAGTAATAAATATAATATTAAATCCATAAGTTTGAATAAAACCAAATAAAAAGAAAAGTCTCAAAATCGAGCTTCTAACTACAAACCGAGAAGAAAAACTAAAAATAATAAATGATGTCTGCATGACACTCGTAAGCCATGCTACAATACTAACCAGCTAAGATAAAAAAACAAGAAAATAGTTTTTCAAGCCTCGGTTTCCGCAACAATGATATCCTTGGTCTCTGAAAACAACACTTTTTAATGAGATATAAAATCTCAGCGAACAACAATACAATTATAAAATATTTCGAAAATAGTAATGTTCTCAGCCGGTGCAGTAACCGGAAAAACTATCCATGGTACCCGCTAATTTTCCAAAATAGTGTTCATTAAACAAAAACATTTAATTACATCAATCATATAACGACAACATAATAAACTATCAATCACAATTGACAAACTTTTCAAAGCATATAACCACTACAATTCCATATCATAATATAATCAACTCATAAATATCAATTGAACAAATATCGTGTTATCACTTAAATTTACGAGTACAATATAACAATCATAAACACAAGGAATAATGTACATCAACACGCACATCAATCAACCAATACAAATATCAAGCATGTGTTTCATATCAAATAGTCAATTTAATCAATTTTCATCTTAATTGAAAAACCCCAATTTTCAAAAATATGTTAATAATAACAACATGCCTCAATTTAATTGAAAGTTCCCAAAATCATAGGATAAACCCTTGCCCACAAAACAAACACATATACCATGGAAATGGTTCGTAAAATGTATTGTTACTCACCTCTCGAAGACCTCCAAAATACTCTAAAAATTATGTATGACAAATAATGTCTCTATAAAAAAATTTCTTCCCTTCACTGCTTGCTACAGTGCACTGCCAAAGAAGAGATTGCTTCTCGGAATGATCTCCCTCGCTACATTCCCGTGCTGCGTGCAGTGGAGTTCCACAATGGAACCCTGACGTGACTATCCTTTCAAATTAGGATGCATATATATTTTTTTTTTAACTAGTATGTGCACCCGTGCCCGGCACGGGAAAAAATTGTCTACTATGATTAAAAGTGATACATATATGAATGATTAATAATATGATATCTAATCATTTAAAGTATTGGTAAAAAAAAATTATTCATTTAAAGTTTAATAAACAGAAAGAGATAGTAGAGGAAACTGATTGATAAACAGAATTCACAAAATGGTCGAGTTGGTAATTTAGATAAAGGTTTAGAGACCCAAAAAGTTAAAGAACATTTAAAACAACATTAGTCTTGGCTTTCATAAAAAGGCTCTAAACATTTTTAGTCTTCACATATATTGTTTTCTGATCTGCAACATTAACTCCCAGTTCAATCTTGCTTCCCTTACTCAACTTGTTTGCCCGTCAAAATTGTACCCAACCCCCCGTTATGTATCCTTCAAATTGCCTTCTCTCCACCCATCTACTATTGTAAGAAAAACTTCTTTTTGAATCATCTTGATAGTGCAACTGACTGGCCTAGAGAACAGATCCTATTTAACAAACCGAGCATGCAAATTCTACAATTACAAAATATATATTTGTTAGTATAATTAGAAAATATGTTCTATTAAAACACATTTTCTCTCTTAAAAATTTATTTGATTTATCTATCTTCTTTTCCTTGTGCAAGTTAACCATTTTTAGAAAATATTTTTATCTATCATATTATTATTTTTCATCCCTCTTGAAAATAGATTTGATATCATCTTTTTCCTGTGTAAGTTGATTTTTTTAGAAAATATATTTCTCCACCGTATTATTTTTTATTCTCTATGAAAATATTTTTTATTTGTTTATCATAATTTTGTGTTTTGTAAGTTATCTAAATTTGTTTTTGTTGAACAAAAAAATATGAACATTTAGACGTTGTTAAAATGTTTTACATATATTTCACAAAATATTACATATATCTAATCATTTAAAGTATTGTTAAAAAAAAATTAATCATTTAAAGTTTAATAAATAGAAAGAGATAGTAGAGGAAACTGATTGATAAATAGAATTCACAAAATAGTCGAGTTGGTAATTTAGATAATGGTTTAGAGACCCAAAAAGTTAAAGAACATTTAAAACAATATTAGTCTTGACTTCATAAAAAGGCTCTAAACATTTTTAGTCTTCACATATATTGTTTTCTGATCTGCAACATTAACTCCTAGTTCAATCTTGCTTCCCTTACTCAGCTTGTTTGCCCATCAAAATTGTACCCAACCCCCCGTTACGTATCCTTCAAATTGCCTTCTCTCCACCCATCTACTGTTATAAGAAAAGCTTCTTTTTGAATCATCTTGATAGTGCAACTGATTGGCCTAGAGAACAGTTCCTATTTAACAAACCGAGCATGCAAATTCTACAATTACAAAAATATATTTGTTAGTATAATTAGCAAATATGTTCTATTAAAACACATTTTCTCTCTTAAAAATTTCTTTGATTTATGTATCTTCTTTTCCTTGTGCAAGTTAACCATTTTTAGAAATTATTTTTATCTATCATATTATTATTTTTCATCCCTCTTGAAAATAGATTTGATATCATCTTTTTCCTGTGTAAGTTGATTTTTTTAGAAAATATATTTATCCACCATATTATTTTTTATTCTCTATGAAAATCTTTTTTATTTGTTTATCATAAATTTGTGTTTTGTAAGTTATCTAAATTTGTTTTTGTTGAACAAAAAAAGAAGAACAGTTAGACATTGTTAAAATGTTTTACATATATTTCGTATATGTAAAAGTGCCTAAACCATTAGACATTTTTTTTTTGTTTTTTTGGTAATGATTCAAATAGATGATGCTTAAAATATAAATTTCACATTATAGTCAGATTATAGGGAGAAGATGTATATTTTAAAGGAACATTGTAGGGCTAAAACATGATGATATATAGCATAATAATGCAACTGATAAAGTTCTTGATGTATATTCGTACAATAATAATTGAACTGATAAAGAGAAAATGAAAAACTAATCAATTAAGCATAACTATTATTGTCATAAGGTCTTCGTTATATTAACCAAAGTGCATGATTATCTCTCCCAATTTCTAGAAAAAACAGTGCTTTCTCCCTCCAAACCATTTTTTTTGCAGAAGGTTTCATATTTCCGACCAAGATAAGCTTGTATACTAATCCTCCACGTATTTATCTAATGATGTTAAAATAGATGTTACTCGTACAATGCACGAGATATAAGAATGATCGGCGATAGTGTAAAAGGTTCATGAATTTTAAAAATTATTTACAATTTGAGAATTAAAAAATAAGACGGCTTCATAGTCTTATTTAAAATATGAATATCATTAATATGTAATTCACAAAAAAAAATGCCTTTAATAGTATGATTTATATATTTCCCACGTATAACTTAATGCCCTGCACGTGTATATGATAAGTCACTTATCATATGTCAGGCAATATGCATCGAAAATATGAAATTGAAATTTTTCATTTTTGATGCGACATGTTTAAATTTGTTGTTAGATAGTATATAAAATAAAAATATTATCTATTGATTAAAAAATAAAAATCATCTTGTAAGTTTAGATTATACACTTAACATTTTTTAAAAAAGTATATTTATTTATATATTTTTTCTCTCTTGAAAATTTATCTGAATTATTTCTACTATTATCTTATGCAAGTTCCAAAACCCATGTAAAAGAAATCAATAACATCCAACAAAACTAAAATTAGGAAGACTTACCCTATTGCGACTAAAACCCATGTTTTTTGTATTGTTTATTTTTGTTTACTTTTTAATAATATTGAGTTAGTTTCTTGACTGGGATCGATGTTGGATATGGTGCAAACCTAGTTAGGATGATATTCTTCATGGAGAGCCTTGTTACTACTCTACTTTTGGTCCAAAAACAAAAATCTGCTGCAAGTTACCCATTTTTATAAAATATATTTATATATCATATTATTATTTGTTTTCCCTATTTTTTCCATCAAGTTAATCATTTGTATAAAATATATTTATTTATCATATTTTTTTCTTCTCTCTTGAAAATCTATTTGACTTGTTCTCCCTCTTTTTCCATGACTTTCTTTAGAAAATATATTTACCGAATATTTTATTATTTTTCTTCTCTCTTGAAAATCTATTTGATTTAATTCTCCTATTTTTCAGTGTAAGTTAACCAATTTTAGAAAAAAATTATCTACCATATTAATTTTTCTTCACTTTTGAAAATCTATTTTATTTGTTTCTCCTATTTTTCTCGTGCAAATTTAATCATTTTTAGAAAATATATTTATGTTTCATATTGAAATTTTTCTTCTACCCTTAAAATCTATTTGATTTGTTTACCTTCTATTCCCATTAAAGTTAACCATTTTTAGAAAATATATTTATCTATCATTTTTTCTTCTCTATTAAAAATTTATTTGATTTATTTCTCCTCTCTTTCATTCTAGTTAAAATTTGTTTAGAAAATATATTTATTGATCATATTGTTATTTTTCTTCTCTCTTCAAAAACATTTCAATTTAGTTAATTAAATGGAATGGAATTATTTAATTAATTAGTTAACTTTTGGTATTTATTTTTTATTTAACAAATTTTCAATTATATAGATTACTAATAAATTGATTTTGTGATTTATATTAAAGATATGAGTACACCTAATTCCCAAAATGGTTCGTCCATTCCCTAGAAATTTCAAAAAGGGCAATTTGTTACAATCGTATTTTACTATTTTTACATAAATGTTCCTCTTTTTCACGTAAATGAGGTAATTACATTTATTTTATTATTTAATTATTTTTTACATTAAAATGTTATAAGAGATTGCTATACTGTCATGAAGAGTACTGCATCTTTAACTCTCCTATATTTTCTAAACTAATTGTGATAATTAACTTTAATTGCTTATACAGTAATATACCGATCAAAGTTTATGGAGAATGCTGCAAGATTATGGAGAAAGTATATAGTTTCTAGTTAATTTTTTTTTTTATGAAAAGTTTCTAGTTAATTTCTAATAAGGTATGATATCTAAGTATAAGTTAATTTTGAACTCTAGACCATTATGATTATATAGTAATTTCATATATAAATCATTTTATTGGAATTTGTTTTAATTGTTACACACATTAAAGCAATTTTAATATAATTTTAATAACTATACATTAATTTTGAATTATGAACGGTAATGATAATATAACATATAACAATTCTTAATAAGATTATTTCAAATTTTGGACCGTTAATCAATGATTTACATAATATAGTATTATAGTAAAATTTATAGAGAATGGAAATCACAATCGATACTTTAAATTACCCATTGTCAATTGGGAATTTGTTATTAATATCCTTCAATCATGATTTAGCATGTTTTAAATAATATAAGTTTGTATATAATTTTCATGATAATTATAATAATAAATGGTGGACACTTATGGAGAATTGTGATAGTTTATTCCACTTTCTTTTTCAATACACCACCCTTAATTAAGTTGAATTAAGATTTCATATAGATCCTAATTGATTTTTTTCAAGATTCCAAATGGTCATAATGGTATGGTTTGTTATATTTTTATTTTTTTATTTTTTTATACTAATTTATTTATATTAAATTTAAGGATTTAATTGGTATACACTGACAGTATAAAGTTTTTTTACACTGTCAACCAATCAGAAATTGACACATCATTACAAATCTTTGATTCTTTTCCTAACTGGCTTAAAAGTCATCAAATTCATGATTTCTGATTGATTGTCAGTGTAAAATTCTTTATACTGACAGTGTATAGAAATTAAACTCTAAATTTAATTAAATGAAAGATTCGATGTATGACAATGATATCAAGATTTAGTGTTTCACAATGATATAAATTGTTTTGAAACGTTGGAGTAGAAGAGAAATAAATCTGACAATGATATCAAAATGCAATTAAAGATAATAAAAATAAAATCAAAACATTAAATAGTAATAAAAAGTTAACATAAAAAATGAGCTAAATAAATAATGGTAACTGATAGCAATAAAGGGAATTTAAAACATTTCAAATTTCAAAAGAAATTATTTTAAAATAAAACAAAAATATCCAACAAAATCTGCATTTTATTCCAACATGATCAAACAATTCAAATATTCTTATCTTGTTTCATTATGAACAAAAGAAGTTATTAAAAAATTGAACTAACATAAGAAAGCTTCATAACTAACCTCTTCATCAATGGTATTTTTTAACCATTGAAGCTTGGGACAAACAACAGTCTAATGATCTTGAGCTTTATGTAGAACATGAACCATAAGGGTTAAAATTTGAGGAGAGTTAAACATATCAGTTTAACAGACATCTCCGGTTTAGTTGTAGAACATGAACAAAAAGTGTTAAAAGCTTGAGGAGAACTAATTTGTACATTAACACCTAATATAAGAAAGAATAGAGGAAACATGTTTACAACAATTAAAATATAAATATTTAAATATATGAATATGATTAAATAAATAATAAAATACAATGCATAAAAAAGAAGAATTACAAAGAAAATGAAACACGAGCACACCTAAAGGGAGCACACCTCGAGAGACTCACTCCAGATTTCCATCCCAATTTAAACTTCCCACATATCGCATGATCCACAATAAAAACAACCTTGAATACACCTACCACCAGCAACTTTAAGGGCCTTTTCTTCTCAGATTCATGTCCAGCTAAACAGGTCATCGTGTTTGCACAATTCCAACCAGATTCTCCACCGCTTTACCTGAGTAAAAAAACGAACTTGTAATCTTTAATCTCGCTGGGTAAATGAGTAACCACTCAGAGATTTAACAAATAGTTCACACATTATTAAATTATTAAATATGTATAAAAAATGATATGTCACAAAATAGTTTTGGAATATTGGGATTGAATGTTTACCCCAACTAGAGGATAATAAAGTAGCCAGCCATCTGAATGAATACCAACATTGCTCCACGTAGCAGGCGACCTTAGACAGTTCATGACATCAACAAATTACTATAAAAAAATTGAAGCGCTGCTGCATTGTTTCATTTCATCGTGACTAAAGGAGCATCCACATCCTCAGAGGGGTTTTTATAAGTGATGCTTGAGTGCTTCAACATCAAATAAGAGAAAATAGCAAGCAAAAGAGAAAGGGAAAGTAGAAAGATAATGTATTACGTGAGATGGGAGTGGAAAATCAATAAAGAAAGACAAAACCACGCCATTATGCTAGTTGGTTTCACGATTCGGAGTTCTTCAATTTGGGATTCTTCAACTGCATAAAGAAAATGAAGAAGGTCAGACAACGGTAAATTGAAGGATGATTTTTGAGGGATAATGAGATACCTTGAATTAAAGTATACATAGAGAGATATTGGAACATGACAGAAAAGATTGCATTGGAATCTCTGAGATTGTATTGGAATTCTACTATGCAATTAATAAAATATTTATGTCTTGCATTGGAAAAGCTTTAGTACATTTGAAATTTAAAATTTGAAAAATATAAATAAAATAATTAAAATCAAAATGAATATAATACTAGGTTGTCATCCACAATCAAAAGCATATGTACAATTATCAAAGTGTTTTTAATGTCTTTTTAATTATTGGACTTTGAAAAGGTTGAATAAGTGTGGGAAAGATACACAAATCATTTATTTTCTGTAGATAACAATAAAACTATAGTTATTTCCCATTTTTGTTATTTTCCATATTAATTTAAATTATTTTTTATTTATAAATATGGAAAGGATTTAGAGGCTTGCAGCGGAAGTCATTTCATGACATCATGACACATGTCCATACTTTACTCCTAATGGGGATTAGTTTATATATTGTATAGATACGACTTGCTTTTGGCAAAAGCCAATAAACCTGTACTTGGGCTTAACGCAAAGAGCCCCTACACTAGTTATATTTTTATTTTATTTTATTTATTTATTTATTCAGTTTTATATTTTTTTAATTGTTAAATAATTTAACTAAATTCTTATATTAACAAATATTTTACACTAAAACCCATACAAGCTTATTATTTTTTATTAAAAATACCATTTTGAAATTTTTAGGATGTTACATTTCTCCACTCCTTAAAGAATTTCGTCCCCGAAATTCATCCCATACTCACGTACCTATTTTAATATATGTCATAAACCTAACATAAAGGTTACCTTACATTAAACAATAAGATCTGAGTATTGGCGTACAATGTCCTCCTCCATCTCCCAAGTAGTCTCATCAGGTGTCAATCCTCCCCATAACACTTTCACCAAAGGAATCGTCTTTTTCCTCATAGTCTTAGTGCTCTTGTCCACATTTTGACTAGGTTGGGCTTATGGATCAGATTATCTATCAATTGTACAGACTCAGGAGCTATCACATGAGAATCATCCGACACATATTTTGAGTTGTGACACATGGAAAACATCATGGAGGTCTGCCAACTGTAACGGAAGAGCCAATTGATAAGCAACAGGCTCGACTTTTTTAAGAATTTGAAAAGGTCCCGTGAAATTAGGATTTAACTTGCGGACTTTTATCGACTTCCCTACCCCAATCTTAGGAGTGACTCTCAAGAATACATCCTAGCTGTGGTCTCTTGGATTAAACCTGGTCCTAACAATATCTTCTCACCTACTTCACGCTAACATAAAGGGGATCTACCTTTCTTAATCATATCATCTATATATATATATATATATATATATAGTCATTAACTATTTCACCAGATAATAAGTATACAATTCATGACACCTTAACTATAAAAATACATTTTTTATTTTTAATAAAAAAATTTGACATGCAAAAATATCACTGTAGATGAGGCAATCTCACTAGGTCGATTCCACAATTCCTTGCAAATCACTTGCAGCACACCAAAAATTTATTTAAAAGAATCAAAAGAAATAAAACATGGTTGGAAAAATCAAACCCATACAACTAGTGAATCATCTAAATCTATAATTAAAAAGACCTAACCTATTCCGGTTAAATCTCCCAAAACGAAACTAGATTGTAAATCCCACCAAAAATAACCTCTATTAACCAAAAATAAATAAAAAAATGGAATGAAGTCAATAATAACATTTAAATAATAAAATCATGTACTTAAGAATTTGTTTTTGTCCATCCACCTACAATTAGAATACCTTCACTTGCATTTCATCATTATAAGCATTATCACAAATTAAATTCATAACATACAATCCACAAAAGAAATTGAAGTAATGTTTTATACCATCCATACGTAAATATAATAGTCTCTTAAGACTCTACACCAAATTTCTTATACTGTTTACAGAACAGAGAAATTTTAATAAATAAAAAACAAAGAAAAAGAAAGCAGAAGCGGTAATGCATCCACTACCAATTCTTATCTAGTCCAAGATGATAATTTTGCAAGAAAAATAAATGTTTCACTTCTGTTGATAAAAAATATCTTACTTAAAAGAATTATGATAATAAAATGGAGAATAAGATTTAATAAAATTGCAATTAAACCGTGCAGACATTGTGCGGAAATAATTGTAAAAATAACACCACATTAGTAATAAGAAATTAGTTCCATCTTCATCTTCGAATAAGAAATATCATTTTTCACTTTTTGATAAGAAATATAAGTTTGTTAGGATTAGACATGCATTAATCTATATGGAAAACAAATCCAGTGGTATATTCATCGCGATTAATATTTGGTCACTTGAGAAGCAATATGAAATTTCCAGGAAAGTGATTTTATATATATATATATATATATATATATATATATATATATATATAAAACAAAATTACAACAATAAAATTTGAGCATATATACAAAACATCCATTTTTATTCTCCTCCACCAGTTCATCTTTAAACTTGATACATTTTTGTTATTCATAGATGTATGGTTAACGTTCCTTTATGTGTCTCTTCTAACATTTTTCTTTTCTCTAATGCTCCCCTCCTTAGGAACAATGATCTTATTCTTAAACAACACTATACCATTATCAGATAACACATAATTCTCTTGATCCATAAGAGATTGCGATTCCTGGTCTAACAACTATACCCATTTAATCTATTTTCTAAGGTCACTACAAATTTTCAACCTATTCAAGTTCAAGCTTAAATCCTTAAAAGACATTCAAATTCATGACCCTAGACTCTTCTATTAGGTTCATCTATCCAAGGCAAAAGGTACCTATCCCTAATGGTTACTTTGTTCAATTTTATATTGTCCACACATAACCTCATACTCCCATCATTTTTTTCCCACTAAAAGCACTCAAAACATATTACAAAATCAAATATATTCCTTAACAATAATTAAAGTGGAATTTGACTCATACTATAATTAAACAAAAAATTAATTAGGATCCGATAAAATAAATTAAAAATCATTGCACCAGGAAACAGTGTGTCAAGAAACATGAGCAAATTCTGATTCCAATTAAGTATGATTTGAATTTGGCAAAATGAAAAACATAAATGATTTGACAAAATGAAACAACACTTCACGGGGAAACAATTAAATATGGAATATAACAAATCAATTCAAGTGAGTTTTACGATTTTGGCATCAAACAAAAAGAAAAATTAATTCAAGTAGCATAAAGGCAAATGAGATAGGACTGCACATTTTGTACGAAAATAAAACTAAGGAGCCACATTTACATCATAACAAAAGAAATAAAACCACAACTTAAAGGATTCTTAATAAAATTATAAACAAAAGATCAAATTAATTCACCAAATAACATTAAAACATTTTAAGAATTCCAAATCAATAATCAAGAATCTCAAAACCCCGATTCTTCATAATAAGTAAATCTACATGTGAAAACCTCAATTTCCACATTTTTAAAAAAATAAAAACAGATCAAGAAATCATATCCTTCAAAAATTCATTCCATGGAGGTCTTGAGAAAATGTTTTACTCACACGCTACATGTATTACTGCCACATCACTATAATTCTCTACCTTACCAGGAAACTAGAGTATGTACCGATCAAGAGGCAACAAAAAAAAAAGTTATGTTAGAGTACTTTATGACAACAAGTCTAAACGACAATCACTCCTTACCAAGAATAGCATCTAACCTAGACATAGATAACAAATAAGATCGATGACATAAGGCACGTCCTGATGCACAATAAAACAATTTAAACAAGAATTGAAAGAAATAAGATTATCCTCCATAGGAGTAGAAACACATGGGTCAAAGGACAAATGAAAGATAGATAACTCCAAATTTCACACATGAAGGATATATCAAAGAATGTGTTGCTCCTGAATCAAACAATATAACTTTTCTCTTGTACGAGTTGAAGAAATTCAGTCTCCTCCGGATCTAAGCTACCTTGGAATGATGACGGATTGTTCTTCTTGAAATCGGAAAGTCTCACGTGCTAAGGGTCCTAGGTTGCCACCACTCCATTAGTGACTAGACTTCATTCTCATTCAGTTGATAGAGAGTCTTCGTCTGCCCTTGCATAGCTCTGGTCATACGACCCAAAGTTGCTGCAAATGCATAATCCCTCCCTCGCCTATTAGTAGCCATAAATCTGCTCACTACCAATGAAATACTGGGTTGATCAGGTCCAATATCCCAAAGAATAGCATCCAACATTTATAACTCTAACAAGCATCATATGCGCCCAAGTTTTATTTAAGAAAAAACCCCACTACCACAGTCTAATTTAGAATCGAACTGCTCTGATACCATAAATATAACGCCCTTCGTTACATTAGTAACCCAAAATAAATTGTATAAAATCCTTTAAAACATTTAATTAAAATATGCGAATCATAAAAATTTTCTCAATTATATAAGTCTGGAAAATGTCTCATATTAAATAAAATAGTAATAATGTATCAAAGTAATAAATATAATATTAAATCCATAAGCCTGAACAAAACCAAATAAAACGAAAAGTATCAAAACCGAGCGTCTAACTACAAACTGAGAAGAAAAACTAAAAATAATAAACGATGTCTGCATGGCAGTCGTAAGCCATGCTCCAATACTAACCAGCAAAGCTAAAAAAACAAGACAATAGTTCTTCAAGCCTCGGTTTCTGTATCAATGATGTCCTCGGCCTCTGAAAACAACACTTTTTAATGAGATATAAAATCTCAGTGAACAACAATACAATTATAAAATATTTCAAAAATAGTAATATTCTTAACCGGCTTGGTAACCAGAAAACTATCCATGGTACCAGTTAATTTTCCAAAATAATGTTCATTAAAAAAAATTTAATTACATCAATCATATAACGACAACATAAATATCAAATACTAATTAAACAAAGTAACCACACATCACACAATAACACAATCCTCAAGTGGCTCGGAAACCCCACTCTGTGTTGGTTTCTTGCCCAATTCGGTGACTCGAGAACCTCATTAAATTGGTTCATTGCCCCTTGCCTGTGGTGACTCGGGAACCTCGTTCTAGAATTGATTCCTTGCCACCCTCTTTATGATAACTCGAGAACCTCGTTCTAGAATTGATTCCTTGCCCCCCATGGTGACTCGGGAATCCCATTTTAGAATTAAGTCCTTGACCCTATGGTGACCCGAGAAACTCATAATTAAATTGGTTCCTTACCTCCCATTAACGGTGACCCGAGAGCCTCGTTCATAAAATGGATTCCTTGCCACATATCTTAATTTCGACATCCTATTAAAAGGCGATGTTACAAGCCAATGCCCCTATCTTAGGCGGCATATCAACAAATTCCACACATCATGCATATACTCATTCATCCATATTCCGAAGCATAAAACTATCAATCACAATTGACAAACTTTTTAAAGCATATAACCACTACAATTCCATATCATCATATAATCAACTCATAAATATCAATTGAACAAATATCATGTTATCATGTAAATTTACAAGTACAATATAGTAATCATAAACACAAGGAATAATATACATCAACAAGCACATCAATCAACCAATACAAATACCAAGCATGTGTTTCATATCAAATAGTCAATTTAATCAATTTTCGTCTTAATTGAAAAACCCCAATTTTCAAAAATAGGTTAATAATAACAGCATGCCTCAATTTAATTGAAAGTTCCCAAAATCATAGGATAAACCCTTGCCCACAAAACAAACACATACGACGGAAAGGATTCGTAAAAGGTATTGTTACTCACCTTTCGAAGACCTCCAAAATACTCTAAAAATTATGTATGACAAATAACGTCTCTCTAAAAAATTTTCTTCCCTTCACTGCTTGCTACAGTGGCACTGCCAAAGAAGAGAATGCTTCTCGGAATGCTCTCCCTCGCTACATTCCCGTGCGGCGCACAGTGGAGTTCCACAATGGAATCCTGACGTGACTATCCTTTCAAATTATGATGCATGTTTTTTCTTTTTAAATTTTATTTTAAATATGACTTGCTTTTGGCAAAAGCCAATAAACCTGTACTTGGGCTTAACGCATAGAGCCCCTACACTAGTTATATTTTTTATTTTATTTTATTTTGTTTTATTTATTTATTCAGTTTTATATTTTTAATTGTTAAATAATTTAAATAAATTCTTATATTAACAAATCTTTTACACTAAAACCCATACAAGCTTATTCTTTTTATTAAAAATACCATTTTGAAATTTTTAGGATGTTACATTGACTATGGATGAACTTCTTGGAACACTCACTGTTCATGAGTAAGAACTTGGAGATGAAATTGCAACAAATAAGGGCAAGTCAATTGCTCTGAAGGCTGATCAAAAGTCAGCAAAAGCTTCCAAGGCTCTGAAGGCAGACGAGTTATCCAGTGATGCTGACCTATCTGAACCCGAGGATTCAGAAAGTGACGAAGAATTGTCTCTCCTAACTAGGAAGATAAAGATTCTCTTGCAGAAAAAGAAGTTCAGAAAGGATAAGCCATTCAGAAGGTTTAACAAGGACAAGAACTTCAAACAATCCACTTCAACAGACAAGAGTTCAATTGTCTGCTATGAGTGTAAAAAGCCTGGTCACATCAAAGCTGAATGTCCTCAACTCAAGAAAGCCCCTTTTAAGAAGTTCTTCAAAAAGAAGAAGAAAGGCATGATGGCTACTTGGGAGGATCTGGAGTCAACATCATCTGATGAAAAAACAGAGAAAGAAGCTAATCTTTGTTTGATGGCCAACACTGACTCAGATTCAGATGATGAGGTACATCCTGATTATGAGGAATTACTTAATGCCTATGAGGAGTTGCTGGAGGAATCCAACTGCTTATTTAAGGCCTTCAAATCCCTCAAGAGAGAGTATGTAAAGCTCATCAGTGAGCATAAGCAGAAATCTCAAGAGTGTGAGAAGCTGGCCAAAGAAAACAGCGAGCTGAAGACTGAAAATTCTGATGAAGCTAAGATCTCAAGTGAAACATCACAATCTGAAGAAGTTGAAAAACTTCAACAGAAAGTGGAAGAGCTCACTTCTGATCTTGCCAAATTTGTTAATGGTAGAGATAACCTGACTAAGCTGCTTGGCTATCAGAGGCACTCCCTTAACAAAGAAGGTATTGGATATGTCCATCAGACACATCATAAAGTATCAACTAAAACTTCAAATGTATCTGTTAAGTCAACAATAATTAAATCCATACCCGTCTGTAACTTCCGTGGAAAAACTAGACATGTTATGTCTAAGTGTATCCACAAAAAGAGAAGGAAGTCTTCACAGACTCCTAGAACTAACAGAAAATGACCCAGAAAACTATGGGTACCTAAAGATCAAATAATTTCTGTTGCAGATGTCCTTAATAGGACAAAGAAAACACCATTGCTGGTACCTGGACAGTGGTTGCTCGTGACACATGACAGGAGAAATGTCTATGTTTCTAGATTAAGAAAGGAGGACATATTGCCTTTGGAGGCAATTAGAAAGGGAATGTATAGGCATTGGCACTATTGGTGGTAAACCTCCTCTTCCCTCTATATCTAATTTTCTTATGGTTGAAAGATTAAGACACAATTTGCTTAGCATAAGTCAATTATGTGATAGTGGATTTGATGTCTCCTTTACCAAGGATTTGTGCACAATTAAAGACTGTTGTGGCAAAACCCTCTTTTCAGCTAAAAGGCAACAAAATATGTATAGGATTGAACTGACTGATCTCTCAGATCAAAGTGTAACCTGTCTGATATCTAAGGAGGATGAAAGATGGTTATGGCATAAGAAACTAGGACATGCTAGTATGAAACTAATTTCTAAACTGAAAAGGGATAACCTTGTGAGAGGATTGCCTGATATTAGTTTTAAGAAAGATGTCTTGTGTGATGCGTTTCAGAGAGGTAAATAGATAAAATCAAGTTTCAAATCTAAAAACCAAGTATCAACCTCTAGACCTCTTCAGTTGTTACACATGGATCTGTTTGGATCAGTTAGTGTTTCTAGCCTGGCTGGAAGAAAATATGGATTTGTCATAGTTGATGACTATTCTAGATTTACATGGGTACTCTTCTTAACCCACAAGGATGAGTCTTTTAAGGCTTTCTCAGTATTCTGCAAAAGAGTACAAAATGAACATGGTTTCTATATTTCTACCCTTAGAAGTGACCATGGAGGAGAATTTGAAAATGAGCAGTTTAGACAGTTCTGTGAGGAGAATGGGATCTCTCACAATTTCTCTGCACCTAGAACTCCTCATCAAAATGGAGTGGTTGAGAGAAAGAACAGATCTTTGCAAACACTGCTGTAAACACTGCTTGTTATGTACAAAATAGAATACTTATTAGGCCTTTTCTAAAGAAGACTCCTTATGAATTGTGGAATGGTAAAAGCCCCAACATATATTATTTTCATGCATTTGGTTGTGAATTCTTTATTCTGAATACTAAAGATCAACTTGGAAAGTTTGATTCAAAGGTAGATAAAGGAATTTTATAAGATATTTTGAAATGTCTAAAGCCTTTAGAGTTTATAATTCCAGAACTTTTGTTATTGAAGAATCTGTTCACGTCAAATTCAATGATGGATTAAAGACTGATAGGGAACTATCAGATCTAGAAGATGATCTTGCAGGTCTTGATATAAATAGGCCAAAAAGTCAACAACCTGATCTGACCAAGCCAGAACCTGTGCTTGAGCCAGACAGACAAGTGGAGCAGACAAGTCAGCAGACAAGTCAAGATATTCCTGTTGATCTCAAAAGGGACTGGAAGTTCAACAATACTCATCATACTAAGGATCTTATTATTGGAAATCCCTCTGAAGGAGTAAGAACCAGATCCACTCTTAGAGAATCAAGCAATGCTGCCTTTATGTCAGAAATAGAGCCGAAGCGCATTGAAGAAGCTCTTGAGGATGAAAGCTAGATTTTTGCTATGCAAGAACTCAACTAGTTTACCAGAAATGATGTCTAGACACTTGTCTCTAAGCCCAAAAACAAATATGTCATTGGAACACGTTGGGTCTTCAGAAACAAATTGGATGAGGATGGCAAAGCTGTCAGAAATAAGGCAAGGTTAGTAGCTCAAGACTATAACCAACAAGAAGGTATTGATTATACTGAAACATTTGCACCTATAGCTGGAATAGAAGCTATACACATATTAATGTCATATGCTGCACAACACCAAATCACTTTTTTTTCAAATGGATGTGAAAAGTGCTTTCCTAAATGATATAATTGAAGAATAAGTGTATGTTAAAAAAAACCTTGGTTTTGAATATTTTGATAAACCAGATCATGTTTTCAAACTTACAAAGGCATTATATGGTTTGAAACAAGCACCTAGAGCATGATATGATAGACTTAGTTCTTTTCTCATGCATAATGGTTTCACTAGAGGACAAGTAGATACTACATTGTTTAAGAAAAGCTCTAAAGAGAACTTTATTATAGTTCAAATATATGTTGATGATATTATTTTTGGAGCAACTAATGAAAAGCCGTGCAAGGAATTTTCCAAGTTAATGCAAGCTGAATTTGAGATGACATTATGGGAGAATTGAAGTTCTTCCTTGGATTACAAATTAAGCAGACAAGTGATGGAATTTACATTCATCAACAAAAGTATACCAAGGAGATACTCAAGAAGTACAAAATGGAACATACGAAGCTCATGAAAACTCCCATGCAACCCAATGCAAAATTAAGCAAAGATGATGAAAGTAAAAAGGTAGATCAAACTGTCTACAGAGGTATGATTGGCTCTCTACTGTACTTCACTTCAAGCAGACCTGGCATTCAGTTTAGTGTCTGTATATGTGCTAGATTCCAATCTGACCCAAGAGAATCTCATCTTAAAGCTGTTAAAAGAATATTTAGATACTTGCTTGGAGACATAATATAAAGCAAAAGCACTAGTGGAGGATGTCACTTCATTGGAGCAAACTTAGTCTCTTGGTCAAGCAAGAGGCAGACAACCATTGCTCTGTCTACTGCTGAAGCAGAATATATTTCAGCTGCTAGCTGCTGCTCTCAACTCTTATGGGTAAAACATCAACTTGAGGATTACTCTACTTATGAGCATAACATATCTGTATGGTGTGATAATTCCAGTGCTATATGCTTAACTAAAAATCCAATTCATCATTCTAAGGCAAAGCATATTGAAATCAAACATCATTTTATAAGAGATTATGTTCAGAAAGGTATCTTTGGTATTATGTTTTTTAAAACTGAAAATCAATGGGCTGATATTTTCACCAAACCATTAGCAGAAGAAAGGTTCTTATTTATTAGAGATAATCTAAACATGCATTGCATTGTTGAATGACATGTCTGAGTGTTAACCTGTCTATGCTATCTACATTATATCACCTGTCTATGTTACCTGTCTGACTCTGCTGAGTCACTTTGCTAGAACTCAACAGTTTTTGTTGAAATGGTTATTAATTATTTAAAGATGTTTATTAATCTGAAGCTAATCATGTGCACAACAGTTTTTAATCTCAAAACCATGTTTTCATTATGTCTTCAGTTGGCGCTGCAGTTCCCCATAAAAATCATGCCGTGTTTTAAATTAAAAAACGTCTCATTTCTCTCTACTGCCTTTATTGCTATAAAAGGCAAAGAATCAGAAAGGTTTAACCTTTACGTTTTCAAACTCCAAATCTCTCTCCGTCTTCGTCTTCTCCTCTCTCAAACCATTTTCTCTTCCAAAACCCTAGAAACCCTTTCTCTGAGAAATGACACAATCAAAGCGTCTCTCTTCGAAAGAAATTGTTGAGAAATACAACCTGAAGGTTGCTAATGTTGAAAAGATCCTACCTGGAAAGACTGTTGAACTTCGACAGATGAAGAAGTGGGGTATGGATGTCACTGAGGAGTTGGAATACTCCAAGTGGACTTCTTTTTTTGACATCAAGGAGCTTTTTCATCCCAAGCTTGTCAAAGAATTCTGGTCAAATGTTGTGGTCATCACCAGCAAGATTGATGGAACCAAAAGCTTTAGGGCTCAAGTGATGGATAAAACCCTTCTCTTCCCCATCAGTTCTCTGGAGCTGGTTACAAAATGCCCCTAGATTGAAGCTGCTTTCAAACCCAAGTGGGAAGATCAGGTGGGAATCGAGAATGTCAACATAGCTATCTATGGTGTTCCCAACCCTGAGAACCAGAAGCCAGTAAGCATGGTGACAAAGTACAGATTCTTGCACAAGCTGTTGCTGGAGTGCGTGATGCCTAGGAAAGGCTCACGAGATAGTGTGACCAAGATGGACAGATTTGCTATGTACCACTTCATTCACAAAATCAAGGTGGACATCAACGATCTCATCTACAGGTACCTTGAAACTCTGATCAAGAGGACCAACATGTAGACATATCCCTATGGGATGCTGTTGACAAGGGTCTTCAGGAACAAGCTGTTTGTTCCCGGTGATGCCCATTTCGTAGACATGTCACTTCCCATTGACAGGAAGATCTTGTCTATGATGGGAATTAAAGGTATCCCTATGAAGGATGAGGATGAAGATAAGAAGAAAAAAGAAGAAGAAACCTGCTACTGAGCAGAAGCAGAAGGAGGAACCAGTGGTTTCCACTGATGAATTAGAGGTTCCTATCTCTGAAAGGATCTGGAAGCCCTCTGGAAAGGTGGCCAGACAAGACCAGAGACCTAAGCTGAAGAAACCTTCAGTCTCTGAAGAAACTACTGAAACAGTTGAGCCTCTAAGGTTAAAGCTAAAGAAACCCTCTCCCAAGAGGAAGACAAGTGAAGCCGAGGAATCAGTTGCTGCATCTGCATAACCCAACAAGAGAAGAAGGTTAGTGAAGACCTTTGCCAAGGTCAGACAACTGGAGTCTGAACCTAGCAAAGATGAGGTATCTGCTCAGGGGGAGAAGACAACTCTACCCTTAGAGGAACCCAAGGAGAAGAAGCCTCTTGATTTGGGAATCATTCCCAGAAAAAGAAGGTCAGGCTACCCAGTGCCAATGGTGGCTTATGCTGAAAGGGAAGAAATTCCTGCAGAAGGACCCTCTGCAGAAGTTGAAGTTGTTGCTGTAACTGCTGGTGACTTGTCTGGTGGGACTCAGATAGATGTTCACCCTGAAGTTGACATTATGTCTCCTTCCAAGAAGAAGCTGAAGCTATCTAATGGTCAGATAATTCTTTCCTCTATCCCCTCTGCACCATCTTCTCCCTCTCACCAAGGTATCCACAACTCTTATGTTTCTTCTCCATTCGCTCTGTTTGTTCAACCTTTATCGGTTGCCTCTCCCTTTCCCTCACCTGTCTCCTCTCACCAAACCCAAACATCATCATATGATGTTGTGTCTGATATATGTCAATACACAGTTGTTCACAGGGACTTAACTCCCAAAGAACAAACTGGCCTATCATCAAGTCTGTTTGTGTGCGATCTGCAATCTCTGATGATTGCAAGTTTTTCTCATCTAATTATCATCCCTTCTCCTCCACCTCATATCCTTAACCCTTGTAGGGAGATTTTATTTTATCCCCCCTATTGTTATGTTCATTAGAACATTGGCTAGGACTCACTACCCTGCCTCTGTTGTAATGTTACCTAATAGGTCTAGGTATCTCTTTCTTTTAGTAACAGGATCAAACTCCTTTTTCTGTCATATAGATTCCTTGTTACATATACCTCCATCTATCTTAGCCCAACAACCTCTTCCCTCTCCTTTACAAATAAGTATCACCTGTCTGTCTCTATCTGAGAGACTTTTATGTGTCTTTTCTTCTCCTGATACTGACTTTGTCAGAATCAGTCCCCTGTTTAAGTCAGCTTTTCTTCCATTCTTTTATTATGGAACCCTTCATCAACTTATCTTTCCTCGCATTACCTCACCCTTCTCTGTACCCAAGGCACTCCCAGTTTTAGCTCTGCTCTGGTACTCAGACCTGTCTATTTCCTCAACCAGTCTGCTTCAAGCTCAACTGACAAGACTCAGAAGACAATTGGATGAAGAAAGGCATACGAGACTGCTAGTGCAACAAAGAGTTAACACTCTGTTTTTATTGTTAAGTCAGCCTAGGTAGTTTATGTTGTAAAAATCTGCCTTGTACTTGAAAAAACTTATGATGAATAGAAATCAATGTTCTTTTATCATATATCTTTACTTTTATGTGTATTCCTTTTTGTTGTTGACAAAAGGGGGAGAAAGTAATGAAGATGATTATATTTTGATTTGATGAAACTGGGAGTAAGTAAGATAATACAAGTATGAAATGACTAAGTTAAAATAAAACTTGTCTTTAAATTAAATCTCTGATCATATATCTTACTCTATCTTTGTTAAGTGAACTTAAGTGAACCTGTCTGCGCATCCCGTCTAGTTATGAAAATTTTAACTTGTCTGATCTGTGTTACTTCTTCTGTTAATATTTTCTAAGGTTCATTAAATCATCTTAATGTTTGTCATCATCAAAAATGGGGAGATTGTTAAGTCTCTAAAATGTCTGATGTGCATTTACCTAAGTTTTGATAAAAACTAACATTGGATAAATGATTTAATTAACCTGCATATTGGTTGCTAACCTGTCTACTTAGTGTGAAAATCAAAATAGTAAGACTCACCTATCTGCCCACATAAATGACAACATATCTGATAAGCAAAAAGTTAACTTGTCTGTTGACTAGGATTGTTGACTTTCTTCAAGGGAAGTCTCAACCTATCTTCTGATAAGTTCCTACACTTATCTAAGGTTCCTCGATGAAGAACCAAAGACCAAACAAGCTTTTGGAAGCTGTTCCCTCATACATAAGACTCTGAAGCTCTCTCTCACTTAGTCTCACGCTTATCAAGAAAAGTCAGAAGTCATTCTCACAAGCAACCTACGAAATCAGAAGTGAAGTCCAGTTAAAGAATGTTTCCAACTTACATTATTCCCTAGTACCCCTGGTTATTACACGAAAAGGGAAATGTACTCAGCAAAGTACAAAAAACACTCTGCACAACTCTGATATGGCTACTACACGATGCATAAAGCCATGACCCTTCATGTTAGAGTACAACCAACGTTTCTATTGCATTAATGGCTGCCCAGAATGACTCTATTGCATTTAATGAAGTTCTGATTGAAGCCCACAACTGAAGGAATGTCTCTAATGGATCTTAAATGCTTGATCGCTATAAATACAGAAGTCATTGAAGATGAAGACACATAACACACAGCATTAAAAGAGCCATTACTCTCCACATTTATTTCTTCATTCTTTCAATCTGTATTCTTTATTCATTTGTAGTTTTTACGCAGTCTTTCCTAAGCTTACATTTAGGGTGCATTTGATTCAATAAAAACTAAGGGACTGGATAGTACAAGTGTACTTGTTCCATGTTTGATTCAAATAATGATTTAGAGACAAGACAAATAATGGAACAATGGGCAGCACAAAAACTCAAAATCTTGTCCATCACAAAATAATAGGACAAAAAGTTGTCCCATGACAACTATAAAAAAGATAAAAATACTCACATTTATTTCTCTCTAAAATACTCCCTCCTTCCCCTTCCCTCCCTCTCTCTCATGCGTTACTCTCTCTCTACTTTTAGTTTACGTATTTTTTTTACTGAATAGTTTACGTATTATATATACCGTGTATGATATATCATATCATATAATATAAATGTTGCAAATCACAAATAACATACATATTGTGAACACCTAATTTTATCCGGATGTTCTTTTAATTGATGTTTTGAAAAAAAAAAACAAATAAAAATAACTAAAAATTAATCATATATATATATATATATATATATATGTTTATGTTTTGACCCATTTTGTTTTGTTACAAGTTTTTTTTAGTCCACCCTCAAACCCATCTCATCTTGGTCCAATGGCTAACCTTTTGGTAGTAGAAAGCCCAAGCTAACCTAAACAAATCTATACATCTGATTTCTGGTTAGAAAATAATAAGAAAAAAATTAATCATAAAAATGAAAAAACACAAAATAGGATCTCCTTTTTCTAACGTACAGAGGATCCCTATTCCCCAACAAGCACTATCTCCATGATGATCTTTCTCCTTCAGTTTATTTCTTTAACCAACATACTCCCAAGTTTTTTTAAGCATAACAAGAAAGCAATGGTCATTGAACATTTCCCCACAAGGCCTCAAGTCATCAAACACCGTTTTTTGGTTAAGTTCTCACCAGTGCATAGATCAGAGGAAGAGAATACATAAATAGAAATTGAAAGGGGACTAGAGGAAGATGAACCACTGCAACACTCTTTCAACTGGTCCCAAGGATCAAATGCAGAGGGGATCTTCAATTCTTCCTCCTCTTTAAATAGGAATCAGAAACACGGTAGGGGGGGGGGGGGGGAGAACATGAAATTTGCAGTAGGAAAATCCTATAAAAAAAGAGGAACAAAAAGCAACAACAGAAAATAGCAAGAGATAGAGAAAATTTCTGATCAAAACACCTGGGAAAAAAAAATAAGAGTCTCGGTTATATGCTTCACCACGAGCACTGCCACGACCACCCTAACACACGGCCACTCATCCACCACTGACCACCGTAACCACCATGGCACAAAGCTGCTACTGGTGGTTGTCATGAACCCGCCATCGTTGCCACGGGCCATTGGTCCTAGATCCACAATAGAGCTTGCATGTTCCCACCATCCTCGCCGTGCTCGCCTCCTATCTTCGCCGTCGCAGCCGCCACCGTTAGTCCCCGCCGCGTCTCCTTTGCCGTGTCGTCTTCTCCATCGCTTCGAACCACGTAGATCCGAACTACCACCACTCCAACTCGCCCAGCAGATCCACGTCCTCCGTCCACGCCACAGTGTCGCCGTCACCACTGCTTCCCCCTTGTTGTCGTTGCTGACCCAACCTCTGCTGTCGATTGTGATCGCTGCTCCGCCACCGCTTCGTCTGGTCTCTCTGTGCGCAGCCCCTTGTTTCTGCTTGTTTGCCCCTGGGTAACGATGAAGAAGCTGGAAGCTTCCTCTTTGGCTCTTATTTCATTTTTTTTATGTTACTGTTATTTTGTAATGTTGGGTTATTGTCATTTGGGCTTTATGTGTCATTGGGTTTCTGATTAAGAAGAGGATGCCAAATGTCTTTCTTAAGTTTTTTTTATTTTTTTATTTTGGTTTAAGTTTGGATTTTACTAACTTGGGCCAAATCTGGTTGGAGTAGGGTTTAATGGGTAGGTAGCAAAAAAAATTATTATTTTTCCTAAAAAAGAAACCAAAAAAAAATTATTAATCTTTTCTGAATTTGAGTTAAAAAAAAATGTAATTGAAAAACTAAAAAGATGAAAATACTTTTTATTTTTTAATTTCATTTAAATTCTATGTCTTGAAACACAAAAACCTTTCAAAAAAATATTTAAATAAAAGAATAAATAAAAAAAACACTTAATTTAGTTTTTTTAGGATTGCTTTGTGAGACGTTTCACACTCAATCCCTTAGATGCGGGATAACTCTATGGATGTATCTGCCATGTTTTATCTCGCTTAGGAGTTTAGATAAAAAATAATAAAAATAATAAAAAATGAAATATATCAAAACCTTTTTAAATAAAATAAATAAATCCTTTTCAAAAATTAAAATCAAGCAACAAATCAAGTTTTTTTTAAAGAACTACGTGGCTTTGAGTTTCCCATCGCACCCGGGAATACGTAGGAGCAGAATCAATCATTCTGTCAAGCCAAAATTAAATTTTCCTTACTTTAGTGTCTCTTTTTATTTTCAAATAGTTAATCAAAATAATTAAACTTATGATATTTAGGGATGCTCTTTGGACACGGTGCCATGTTCAATCTCTTAGATTTGAGGTTCCCCCGTGGACTTATGTGCCATGTTCAACCTCATTTAGGTTTTATCAACAATAAATTTAAAAATGAAAAGATCAATAAAATAAAAAATATCAAAAATAAAAATAATTCTTTCTTGTAAATAACTTTTGGGGTAAAGTAAATGTTTAAAAAGTCATTAAAGTGTTTTTGCACAATTAACTTGAGGTATCATTTTATAAATGGGTGATGTAGGGTGCTAACACCTTCCCTACTCGTAACCAACTCCCGAACCCAAATCCCTCTTTTTTTAAAGACCAGTTTCCTTAAAATAAAGGGTTTTACCAATGTTTTTCCCAAATAAAATATTGGTAGCGACTCCTCTGTTTTTACCTTCTTTTTGCGGCTCCCAGATGGGATAGTTGCGACAGTTGGCGACTCTACTGGGGACTTTAGAGAGTCAGGCCTATCACAGTTAGTTGTGCTTTTAATAACTTTTATTTATTTGGCTTACCCTTTTTATTTTATTGTTTTTATAAATATGCCTTTATATGCCTTTGTATATATTTTTGGCAACCCTAGGATAGAAAACTATTGTGTTGTTTGTTCTTTTTGCGGGTTTGGGTAGTGTTGGTTGGATAGTGTTATTTTGGTAGGTTCTTATAAAGGTTTGTATGTCTCCAACACACACATCACTTACACTTATTTCACACACTTTTAGCTCTATACCCAAGCTTGTGGAAGCTTAAGGATTAGGTGGTGCCTCAACATTGTCATTGATGGCCTAGTGCCACCCTGATATTTGTTGGTCCACCACTCAGATTGTTACTAGCTTCATGGACTAGTTATCCTGAAGGGTTTATCCCTACTTGTGGCTGGGATCATGGACTAGGTCCTTATCTTTAGGGGCAGGGGCAATCTGGGGACCATGACCTTTAGAAGTCTAGAGCCACCCTAAAATCTACACTTATAGATTGTCTTAGTGGCCAGCCAATCTAGAAGTCACCACTATTGGTACCTTTATAAGTTGTTGGAACCAAAGTGATTCCGGTTTATTTAATCTCTAGGTTTTGATGTTAACAAAAGGATTAAATTTGCTTGGCAAAGTGTTAGTTGAGATCTAACTAGTGCTTTCAGTTATGCAGGAATGCTTTCACAAGTAAAATAAACTTGGGATAAGTTTCAATTAAAGAATACGCGTCCACCCCTGTAGACGGGTTGCTCAAGCACTATGGTAAAGTTACCTTGTTGTTTAATTAAGTAGACGAGGCTATAAATGAATACCTAAATAACTTGTTAGGTACAGCAAGTCCAAAGACTTGAAAATAAGCGCGTCCATCTTGCCACGTCAGCAGACGAGTGCTATCCTTGAAACTCAAGTATACATTCATAATGCCTAACTAAAATTCAGTAGACGTCCACAGCGCCACGTCATTGGACGGAGGTTCTCTAAGGACTTAGCAAGTCCAAGGACTTGTGTGGACGAGCGCTTCTACCACATCAGTGGACGAGCAGAATAAAACCTTGTATAGACTCATTCTAAAACTGAATGCCCGTAGACGGTTCTACATCTTCTATATATTTACTACCTTGAACTTGATTTAATGCAATTTGGTCCACTTTGAATTTATTTCAAATGAATGATATTTATTTCAAAGGAATGTATGTTCTTTAAAATTATTAACATCTTGTTCCCTTGTGAGAAAATTCATAGTACTATCAAGAAAATACAAAAAGTAAAAAGTACAATTGGAATTGCAAAATGATTTACACGATGACATCTTCATTGCTGGACAAAAAGCTGGGTTATACACAAAGGAGGAAAGAAAGTTTTTAAGGTACAATTGCTCAGAACAGTGAGCCTCCATTTTGTGATTTTCTGATAACCAAGGATGCTTTTCAACATGGCCAAAATCAAGCTATCAGTCTCAACGGACATCATGCATTTAATGTTATCTCTAAACGGGATTATTCAAAGTAACCGTTGAAGAATTACAAGAGAAGAAGAAGGTCACTATATATTGAAGACCTCAGATACTGAACAAAAAAAACTCTTCCCTGCACAATCTTGCTAGCTGAACTTTTGCCATTTGATTATCAATTGCTCCATTTATTCTTTCAAGAGCAAGAGTCTGTATTCATTAGTTTGAATATTGTTGTAATATTCAACTGATCTTAAACTGTTATACTCTCACACATAGTGAGTTAAGAAGATCAACTTTCAAATCTCTTTGTTAGAGTTGGAGCCTAAAGAGGCTTGGTAAGAAAGGAATACTTGTAGCCTGAATAGGTGTTGAATACTTGTGTGTAATCTATTTGGAGAAATAGTGGATAAGATCCATCAAGTCGAAGGGACTGGACGTAGCTCTTGGCTGGAAAAGAGTGAACTAGGATAAAATACCTGAGTGAATTTTCTGTAACACCCCGATTTTCGCTGCTTCGTAATATCGGTAATAAATATATAAATATGTATTTTTATCTGAGACTTAGAAAATGATTTTGGATAAACCAAGGTCATTTCCTTGTTATACTTATTTTCATAAGGTTACGGGGAAGTTTTTGGTTGAAAACTCAGACGGAAGCCTGCCTCATTGTTTTTTCTGTGTTTTCACTGACAGTAAAAGTTTACTGCTCAGAAGACCTAATTTTGAGTCGTGAACGAGATGAAAAATGTTTTTATCGTATTTACTACGATATTGGAAGTTTTGAAAATTATGGTAAAAAAATTAAAATAATATATTTGTTGCGGGCGTATACGTCGATATATCTCTAGGAAAAGCTTGCGCCAGATGAATCGAGAAGTCGGCAACGTAGCAGAGATGTTGGATTGACCGACTTGACCAGCATTTATGACGATTTTATCCGTATCATAATGGCCATAATGACACATTTATGACAAAGTTAATTTTTCCTATGAAATGACCAAATTGCCCTTGTCTTTTTATGACAATTTCAAACAAATGCCATTGGAAAAAGTTGACCAACTCTTGCCCAAAACCCACGGCTCCAATGCCTTCTTCATTAAGTTTGGTTTCTTCTTCATTTAAATAGGTTGTCTTCTTCATTAAGCCATTTTTCCATTTTCATGTTCTTTTGCTCCAAAGAGTTAATAATTCGTCAGATTTTGATTGGCAATTATGACCATTTTATATTCTGAATCTCGAAAAACTTTCAACATGAAAGTTGTTCATCTTTCTCTCTTCTTTCCAACGACATAAAGATCATCCAAAACGGACAAGTATGTTGAGAGATCCACCCAAAATACTAAAACTGTTCTAAAACCTAACTATGTTCATCTTCTTCCTTAAGTTTCTCAAGAACATCATGGAAAATTTATGAAGAACATCATCCAAATATTGATTTCCTTGAATCATCAAGAGGTAAAAACTTCTTCTCTTGTCATTTGAATCATTTCTCTTCACAACTTTTGTAGATTCATGGCTAAGATTCATATGTTCTTCATTTGTTCAAAGTTCATGGAACTAGATTCAAAAAAATTCATAACTAATTCTAGAAAAATCCTTTTGACATGAAACCAATTGCTATGATCTTATAATCATCTCTGTTTTCATCATCTAGAAGCACAACATCATGTGAAATTTCTTTCCCTAAAATCTGGTTAAGGCCGAACCTAGGTTAACTTTGTGTTCTTAGGTTTTGTTTCATTTTCATGACTTGATTCATGATCCAATCCTTTTGTATCTTGCTAGTTCTTGTATTCAAGTATATAGAAGATCAAAAAAATCAAACTTTAACCTATTAATCTCATCAAAACCGAAACCCTAGATTTGTGTACTCAAGGGTTTTGTGATTCAAAAGTTGTTTGTAACACTTGAATCAAACTCTAAGCTTTGTATGTTGATTAAATCCAAGAGTTGATGAGATTTTAAAATTTCTAGCCTAAAAGTCTTGAGAAAACCGAACCCTAGTTCTTAAAACTAGATGAGTTTAGTTCATGTTCTTAGTTCATAATCATGGTTAAAGTGATTAATCATTTCTTAAGTAACTTATGGATCATTAATCCCTAAGTTAACCAAATTTTAATTTTCCTAACCTAGAAAATTGGTTGAAGCCGAACCCTAACCTTCATGATCCAAGTGTATTGTTGTTTGATTTGATTTATTTTGGTTGCAATTCGTTTGAAGGAAACAACTGAGTTAGCTGATTTACACTGACGAAGAGGAATCGGATCGAGTTCGGGAGATTAACAGAAACTATAGTGTAGTCTTCAAGAGGTAAGGGGGTATGCCTGAGGAGTTTAAGATAATCTCATGTTTGTTTGTGGAGTCATTTATTTATTTTCTGTATAAAATATTTTATTATATTGTACTGTTTACTATTAATTGTTAGATTGATGTGATGTTTATCTGAGTAATTGAATTGATGTGATGTGTGAATTTACATGATTATAATTATCTGTTTATATTATAATTGTGATGCATGTTATGAATTGATATATGCCATGCTATTATGTGATTGGAATTTATCTGCTGTTGAGTGTTGGACTGAGTAACCAGACATTGGTCAGTGTTAAAAACTTTAATTAAGGATAAAAACCTTAATAAGTTTGGATAATTAATCAGAGGGATTAATTTGGGAGATTTTGAGAAAAATGAAAAGAATTATTATTTTAATAATATTTTGTGGAAACAGTGTAAATAACCGTGAAATTTTTTCACAGGCTCTAATTTTTATATAATAAATTCAATTTTATTATAAAATGTTATTTAAAGTGATTAAGTTCCGAAAATAATATTTATAACAGTCAGAACAATTACTTCTGATGGAAAAGTGATACAAGTTATTTAATATTATTTATTTAATATTATTAAATATTAAATATTTAATTATTTAAATTTTCGAAATTTATTTATTAAATTTTTGTGTTGTTGACCTTTATTGAAAATTAATTTCTGAAGTGAAACAATTTAGAAATGAAAGGAATTTATCAATGATTTTCAAGATTTATCAACGTTTTAACAGAAAAAGGATTTCTGTAAAAATATTTTATTCAGTGAAGTTATTCCGTTAAACTTGGATAAGTTTTCGGAGCTGTTGTTTTGTATTTAATTTTCACTGAACGAAATGTTTTACAAGCAGATAAATAAGCCTAGAAACCGAGACGTCGGGGTTCTAGTGTGGTATGGACACGTAGATCAAGGATCTGTATCATGGGACGGAGTGTCCTGCAAAGTGGTTGTTTTTGGACAATGTGTCCTAAATTGATGTGGACAGTGTGAGTTCCATATTTGCGAGCCTAAAACTGGTGCATCGGTTTAAGGGCATCGTGATTGAGCATTCGGACTGTGTGTCCTGTGTTGAGATTAAAAGATTTGGACTGTGTGTCCTGTATTTGTTTAAAGTGAAAAGTCTTAATAAGAAATTAAGCATGGTCGTTAAGCTTTGTGCTTCGACAAGGAAAGATTATTACGACAAAGAAAATAAAACGAGAATAAAAGTTTTTCTCATGCATTCAATGGCAATTGTGTCATGTGATTATGGGCATTGAATCCATAGTGGATCAATGTATATGGCAGACGTGTCAGGAGATGATGATCATTGTGTTCTGTGGGGACAAATGAGTTACCATGTGTATGACTACAACAATGGTTGGAGAGTTGTCACAAGGGGCCGTATGACTAAGCTGCAATAGCTGTTTGAGTGGCCATCATACGAGGTCGGATAATATTTGTGCATAGCTGCAATAGCTGTTTGAGTGGTTATAGCACAAGTGACTCTGAACATAACTGCAATAGCTGTTTGAGGGGTTATGTATCTCTGCATAACCGCAATAGCTGTTTGAGTGGTTGTCACAGGAAGGGTCGTGTGAACAATTGCAAAAGCTGTTTGAGCATTGGTCACATGTGATTGAGATGGATTATCCGAGCGGTGTATCGTGTACAACTGCAATAGCTGTTTGAGTGGTTGTCACAGAGGTGTCATGTGAACAGTTGCAATAGTTGTTTGAGCACTGGTCACATGAATGTGCCGCTATTTCCTAACTGGAATGGGGGAATAGTGTCATTGCTTTGCATGAGCATCCTAACGGGAATGGGGATGTGCACAATTGTGTCATTGCTTTGCATGAGCATCCTAACGGGAATGGGGATGTGCACAATTGTGTTAGGTGCTGGCATGAACATCCTATCGGGAATGGGGATGTGCACCATTGATTTTCTTAGGCATTATTTTGTTCGTTTTTACAATGCGCCATGTGCGAGCCTGATCAGCTTGAAACGAAACAAAAAGTTGTGGGATCTCCAGAGATTAGGTATCAAAGTAGAGATTGAACATAGAAGTGTCATGCATTTTTATAAAATGACGATGACTGTCGGGTATGAAACCCTGTGAAATAAATCATTCTGTTGTTTTAATGTTAATTTTATTATGTTGTGAATATTTGGTATTTTCTATTTGAGAGTCGTGCATGGGGTTGTCTTATTAAAACTCATATATTGGAAACTCACCCTTACAAACATGTCAGGTTTATTTTAGACTAAGGTAGTACTTCGGTACACTAGTACGGATGAAGCAAAGGAATTCACTAAGTCGTTCGAGGACTTAACTACTAGATGCTTGAAGAGGTATGCGTCGGTGGAAATGTCATGAGGATAATAATTCAGGATCTACATCAAGTACGTACCGGATTTTGGCAGTGGAGACATCTTTACCGCATATCTGATTTCTTACCGGTTTTTCTTGTAGAGTAGGAACTTGTATGTTCTGATACTTCCATAGTTCTGGAAGTAGAGGTATCCTCACCGGATATTTCGATAGGTTGGGAGAACTATGGTGGTCTTCCCAACAGTGATTATTAGTACTGACCAGCTATAGGACTTTTGGGTATCTTATAAAGTAGTGGTACTTGGTTAGTCTGGATGTTTGATTATTGAAAGTCATTCTTTTGAGTTGTAATTCCAGATTACCACTACGTTACAATTACTCCTTTATTTTCTTATGTTAAGTCTTTTGGAGATGACCTATTATGTGAAGGTCTACGTGTAAAATTTTCATGATACCTATTTATATTATGTTAATGGTGTTGGATTATATATATGGAGTAAAAGAAAAAGAAAAAATTTTATCACAAATGTTGAAAGGGATTAATAACTAGAAAATTATATTTTCCGAAAGCAACCAGCAAAACTATTTTATTGAGTGTATTTCCGAAATAAGCTACGTAAATGTGATAACCTGAAAATGGGGTGTCACATTAGTGGTATCAGAGCTGGTCGAGTCTTTCGGGAAACCTTGGGGAATAGGTCTGTTAGGTTTTTGTTGTGTGATCTCTGGTTGAACCTTGTTTGAATTGTTTCTTGGTTGAAACAATGTGTGTTGACACACAAGTAAGTATGTTTTGGTTGGTTCTGATTGGGTTGAGACCTTGAGAGATCTCATGTTTAGTAAAGGGTACTCATGTTCATGTCGATACATTCGTTTATCCCTTAGGACGGTATCAGACATTTGAATCAGGTACCTGTTATTGAAAATTTTTGGAAATTTTTTTTGAGAATGTCCCAAGTTTGTACGGACGGATGGATGTTGAGTTTCTGATTGATCTAGTTTCTAGATTTAGCCAGATCTCAACTGCTTTGTGTAGGATATTGCCAACGAAGTTAGATGTAGGATTATCAAAGGGCCATTGCCATCCACATAGCAAGAAATGGAAGTGTCTCACTCTAGCAATGCAGTCAACTCAAGAAGCAACATTAAAATTGATGTGAAGATCAATGATTTGAAAATTTTGATAGAAATTAGTCAGTTAATGCCGAAAGAAGTATGTTCATAGTTTGTAAGTAAGTACAGGAGAATCTTGGACTTGTTGCACATCCATGTAGATGCTTGGGGTTTGAGCGTATTGGCCCAATATTGGAACCCGAATCTGAGGTGCTTTGATTTGCCGAATTTGGACACGACACCAACTATAGAGTAATATGCTTATATGTTAAGAATACCTCTTCCAAAGGAGTTGCGTGTCTATCTCTACTATGGCCAACATGTTAGTGATGGGAAGGTGGCAGAACTGTTAGGAGTGCAATTGAAGTCATCAGACAAAATGGAAAAGGGAACTGTTAGAGGTTTGAATCGGAGGTTCCTTAAAGTTCATCTCCGAGGATTGGCCCAACGACAGAACTGGCCCGTCTTCAAGCATGTGTTAGCTTTAACCATCTACGGTTTGGTGCTTTTCCCCTTTGTACCAGACATGGTAGATTATGCGGCCATGGATGTCTTCTACAAGACCGAAGAATACAATGCGAATCCTATTCCCAGAATTCTGGCAGATACCTTTCTCTCGCTGCAAGTTGTTCACGAAAATCAAAGAGGCAAACTAAGATGTTGTGCGCAATTGATGTATGTCTGGATCGTCACCCACATGTATGCTCGCAATTACATTGGTGAGATAGATGACCCCTTGAAGAGGATCCACCGTGTGCAAATAAAGCCAAATAATCTCTACAAGTAGATATAGGAGTTCGATGAAAGTGATTAAACGTCCTTTAATTGGATGTGTCCATGGTACAGAGGAAATACAGTCATTTTCAGTTGTGGAAATTTCTCAAATGTTCCTTTGATGGGGCCGAGGGGTTGTGTGTCGTATTCTCCAACACTTGTGATCTGACAATTAAAATGGACTCAACATGAACCGCCTGAAGAGGTTTTAGGTGGGATCTCTCTCTTATATCAAGAATGTGAAGTTGTCAAGAACACAGCAGGGGCAATCAGTCTGGCTTGGAGTGACATTCGGGTATTTGGATCACAGAAGTTAGGAAAACAAATTATCTCTCATACTAAAGGCTACAACACATGGAGGAAGTCAAGGAGAAGGGACAACGTTACCCCAAAGATGGTCCAACACAAGGAGGGAAATCATTTGATCGAAGCACAGATGTTAGAAAAGATTGAAGTTTTGAAGACTCAGATAGGGATACTAGAAGATAAGAATCAAATGGATCAAATCACCATTGTCACTCTTCACCACAAGATCCATAAATTAAGCATGACAATAGAATATTTGAAGGATGAATGTACTGATGCGTATGAAGCCGCAGGCCCAGCTAAGAAAGCAAGGAAATATAATATGAAGGGGCCAGAAGTTCGCAAACTATGAGCAAAAATAGAAGATCAAGGACGAGTACTAGCAAGAGTTCTTAAAGAAAGAGAAGAATCGGAGGCAAAGGTTAGGATGCATATTCAAACCATTGAGATATTGGAAGAGAGGTTGGGATCTTTGAAACAGGCACTGGCCCACACCGAGCATTATTATGACGAAGGTTGGAATGTTGCTGCAACATGTCGCGAGTCACTAGCAAAGGCACAAGAAAAAGAAGCACAATTGTGGATGAGGGTACGAATGCTCGAGAGAGAGAAAATTCAATATGAAGAAGATGTCCGACAACAGGAAGAATGGTTAAAAAAAACTGGCAATTAGTATCAGAAAGTTTGAAGGCTGATAGAGATGCTTGGAGGAGAAGATATGAATACTTGTCAGGCAATTTACGATTCCATGCTTCCCAGTTTGCAAGTCACCTCGAAGAGGCATCAGTTCATATCTACATGAGTGTTGAGTCTGTAATACCCCCAAAAGTGGTCAACTTTATGAAATATTGTAAAAGGCTTGCCGGTGGATTCAAAAAAAAAGTCCCAAAACTTTTGATGTAATCGCTTCTATTTGATAAGGCATTGTACTTATCCCTTTGATGAAATGAAAGATGTTTTGATTATGTACATGGGTAAATTCTCCTTTAACTATAGTTTCATCTATGAAATTCAAATGTCGCAAATTGATCACATTGCTAGTGAGCGGTGCAGTTCATTGAGGAACACATATTCTCATGGATTGTTCATCAACCACACACGACCTAAGGGGGATGTACCCCTAGAGTTATGTGTGGGGAGGAAATGTCTTGCTATGTGGAAGCGGTCTCCCATCGCAATAATATTTCAGGATCACTTTTCTTCCTTTACCCTAATTGCTTTTTTTCACTTAAATCCCCATGATTTTGCAGTTCGATCATCGAACAATTGCTCCAAGACACCTTTATCACACTCGATCACAGACAAGAGTGGTCGCGCTGTCGCACACGCGCCAAAAAGAACGAGCGGTTTTTAAAAATGTAGTATAGGGAGCGACAACTCGGATATCGTCTCACAAGGACTCTTAGGTTGTTATTATTAATAGAAAATCAGTTATGGGGGTTGGAGTGAATGCAAATAAAGAAAACAAAGCAATAAAAACAGAGCAGTTAAAAGATTAACAAATAAAATAAAGACGATCAACCCACTGTTCTCGGTTTCCCACTGTCATTGGTTTATATAATTCCAAGCCCTAAGCAGATTCTAATCCCCTCCCGGTTGTAGCAACAATTTACAAGCGAAACCACTACTACAGATATATGTCCCTATTCCCGAATTAAGCAAACGGGGTGAAGCACTCATGAACTAAGCGAACATGATTGAACACACGCGAATTAAGCAAACGCGATTAAGTATAGGAACATAATATCACCGAAATAAATCAATAAAACACTATACACTCCTGAATTAAGCAAACAGAAATATATAGCATAGTATTGAAAAGAGAATAGCAAATAAAACAGGAAATACAGAACCTCAAGTGTGGTAATGGAAACCGATCACAGTAGATTAATCTAGGAGACTAGCTCTCCATTACAGAAATAAACACAAAAGAAAAGAAAAGAAAGTAAGCTGTTGAAACTACTACTACTAACTAAGACTAGCTTACAACTAGCCTCTGGCCACAAACTAGCCTCCTCTTCAGTTCTGTCTAAAACAGACTTATATACAACTTCTAGATTACGCGGACTCGCGAGGCGAGCACACATTCGCGAGGCAAATAATGCGAACAGTCTTCATTGAGTGGCGAGCTCGCGAGGCGAGCTTATCTTCGCGAGGCGAAACTCTTCAAATTCCAAACTGTAACGCCCGTGACCTTCAACATGCGCAAGCCGTGATGGCTTATGGTCTTCCAAGGTTGGATTACTCGCGAGGCGAGTCAAGTGTTCGCGGGGCGAGACAGAATGGTTGGCAATTTCTGGAACAGTCACCTTCTGGTTCGCGAGGCGAATGCCTTCTCGCGGGGCGGAAGACTCCAGAATTATTTCTTTTTATTAACCTGAAAACAGAAAATAGCATAAGTGATTTATTTAACTCTAAATCAACTAAATTAACCTAAAAATACTTTACAGACTCAAAATGCTGCTTAAAGACAATCAAGTCTAATTTGGGCGAAAATGATATAAAATTTAGCACAAAACCACGGTCATACTAGCTATAAAACCAGTCAACCAGAGGCTCATCAAAATACCCCAAACTTAAACTTTGCTTGTCCCCAAGCAAACTAAAACTCAAAAATCAAAAAGACTCAAGACATGGCAAGCTCAAAGGATTCAATCAACTTTCGCACAAATTTCAAGCTCTTCATCAAAATAATTTTCGTCAATGTTCCCCCCTTTCAAACAAAGCAATCCCCATATTCATTTATTCTAAACAATTGAGAATTTCATCATTCAAACAATCATTAATCTAAGCAGGGAATCCAAGTTACACACAAGAGGGAGATCACCAAATTCAAACAACTGCCTTCCTCACAAGGGCATTTAGTGTTCACTCATTCGCTCAGTTTGTGTCAGGCTATCAACATTTCTCTCAATTTCACTTTTACGAACACTTCCCATAAATTTGATTTTCATCTCAAAATGATTCCCACAAAAAACATGCAAGCAACATCAAAAGGTCTTTTATGGGTTGTAATGGGGCCTGACTAAGGGTAGGATATACAAAGGTACTAGGCTGAGGTCCCTAGGAACTAAGAGAGCATGAAACTTTTTACACTTTGAATTTAAACTCAAGTTCCTTTTTCATTTTTCACTTGCCTTGGGTGACTACAACTTTTTTTTATTCAAATAGCCTTTTTGACATTTTTGTAATTTTTATTTCTTTTTTTTTTTTCTCTTTTTTTTTCTTTTTTTTTTCTTTTTTTTTTTGCTTTTCTTTTATTTTATTTTTTTCTTTTTCCCAATCCTAAACAACATATTACACCTTGCAGCCACCCCAAACTTAGTTTCTTGCAACCACTCTCTTGCTAAAATTCCATGCTCTCCTAATCCTAAGATCGGGTTAACATGGTTTTTCTAGATTTTACGGCTTGTAACATAAGGTCAACAAGAACAATAAGCTAATTAGGCTCAAAGGGGTTAACTAGGGAACATGCATTAGGGATTGGTTATGTTAGGCTAAGTAGTTATTTACAAAGAAAATGCCTAAATCATTTGAAGCAAACACATAAACATGCAAGCCATAAAGAGATTCAAGCAAATTCAGGAAAGTACAACTTGAAAAGTGATTCTCACACAGTCAAAAACATGTTGGAGGCTCAAAACCTCACCTGAACATTATTTGCAAATTGTTTGGCAGAGATTCTATCCCTAGTGTGTGCTTCCTATCACCCCCAAACTTATCATAAATCATGCCATTATAACAAAATCTCAAAGTCCAGTTTTCAATCACATGGGGATCATTTCTCAAAAATTTTCCAAATCCTAAGGGGGAAACAGTCAACACATAACATGCAATCAATCTATGCAAAATCAATAAAATCCAATAAACTTGCCAATACAAGACTCACACAACTCCTGAGCTTCTCAAATTATTCAGGAGCTTTATTAAAAACAAAACAGAAATAAAGCAAGGAAAAGAAAATTAAAAGAGCAAGGTTCAGAAAAACTCACTGGAGTGGTCCACCAGGATCCCATTGCTTGTAACATAAGGCCCAAGTGATAGCCAAAGGGTGGAAGTTCATTCCATGCTTCCATAACTTGCAGCCTTGATATGGAGGTGAGCACTTGACAATTATGATGACCTCGCCGAGTGCGGCGGACTTCTCACTCCCTCTTGGGTCAAAGATGATCGCTTTCTCAACAAAATCCTCCCAATAAAATTGGGGTTCAATCCCTTGGACTGGCCATGGTGCAAGATCCAAAGGCTTAAACTCCATCACTGGTGGCTCCTCAGGGGGAGGTGGCAAACAGTTAGTTGGGGTTACTGGTGTTGCTTCATTTTCTGCATTTTCTTCATTCACTGCACTAACAAAGTTATCACCTGCTATACATGCAGAAATTTCAGCACACACCACACAAAGGTTAGTGTTAGTAGAGTCAGTACATATATCACAATAAACTGAATCAGTAAAATTCTGAATGTCTGGAAATTCAACAATTAGTTCATCCATCCCATCACTCTCAACACATGCATATGAGTTAATTGAATCATCTACTTCCTAAGGTTCTTCATCACCTGTTAAACCTGCAAAAATCTTAGCACACACCACACAAAGGTTAGTGTAAGTACAGTCAGTAGACAGGGGACAATAAAATGAATCAGCAAGGGTCTGACTGTCTGGAGATTCAACACACAGTTCATCAACAGAAATATTATCAAAATCATCCTCAGAAATATTGTCAGGAATAACTACTTGTGAGTCTGTATGTTCTTCAAGTGGACGTGGAGTTAGCAGTGCAGCCGAGTTGGCGACAATTTGATCAATTAGAATGGACAACTTCTGAGACTCAGCTTCACTCCTCTGATATTCAAGATTACTTGCCTCCATCCTATGTTGAAATTCAAGAGTTTGTTGTGCCAACCGTTGATTGTTCTCTTCCATTTGTTGTATCATAAAAGCTAACTCATCCAGGCTGCCTTGATCTCTACCCTGTTGGCTAGGATAATCATTCATTCCAAACATACCAAAATCATTACTAAACTCATAACCTCCAACAAAATTAGGATAATTTGTGCATGGTGGTGGTATACCAAAATCAGGATAATACATGCATGGTTGCTCATAATAAACATTAGGCACATAATTTTGCATATAATTATCCATGGAGCAAACTAAAATTCACAACCAGACAAAGCAGACAAAACTAATTCAGCAAAGAGATTTTTTTTTCTTAAAATTTTCTGTTAATAACAAACAAACAAGAGTCCCCGGCAACAACGCCAATTTTTGGTCGCGCTGTCGCACACGCGCCAAAAAGAACGAGCGGTTTTTAAAAATGTAGTATAGGGAGCGACAACTCGGATATCGTCTCACAAGGACTCTTAGGTTGCTATTATTAACAGAAAATCAGTTTTGGGGGTTGGAGTGAATGCAAATAAAGAAAACAAAGCAATAAAAACAGAGCAGTTAAAAGATTAACAAATAAAATAAAGACGATCAACCCACTGTTCTCGGTTACCCACTATCATTGGTTTATATAATTCCAAGCCCTAAGCAGATTCTAATCCCCTCCCGGTTGTAGCAACAATTTACAAGCGAAACCACTACTACAGATATATGTCCCTATTCCCGAATTAAGCAAATGGGGTGAAGCACTCATGAACTAAGCGAACATGATTGAACACACGTGAATTAAGCAAACGCGATTAAGTATAGGAACATAATATCACCGAAATAAATCAATAAAACACTATACACTCCTGAATTAAGCAAACAGAAATATATAGCATAGTATTGAAAAGAGAATAGCAAATAAAACAGGAAATACAGAACCTCAAGTGTGGTAATGGAAACCAATCACAGTAGATTAATCTAGGAGACTAGCTCTCCATTACAGAAATAAACACAAAAGAAAAGAAAAGAAAGTAAGCTGCTGAAACTACTACTACTAACTAAGACTAGCTAACAACTAGCCTCTGGCCACAAACTAGCCTCCTCTTCAGTTCTGTCTAAAACAGACTTATATACAACTTCTGGATTACGCGGACTCGCGAGGCGAGCACACATTCGCGAGGCGAATAATGCGAACAGTCTTCATTGAGTGGCGAGCTCGTGAGGCGAGCTTATCTTCGCGAGGCGAAACTCTTCAAATTCCAAACTGTAACGCCCGTGACCTTCAACATGCGCAAGTCGTGATGGCTTCTGGTCTTCCAAGGTTGGATTACTCGCGAGGCGAGTCAAGTGTTCGCGAAGCGAGACAGAATGGTTGGCAATTTCTGGAACAGTCACCTTCTGGTTCGCGAGGCGAATGCCTTCTCGCGGGGCGAATGACTCCAAAATTATTTCTTTTTATTAACCTGAAAACAGAAAATAGCATAAGTGATTTATTTAACTCTAAATCAACTAAATTAACCTAAAAATACTTTACAGACTCAAAATGCTGCTTAAAGACAATCAAGTCTAATTTGGGCAAAAATGATATAAAATTTAGCACAAAACCACGGTCATACTAGCTATAAAACCAGTCAACCAGAGGCTCATCAAAGAGCCATGGCGGATGAACTAGAAAAAGTCCAAGAGATTGGGGATGAAGTCAGTCAAATCAAGGATCAGATGACTAAGATGATGGAGATCCTACAAGCAATGCAAAAGGAAAAGAACACAGGAGAACCATCCAGTCTCAAACGAAGGACATCCAGCCACACCTCCTATCTCGCCTGGTTTTGCTCAGTTTCCTATTCAAAGCTTCAATCAACCCGGGGCCATGATGCCACTCACTGTTTATCCAAGCAACCAAGCTCATCTTTCATTTGACCTGAACATTCCCCCATACGGTTTACCTCGTGGATTTGTGCCACCAGCGACCCTTGCCCCACAGGATGGCATTCAAAACTTTGAACATACCACCCAGACACAAACCCCCACCAATGCTGTCGAAATGCCACAAACACAAATTGTCGATCCTACAGATGGTAACACCCTGACAGTGACACCTTCTGCTAATCCAAAACCCCCGTAATACATCCTGCATTATGGACCCCATGGGGCTCAAACGATGCAAAATTTCGGATCCCCCTACACGTCGTACTATTTCCCCTAGAATATGTACGTTGAAACTCCATTGAATCAGTCAGGAGGGAGTTCCCAATCTAAATAAAAGTTGGAAGTGCTAGAGTAAAGTTTACAAGCCATTGAAGGGGTAAATAGTTATGGTCTTCAGGATGCCTCAGAGCTTTGTCCGGTGCCAAATGTTGTAATTCTGCCGAAATTTAAGGTGCCCGATTTTGACAAATATCGGGGAACCACTTGTCCCAAAAACCATTTGACCATGTATGTAAGGAAGATGGCATCATATGCCCAAGATGATAAGATCTTGATTGACTTCTTCCAAGACAGTTTAACTGGGGTAGCTTCAAATTGGTACACGCATCTCGAGCAGGGACACGGTCAATCCTTCAAAGATCTAGCGGATGCATTCCTGAAACAATACAAGTACAATATTGACATGGCTCCCGATAGAATGCAACTCCAAAATATGTCAAAAAAGGACACACTTTCAAAGAGTATGCACAACGATGGAGGGAACTGGCTGCTCAGGTGGAGCCTCCATTAGCTGAGAAAGAAATTGTAGCAATGTTCATTGATACACTCCAGTCGTCCTTCTATGATAGGATGATTGGGAGCGTGTCATCGAACTTTTCTGACATGGTCATCATCGACGAGAGAATTGAAAGTGGAATGAGGAATGGCAAGATCACTAAGACTTCAGTAATGAACAGCCCGAAGAAAGTCCCGTTTGTGAAAAAGAAAGAAGGAGAAGCACACGCAGTAACCTTTAAACAAAAGAAACCAAACCAATATAAATCAAACCAAATACCAGCCTTTCAATCCCAACACCCCATATTATCAACCACCTCCATATCACCAAGCCAACCAGTCATACATCACCGCCACCTCACAATTTTCAAATCCCCAACCACAACATTCGATGACACCCTATTGGCCGTCACACCCTTCTCAGCCTCAAACACACCCTACCATGCCACCTCAAATTGTCCAACCCCTAAACTCAAACCCTAACACAAGCCAAACCAGACCACCATATAACTCGGAAAGAAAGCCAATGCGTTTTGACCCGATACCCATGACTTACACCGAACTATTCCGTCAACTTGTGAGCAAATATGTGCTAACTCCTATCCCGACAAGACCAATAGACCCTCCTTATCAGAAGTGGTATGAGTCCAACGCTCAATGTGAGTATCACGATGGGGCTATGGGTCATTCCACAGAGAATTGCAAGGCTTTGAAGTTTAAGGTGCAAGATATGATTAATGCCAAATGGTTGAGCTTTCAGAAAGATGCTCCAAATGTGGCACAAGGTCCTATGCCAAATCATGGGGGTTCCGGCGTCAATGCTATTGAAAGCTTCTTGGAACATACTCTCAAGAGTCAAGTAGCCAATGTTAGAACTACTATGAGAGTTATTTTCAGAGAGATGTGCAAATACGGATTGATCCAAATCCCGATTATTGAAGAAATGGTTCTCGCTGAAGTAATACAATGTGACTTTGATGGGGATATAGGGCATTCAATTGAAGACTATGCAGAATTTCGGCAAGTTATGCAAAAATTAATAGACATGAAGTTTATCCTAATTGGTTGTGAATCCGATGAGTGTGGTATTAACATGGTTACTGAATCTACAATTTCCCCGATTCCAGTTAAGATAACTCATTTTACTGTTGTGGTTTATCCTCAACCGGATCCTGAGCAAGTCGCTCCAAAACCAGTGGTGATATACTATTCTGAGAAAGAACCTTTGTCGGTTTCGAGTGGGCCAACACCAATTGTCATCCGAGTCCCAGGTCCTTTCCCTTACAAGGACACCAAAGCGGTGCCATGGAAATATGATATACAGGTTCAACAAAATCATTCCAACGGGACTACCGTGGTTACCAACATTTCGGGGATTGGTGGAATGACTAGGAGTGGCCGCATTTATACCCCAGAGGTATTGCAAAGGAAGGAAAAGATTTCAAAGGGAAGGGGAAGGCAGAAGGAACTCCAGTTGAAAAGGAAACAATAGGGGGATGAGAATAAAAATGAGGTATCTGTTGGAACCAAATTGGTTCTGGTTTATTTAATCTCTAGGTTTTGATGTTAACAAAAGGATTAAATTTGCTTAGTAAAGTGTTAGTTGAGATCTAACAAGTGATTTCAGTTTATGCAGGAATATCCAAAATAATATAAGGTATATAATGTTTGGACTCTTGGAAAGAGTTATCCGTCCAAAGGTTATTTAAACTGTTTATATTTTAATCGTTAAGTAGACGGCTAACTATATATATGTAGACGTCCATAGTAGCCACATCAGCAGACGAGTGCTCTCCTTAAAACTCAAGTAGGCATCCATAGTGCCTCATTAAAATTCAGTAGACGTCCATAGTGCCACATCATTGGACGTAGTTTCTCTAAAGACTTAGCAAGTCCAAAGACTTGTGTGGACGAGCGCTTCTGCCATATCAGTGGATGAGCAGAATAAAACCTTGTGTAGACGCGTTCTAAAACTGAGTGCCTGTATACGATTCTACATCTTCTATATCTTTACTACCTTGAATGTGATTTAATGCAATCTGGACCACATTGAATTTATTTCAAATGATTGATATTTATTTCAATGGAATATATGTTATTTATAATTGTTTTATCTGGTTAATGCCTTGTTCCTTTGTGAGAAAATTCATAGTACTATCAAGGAAACACAAAAAGTAAATAGTATAATTGGAATTGCAAAACGATCTGTAAGATGACAACTTTATTGCTGGACAAAAACTGGGTTATACACAAAGGAGGAAAGAAAGTTTTTAAGGTACGATTTCTTAGGACAGTGAGCCTCCATTTTGTGCTTTTCTGATAACCAAGGATGCTTTTCAACACGACCAAAATCAAGCTATCAGTCTCAACGGATGTCATGCATTTAATGCTATCTCTAAATCGGATGATTAAGAATAACCGTTGAAAATTTGCAAGAGAAGTTGAAGACCACTATATATAGAAGGTCTCAAGCTCTGAAGAATAACTTTTTCCATTTGAACATTTTCAAGATATTCAAAGCTCATATTCCCTTTGTAAAGCAAAAGTTTGTAATTCTTAAGGTTGAATATTTGTAAAAATATTCAGTAGATCTTAAACCTTCATACACTCACATATAGTGAGTTAGAAAGATCTTATAAAAATCTTTGTGATTGAATTAGAGCCTGAAGAGGCTTGGCAAGAGCTTGTAGCCTGGAGAGGTGTAGAATACTTGTTGTAGAAACTGTTTGGAAATAGTGGAGAAAATCCTTCAAGTAGAAGGGACTGGACGTAGCTCTTGGTTGGAAGAGAGTGAACCAGGATAAAATACCTGAGTGAATTTTCTATCCCTTATCTTTTACGGTTTTATTTATTTATACTAATTGTGGGATTTGATTTTGGTTTTGTTAATCTTTTAAAAAGGATTTCTTGTGTGCCTAAACTTTTTACCTTCTGCTTGTGAAAAGGTTTCTCAAAAAGGGTTTTTGCGAAAATAATTAACAAACACAATTTAACCCCCCTTCTTGTGTTTTCCTGTGCCAACTTCAGTTGGTATCAGAGCTCAGCCTTGACAGGGTTGAGCATCTTACAAGTGCTAAGGCAGTATGATCCTACTATCATGGATGCAGAAGGACAAGCTATCAACAGGCCTCCTCTCTTTGATGGAACTGATTATGATTACTGGAAGAAGAGGATGATGGCCTTCTTGGATGTACAAAATCTAGACATCTGGGAGCTCATAGAAACTGGTTATACTGAGCCCAGAAACGAAGATGGGGCTGCTGTTCCTAGAGCTCAATAGACTCAAGAGCAGAAAAATCAACATCAGCCTAACCTAAAAGCCAAGCACTATCTCATGTGTGCCGTTACCAGATCTGAACATGACAAAGTTCACAGCTGCAATACTGCTAAAGAAATCCGGGATACTCTTGCCCTAGCTCATGAGGGTTCTTCACAAGTTAAGGAATCAAAGATCAGCATGCTGGTTCACCAATATGAGCTATTCAAGATGGCTGATCATGAAACTATAGACCAGATGTTTGGAAGATTCCAAACAATCACCAACAGTCTCAAGTCTCTTGGAAAGGTCTATGAGAATAGAGATCATGTGAGAAAAATTTTGAGAAGTCTCTCAAAGTAGGAGAGACCTAAGGTAACTGCTATCCAGGAAGCAAATAATCTAAATACTCTTTCTCTGGAAGAGCTTCTGGGGTCATTAAAAGTTCATGAACTTGAACGTAATGAAGAGGAAAACTCCAGAAAAAGAAAATCCATTGCCTTAAAGGCCAAGAAAGCTAGATCCTCAAAGGTTCTTAAAGTTGCCGAGTCCTCACATGAAGCTAATTCATCATATAGTGAAGGTGACTCAGATGAGGATGAACTATCTTTCATCTCCAGAAAAATCCAACACATGTGGAGAAAGAAAGGTGGATTCAGAAGGAAGCAGTTCAACAAAAAATTCTCCAAGGAGAAGTCATATTCTAAGGAGAAAGGCCCACTCCTGTGCTGTGCTTTGAATGTAAAAAACCAGGACACTTCAAAGCTGACTGCCCGGAGCTGAAGGAGAAAAAGAAATTCTTCAAAAAGAAGAAAGGCTTGATGGCTACATGGGAGGATCTTGACCTGTCTTCTTCAGATGAAGAAGATGAAGCAGGAGAAGAAGCAAACATTTACTTCATGGCTGACACTGCATTAGAAAGTGAATTCACTGATGCTGAGGTAATGGACTCTGATGCATCTACTCTTCAAACTGTTTTTGATGAATTACTGCATGAATCATGCATACTGTCTAAAGAGTATAAGAGTCTTAAAAGAAGTTTATTAAACTCTCTAGAGACTATGATAAGGTCTGCACAGTGAATCAAAACCTTAAGGATGAAAATGAAACATTAAAATCAATCAATGTCAGTCTGGCTGACAGGACGAAGTGTAAGTCTAATAGCTCTTGTGAAGTTGAACAACTAAAACAAGATGTGACATACTTGACAGACTCTGTCAAAACTGGTTGGTAGCTCAGATAAATTAAACCTTATTTTAAGGTATTCTAGATCACCACGTGACAAATATGGCATTGGTTATGATAAAAAGAAGCAAGATGCATCTTAGAATAAACCAAAGGTTCATACACAATATAAGGCTTCTAAAGTCCGTCCACAACACACTAAGTCAAAACCAAGCCCTTCCAATACTTACTGTAAAGTATGTGGAAAAAGTGAGCATGTGTCATCTAGATGCATACATAACAAGCATGCAAAGCATTCATGACCTATGATCACTAACAAGAAAGGACCCAAGTAAATTTGGGTACCTAAAGATAAGATAATCCCTGTTACAGATCTGCTTAACAACAGGAAAGAAATAGAAGTCCTGGTACTTGGACAGTGGGTGCTCATGACACAGGACAGGAGAAAGGTGTATGTTCCAAGACCTTAGACCCAAAGATGGTGGCTGGGTCACTTTTGGAGGAAACCAGAATGGAAAGATCATTGGTATAGGCAAAATTGGTAAACATCATTTTCTCTCCATTGATAATGTTCTGTTAGTAAATGGTCTTAAACACAATCTGCTTAGCATTAGTCAATTATGTGATAGTAGGTTTGCAGTTTCATTTGATAAGAATATGTGTACTATCAAGAAAGATGATGGATCATTCCTATTCATTGTCCAGAGGCAAAACAATCTGTATAAGATTGACTTGGAGGACCTCTCAAATCAAAGTGTCTCATGTCTAGTGTCCATTGAGGATGAGCGATGGATTTGGCACAAAAGGTTGGGTCATGAAAGTTTGAGATTAATCTCAAAGCTGAAAAAGCATAACCTTGTAAAAGGTCTACCAAACCTTAGTTTCAAATCTGATGCTATCTGTGATGCATGTCAGAAGGGAAAACAAGTCGAAGGTTCATTTGAATCTAAGAATGTTGTTAGTACCAACAGACCACTAGAATTGATGCACCTTAATCTCTTTGGTCCAACAAGGACTGCCTCTGTCAGTGGTAAGAAATATGGTCTTGTCATAGTAGATGACGACACTAGATGGACATGGGTTATGTTCCTTGCTCACAAGGATGAGTCATTCAAGGTCTTTTCTGTATTCTGCAAACGTGTACAGAATGAAAAAGGCATGTGTATAACTTCAATTAGAAGTGATCATGAGGGAAAATTTGTCAATGAGTTATTCTATGAGTTTTGTGAAGAAGGTGGTACTCAACACAACTTCTCAATACCAAGAACACCACAGCAAAATGGTGTGGTAGAGAGAAAGAACAGATCTCTTCAAGAGATGGCTAGGATTATGCTCAATGACAATTTTGTCCCTAAGCACTTCTGGGCTGAAGCTGTGAACACTGCCTGCTACATTCAGAACAGAATATACATTAAACCTATTCTGAATAAGACTCCTTATGAATTGTGGAAAGGTAGAAAACCCAATATTTCATACCTTCATCCTTTTGGATGTAAATGTTACATTTTGAATACAAAAGATCAACTTGGTAAATTTGATGCTAAGGTAGATAATGGAATTCTACTAGGATTTTCTGAATCCTCAAAAGGATTTAGAGTCTATAATTCAAGAACCTTAATAGTAGAAGAGTTTATACATGTTAGATTTGATGACAAACAGCCTGATAAGAAATTATCAGAGCTAGATGAAGTCTTTGCAGATCTTGATCTCAATAGTTCATAAGACAAAACAGAAATAAAGACTGATGATCAAATAGATGATTCTCCTCAACAACAACCAGAAACATCCACTTCTCAACAAGAAATTCAAAGATCTTGGTACTTCAAGAACTATAATCCACAAGATCAAATCATTAGAGATCCTAATGACAGACTGAGAACTGGATCAACTTTTAGAGAACAAGATGATTCGGCACTTGTCTGAGTTGGAACCAAAGTCAGTAGATGAGGCTCTGCTGGACAATGACTGGATCTTGGCAATGCAATAAGAACTGGACCAGTTTGAAAGAAGTGAGGTTTGGATTCTTATACCCCTACCAAAGGATAAATCAGTTATTGGAACAAAATGGGTGAACAGAAACAAGCTTGATGAAAATGGTAAGGTTGTAAGAAACAAGGCTAGACTTGTTGCTCAAGAATACTCACAAGAAGAAGGTATAGACTACGCTGAAACTTTTGCACTAGTTGCTAGGCTAGAAGCTATTAGAATTTTAATATCGTTTACTGCACATCATAGCATTATGCTTTTTCAAATGGATGTTAAAAGTGCCTTTTTAAATGGCTTTATTAATGAAGAAGTATATGTCATGCAACCTCCTGGCTTTGAAAGTACAAATCACCCAGAACATGTTTATAAGCTTAAGAAAGCACTGTATGGACTTAAACAAGCTCCTAGAGGTTAAGTTAGTTTCTAATGGAAAGTGGTTTTAACAGAGGAAAAGTAGACACAACTTTATTTAGAAAATCTATTAAGTCAGATTTCATTATAATACAGATTTATGTTGATGATATCATTTTCGGTGCTACTAATGAATCTCTGTGCAAGGAATTTTCTAAGTTAATGCAAAAAGAGTTTGAAATGAGCATGATGGGAGAACTCAAATTCTTCCTTGGACTTCAAGTTAAACAGTCTATGGACGAGGTGTACATCCATCAAACTAAATACACAAAGGAATCACTCAAAAAGTTTAAGATGGATGACTACAAATCTATGAACACTCCTATGCACCCCACAACCACACTGAACAAAGATGATAAAGAGGAATAGGTAGATCAGAAGGTATACAGAGGTATAATTGGATTCCTCTTATATCTAATTGCTTCTAGGTCTGATATAATGTTTAGTGTATGCTTATTTGCTAGATTTCAATCTGATCCTAGAGAAACTCACTTATCAGCAGTTAAGAGAATCTTTAGATATTTAAGGGGTACTACTAATCTTGGTCTATGCTTTAAGAAAGATGAAGATTACAGATTAGTTGGTTTTTGTGATGCTGACTATGTTGGAGATAGAATTGAAAGAAAAAGAACCAGTGGAGGATGTCACTTAATTGGAGCTAACCTAGTATCATGGTCAAGAAAAAGGCAAAGTACCATTGCTCTATCAACTGTTGAAGCAGAGTACGTATCAGCTGCAAGTTGCTGCTCACAACTTCTATGGATCAAACACCAATTGGAGGACTACAATGTATTTGTAAGTAGTATTCCACTTATTTGTGATAATACTGCTGCAATCAATTTATCTAAGAATCCAATATTGCATTCTAGAGCTAAGCATATAGAAATCAAACATCATTTTATTAGGGATTATGTGCAAAAAGGTGTGTTTGATGTTCAATTTGTAGATACTGACCACCAATGGGCAGATATCTTCACTAAACCTCTTGCTGAGGACAGATTTATCTTTATAAGAAACCATTTAAATATGTTGTATGTGGATTGAGTTAGTATATTTGTTGTTAATTTGGTCGTCTATTGCATGTTTTCTCTGCACGTCCACTACGCACACATATGTCCACTTCTATTGGCGTCCAGAGCACGTGGAGTCTACGTGTCCACTTCTATTAGTGTGCCGTGTCCACTACATATATGTCTTTACACGTCCACTCTTAGTTTTGTGTGGACTCGTCTATGCACACATTTATTGTTTGTATTAATTTGTCCTTGAAAACATTTATATAAAACATTTTTTTCTTTGCTGAGTCATCTACCTCCATCAATCCCATCATAACTTTTTATGGTCCCAATTTACCAACGCCGTTTTACACATAATGACATGTCTTGTCAATTATTTTTTTTGGAAACTGTTGTTTTTCAGAAACCAATAAAAGTAACCTCTTTCCCTCTGAAAAAAATTTTGCTTCTCTTCATCTCTGTCAACCTCTCTTTGAAACTTTCAAACTCTGTTTCCTTTGTTCTTCCAAACCTTAACTCATCTTACTCAACAATGGGTTCAACCTCTGCTCCCGTGCCTGCTTTTGCAACTGACACTATGTCTATATCTGGGGAACATCACTTCAATTTTGGAATTCTTCAAGAGTACAATCTGGATGTGAGTAAGTTCATTAACGCTGCTGGATAAGATGTAATCTTTCTGGAAAAGGTCTCAGTGTATCCAGATTTGATAAGGGAATTCCGGAGAAGACCAAAGATTACTGAAACAGAAGTAGTTGGGTTTGTGCTAGGAAGAAAAGTAATAGTGTCTGAGAAAACCATCTCTGATGCGATTGCTTGTGCTCAAGAGGGTTCGGTCTTCACAGAGAACTGGTAAGAAGACCTAGGTGGTTCAGAGACAATTGTTGTTACCCTAATGAGGCAAGACACCATAAGAACTCACTCCTAGAAATCCTCTGAGATGAAGGATCACATCAGGATGCTTCACCAATTCCTTAACAAGGTGGTGCTGCATAAGATTGGGTCTAAGGACAACTTATCAGCTTTTCACAAGTTCTGTCTTTGCCATCTGGATCTTGAAACAAAGATCAACTTACCCTGGATCCTGTTTCATCGCTTCAATGATGCCATTACCAACAAAGAATCTGCTTCTCACATCACCTTCACTCACCTTCTGTCAAATATTTTCAAGCAGCAAGGCTTGTACGATGTTCTGAGTGCAAAGCCTAAGAATGAACAAGAAAGACTCCTTCGTGAGAAAGGAATGCAAGCTGCTGATTTTGGCAGAGTTAATCTCAGTGGCATGCAACTTAGCACATACAAGCAAGTGGAGCTGGCCAAGCTTGAGGAGAAGATGAAGATTAAAGAAGAATCACTTGAGGCCAACAATGCTGCAATCCTTGGTCTAAAGAAAGGAACCAAGAGGAAGACAATGGCTGTCAGGAAGCCTAACCCTAGAAGGCCTACTAGAGGCATTTTGATTAATGAGCCTACAGCTGAGGCACCTCAACCTGGTCCTCAACCTGCTCCTAAGAGAGTAAAGAAGCTGGTTCTGCCTTCAGATGATGATGATGATGATGATGATGATGAAGACAATGTTCCTCTAGGAACAATCTTGAAGAAGAAGAAGAAGAAAGCAAGTGAAACTGCTGCTGTGCCTACCAAGAAGAGGCAACCTGCAAGGAAAGCAAGGACCTTTGTAGCCTCTGAGGTAAACATCTCTACTGAAATTCCTGTTAATTTAGCAAAAGATGCTCCTGTTGTCGATACTGTGAATGATAGTGTCTCTGCTCCTGAAGGACTCTTTGATAATGTATATATACCAAATCTACCCACACCCCAACCTTCACCACAAAGAACCCAAACTAACCAAACCACAACCCCATCCTCACCACAAAGCACCTCAAATCAATTGACTATACCACAACCTACACCTATCAAAACTATCTTTCCACCAATTATACCTAATTCTAACCCCTGGTTTCATAAAACTGATGATGGAATTTGCCCAGGTGCCCCTTTTCCTAAACCTCTTAGACAACTCTTTCCACCCATTGTACCCTCATCCACTCTCTTTGCTAACAAATCTGAGAATTGGGCCAAGATCAAGAGAGATTGGAAAGCTCCGTTTCACACTCACCAACCTGACCCTGATATTGACTTTAACACTCCTCTCACCAGGTGGTACCCTCTTGCTGAATATGAGCATGAACCATATGAGGACTACCCTTGGACCAACAGATATCCAAACACTTTGCCTCCAAAAGGACCCTTTCCCTCAGAAATGCACAACCAACGTGGACCTCTTCTTACCCACTTACCCCTTAAACAGTTCCCTAGAAGAAAAATTTACCCTCACCTCATAAAAACCCCTCCATTGATCCCCTTGACTGATGGAGTAGAGAGGCATATCATACCAGTATGGCAAACTGACCCAAGGAACAGGATGCGTACCCTACCTGAGAAGAGAGCCAGATCTTCTGAGCATGTTCCCATCATCATGGATGGCAACCCAAAATGGATGAAGTTCAAAATCCCCATCATCTATGGAAAAGCCTCTGACTTCTTCCAAGATCAGTTTTCTATGAGATACTGAAATGGGAGTTCAGTCATTTCCAAGTTGACAGAGCTGCACACTATGTTCCATTCACCTGGCTTGGGCATGGAAAGAAAACCAAACTAGGAATTGCTCCTTACCCTGTCTGTCCAAGGCTTAGCATGATTGATCTTAATAAGGACAAAGACATAAAGTACAGAAGAAACAAAGGAGTCATGCCTGAAGCTCATTCTGCAATGTTGGACTTATCTGAAGAAACATTTGATTACTCCATGCTTGAGTACTATCTGCACATGGAAGATGTTGGGAAAATAGAAGAAAGAATAACTGCTGACTTCTGGAAGTCTCACATAATCCACTGCACTAGGGAAGCCTCTTCTTCTGGCCTATCTCAAGAAGAAAATCAGTAAATTCCCAAAGTCAGAGGAAAGTGTGGACTCTCTAAGTTCAGACATATGATCTATAAAGATCTACGGGCACTCCCCATTACCAGCAGAGATGTGGAGGAAATCACTCCTATTCATTGGGCAAAGGATGTCCCTGAGCCAATTTTACAATATGCCACTGCTTTAGCTTCAACCTCAGCCTCTGAACATACAACAAAAGAGTTAATTGTCGAAGGCCTTGAGCTAAATGCTGAAATCTCTTCCAGACCTGCTTCTGAACCTTCAACTGTTTTAGCTGATGCTGTTGTTGTTGCTACTATTGAGCCAACTCTGATCGAGCAGTCTTCTAAGGTCTATGCTTCTAAGCAAGGTGCTGAGTCTGCTAAGACATCATCTCAACCATTAGCTCTTGCTATGGTTCATCCACCAGCCCAAGCTCAAGACACTGTCTCAGACACTGCTAAGAGCTCGAGACAATTATCCTTGCCACCAAATCTTGAGGACATCATTGGAAGAATTGTTGATCATAAGGTTGGTAAGATAGTTGAAGAGAAGACAGAACATATGGAACAACAGCTTGAAGAAAGGGTGCAGAAGCAAGTTCAAGATACTTTGGCCCCTACAAATGCAATGGTGACTCAGATGCCGGCTTTATTGATGGATTTTCAGGAAAGCCAAAACCCAAATCAAAACCAACCCCCTCCACCACCTCCTCCTACCTAAACCTTTTCCTTCTTTATCTTATCTGCTTTATTGACTATGATGGTCCACTCCTTTTACCTTTTTGTATGATGACAAAAAGGGGGAGAAAGGAAGGATTAAATTTATACAGTTTTTTTTGAAAAGGTACATATTTTGTCTACATATGCATAAGTTTAAACTACTCATCTTGATGATACTTTGCCTTGGCTTCTTATGCCTAAATTTTGTCTAAAGTAAATTATGCTCTGATACTGCTTTGAACTGTTTATTCACAAATGTTTGATAAGCTACTATCTTGGTCTGATAACTTATATTATCTTGCAAATAAGACTTGGTTTTAAATGCCTTAACTGCTTTGAACTGTTGAATGCTATGTCATAGGGGGAGCTTTGCAAGCTCTCATAGACTTTGCTACTTAAATTTAATTAGTTTTTGTCATCATCAAAAAAGGGGAGATTGTTAGAACCAAAGTGGTTCGGGTTTATTTAATCTCTAGGTTTTGATGTTAACAAAAGGATTAAATTTGCTTGGCAAAGTGTTAGTTGAGATCTAACAAGTGATTTCAGTTTATGCAGGAATATCCAAAATAATATAAAGTATGCAATGCTTGGACTCTTGCAAAGAGTTATCCGTCCAAAGGTTATTTAAACTGTTTATATTTTAATCGTTAAGTAGACGGCTAACTATATATCTGTAGACGTCCATAGTAGCCACATCAGCAGACGAGTGCTCTCCTTAAAACTCAAGTAGGCATCCATAGTGCCTCATTAAAATTCAGTAGACGTCCATAGTGCCACATCATTGGACGGAGTTTCTCTAAAGACTTAGCAAGTCCAAAGACTTGTGTGGATGAGCGCTTCTATCACACCAGTGGACGATCAGAATAAAACCTTGTGTAGACGCGTTCTAAAACTAAGTGCCTGTAGACGGTTCTACATCTTCTATATCTTTACTACCTTAAATGTGATTTAATGCAATCTAGACCACATTGAATTTATTTCAAATGATTGATATTTATTTAAATGGAATATATGTTCTTTATAATTGTTTTATCTGGTTAATTCCTTGTTCCTTTGTGAGAAAACTCATAGTACTATCAAGGAAATACAAAAAGCAAATAGTACAATTGGAATTGCAAAACGATTTGTATGATGACAACTTTATTGCTGGACAAAAACTGGGTTATACACAAAGTAGGAAAGAAAGTTTTTAAGGTACGGTTTCTCAGGATAGTGAGTCTCCATTTTGTGCTTTTCTGATAACCAAGGATACTTTTCAACACGGCCAAAATCAAGCTATCAGTCTCAACGGATATCATGCATTTAATGCTATCTCTAAACGGGATGATTAAATATAACCGTTGAAAATTTGCAAGAGAAGTTGAATACCACTATATATAGAAGGTCTCAAGCTCTGAAGAATAACTTTTGCCATTTGAACATTTGCAAGATATTCAAAGCTCATATTCCCTTTGTAAAGCAAAAGTCTGTAATTCTTAAGGTTGAATATTTGTAAAAATATTTAGTAGATCTTAAACCTTCATACCCTCACATATAGTGAGTTAGAAAGATCTTAAAAAAATCTCTGTGATTGAATTAGAGCCTGAAGAGGCTTGGCAAGAGCTTGTAGCCTGGAGAGGTGTAGAATACTTGTTGTAGAAACTGTTTGGAAATAGTGGAGAAAATCTTTCAAGTAGAAGGGATTGGACGTAGCTCTTGATTGGAAGAAAGTGAACCAGGATAAAATACCTCAGTGAATTTTCTATCCCTTATCTTTTACAGTTTTATTTATTTATACTAACTGTGGGATTTGATTTTGGTTTTGTTAATCTTTTAAAAATGATTTCTTGTGTGCTTAAACTTTTTATCTTCTTCTTGTGAAAAGGTTTCTCAAAAAGGGTTTTTGAGAAAATAATTAACAAACACAATTCAACCCCCTTCTTGTGTTTGCCTATGCCAACTTCAGTATCTGATGAAGAGGTCGGTGAATTCTTGAAGTTCATCAAGCAAAGTGAATACAGGGATGTGGATCAGCTGAATCGAACTCCGGCTCGGATATCTCTTTTGTCTCTATTAATGAACTCTGAGCCAAACAAGAGAGTGATGATGAAGGTCTTGAATCAAGCTCATGTCTCTCATGACATCACAGTTGATAAGCTCGATAGCATTGTAGGTAACATAGTCGTTGATAATTATGCTACTTTCACTGATGATGAAATACTAGCTGAAGGTATAAGGCACAACAAGGCATTGCACATTTCTGTGAAGTGTCAAGATCATATCATGGCTAGGGTTCTCATTGATAATGGCTCTTCTTTGAATGTAATACTGAAGTCAACACTGGCAAAGTTGCCTTTCGATGGAACTCATATGAAGCCAAGCACAATGATTGTAAGAGCTTTTGATGGCACGCGAAGGGAAGTCATGGGAGAAATTGAACTACCCATTCCGATCGGCCCTTGCACCTTGGAAGTACTCTTCCAAGTAATGGACATCATACCAACTTACAGTCGCATCCTAGGACGACTATGGATCCATTCTTCTGGAGCTGTACCTTCCACATTGCACCAGAAAGTGAAGTTCATTGTTGATAGTAAGTTGATAATTGTTTTCAGAGAAGAGGATATGTTAGTGAGTAAGTCATCAACAACCCCTTACATTGATGCTGCCGAAGAAGCACTCGAGACCGCCTTTCAGTCACTTGAGATTGCCAATGCCACTTATGTTGGGGATGGTGCTCCAATCTTGTAACCTTAGTCATCTAAAGCGTCCATTATGATGGCCAAAGTTATGCTCGAAGGAGGATACCGACCTGGGGGCGGTTTGGGGAAGAATAGCCAAGGTTTCGCTGACATCCTCATGCTCACTGAGAACAAGGACAGGTTTGGGTTGGGATACAAACCCACCAAGGCCGACAAGAGGAGGGTTATAGAAGAGAAGAAAAGAAAGAGGTTGGCTCGACTAGAAAATCGTGAATACGAGGCTAAGAGGGTTCCCATCTGTGACATTCGACAGAGCTTCCGAAGCGTATGGTTCGCATTCCTGGACCAAACAACGACTGTTGAAGATGATTATCCCACCGGTCATGGTGTCAATCTGGTGTATCTATGCTCTCCATATACAAAGGTCAATAATTGGGAGATCATTGAGTTCCCCAGGACCATAAAGTCTTTTTCAAAGTAATTCTGTAATGCTTATCCTTTAGCTCTGCCCAAGGCTTTAGGAATTTTATTGTAATGGGCTTACTTGTTTCTATTTCAGTATGACTTATCAATAAATGCATGCATTCATTATCTTTGTGTTGTTATCTCTTATTTTACTTTCGCTTTTGTTCACCATTCTTCACCAATAAATGCAATTTTTCATCTTTAACCTTTATTCATTCATCTTTCCCTGATAAATACCAAAATGCAGATCTAAAAGTGACTCTCTTGAAAATGATAGTGTAAGTAACTCAACATATGATTTTGACTGTCCCATTGATCATGTTGATGAGGTTGTTGATGATGACGGGGAAATTTCTCCTGAACTATTGAGAATGGTAGAACAAGAAGGTAGGGAAATTCGACCCCATGAAGAGCCAAGTGAATTAATCAACTTGGGAACCGAAGATAATAAAAAAGAGGTCAAGATTGGCATTCCCCAAAAAGAAAAGGAGCGAAGTAGGTTGATCAAGTTGTTAATGGATTATAAGGATATTTTTGCATGGTCGTACCAAGACATGCCCAGGTTAGACCCTAGTGTAGCAGAACACAAACTGCCATTAAAGTCGGAGTGTCCTCCAGTAAAGCAGAAGCTACGAAGGATGGAGGCGGAAATGTCCATAAAGATCAAGGAGGGGGTCAAGAAGCAACCGGATGCAGGTTTCCTAGAAGTTGTGAAGTACCCTCAATGGGTTGCTAATATTGTGCCTGATCCCAAGAAAGATGGAGAGGTTCGAATGTGTGTTGACTATCGAGATCTGAACAGAGCTAGCCGAAAAGATGACTTTCCTTTTCCTCACATTGATGTTCTTGTAGATAATACTGCTCAACATGCATTATTCTCTTTCATGGATGGATTCTCGGGATATAATCAGATCAAGATGGCTCCCGAAGATATGGAAAAGACCATTTTTGTCACTTTTTGGGGAACGTTTTGCTACAAGGTTATGCCCTTTGGTTTGAAAAATGCTGGGGCAACATATCAGCGAGCTATGGTGGCTTTGTTCCATGACATGATGCATAAGGAGATAGAAGTTTATGTAGATGATATGATCGCCAAGTCTAGATCCGAAGACGACCATGTTGACAATCTGCAGAAACTTTTTGAGCGGTTAAGGAAGTTTAAGCTTCGACTGAATCAGACCAAATGCACTTTTGGGGTGAAATCAGGCAAGCTTCTGGGCTTCATAGTTAGTCAAAGAGGAATAGAGGTCGATCCCGAAAAAGTTCGAGCAATCATTGACATGTCAGCACCTCAAACATAGAAAGAAGTTCACGGTTTTTTAGGAAGATTGAATTACATTGCCAGGTTCATCTCCCAATTAACCGCAACCTGTGAACCAATCTTTAAATTGCTGCGCAAAAATCAGACGGTAAGATGGAATGAAGACTGTCAAAAATCCTTTGAGAAGATCAAACAATACCTGCAAGAACCTCCAGTCTTGGTTCCCCCGGTGCCGGGAAGACCACTCATCATGTATTTGACTGTGTTAGAAGAATCTATAGGTTGTGTACTGGGGCAACACGATGAGTCGGGAAGAAAGGAACATGTTATCTATTATCTAAGTAAGAAATTCATCAGTTGTGAAGCCAACTACTCTCTGCTAGAACGCACTTGCTATGCTTTGGCATGGGCAGCTCGTCGTTTGAGGCATTACATGTTATGTTACACTATCTGGTTGGTGTCCAAAATGGATCCAATCAAGTATATCTTTGATAAGCCTTCTCTGACTGGAAGAATTACTCGCTGGCAAGTCCTGCTATCAGAATATGACATTGTCTATGTCACTCAAAAAGCAATAAAAGGTCACTCTTGTAGAATATCTAGCCAATCAGCCAGTTGAAGATTATGGATCAATGCAATGCGATGTCCCAGATGAAGATATAATGGCTTTGTTTGATCGCGAGCAATCGCCAAAAAAAGAAAAGTGGACCTTGTTATTTTACGGAGCTTCTAATGCATTGGGACATGGAATCGGGGCAATCTTAATCTCACCGAAAAATGATTATTTCCCTGTCACTGCGAGGCTTTGCTTCGATTGTATAAACAATATAGCCGAATATGAAGCTTGTACATTAGGGATCTTGGCAGAAATAGAGTCAAAAGCAAGGATATTGGAGGTATATGAAGATTCTGCATTAGTCATCCACTAGCTAAAAGGGGAGTGGGAAACCCGAGATGCCAAGTTAATCCCGTATCATGATTACATCAAAGGTTTGATCGAGTAGTTTGACGAAGTCACATTTCATCATATTCCTCGAGAGGATAACCAATTAGCTGATGCACTATCTACCTTGTCCTCGATGTTCAAAGTGAGTGATGAAAGAAACCTGTCACTCATCAAAATGGAAAGTCGTGATCATCCTGCATATTGTCAAGTGGTAGAGGAAGAGCCTGATCAAGAGCCGTGGTACCATGACATCAAACGCTTCATGTAAAGAAGGGAATACCCCCATGTGCTTCAGAAAATGACAAAAGAACCCTGAGAAGACTTGCAATGGGTTTCTATTTAGATAAGGGTATTCTCTATAAAAGAAATCATGACATGATGCTATTGAGATGCGTTGATGAAAAAGAGGCTAAATAGATAATTGAAGATGTACATGAAGGATCGTTTGGAACTCACGCGATTGGTCACACAATGGCAAGGAAAATCTTGAGGACGGGCCATTATTGGTTGACAATGGAGGCGGATTGCTTTAATTATGCGAAGAGGTGCCATAAGTGCCAGTCATATGCTGATAAGGTTCATGCGCCGCCGACTCCCTTGAATGTTATGTCGGCACCCTGGCCGTTCTCAATGTGGGGAATGGATGTTATCAGACCAATCGAACCAAAAGCTTCAAATGGGCACCGCTTCATTCTGGTTGCCATTGATTATTTCACAAAGTGGGTGGAGACTGCATCATATGCCAATGTGACCAGGAATGTCGTGATCAAGTTTGTCAAAAGAGAGTTAATTTGTCGTTATGGGTTGCCGAATGAGATTATCACTGACAATGCGACCAACTTGAACAACAAGATGATGAAGGAGATGTACGAAAGCTTCAAGATAAAGCATCACAATTCCTCCCCATACCGCCCAAATATGAACGGAGCAGTCGAGGCAGCTAATAAGAATATCAAGAAGATTGTTCAAAAGATGGTTGTGACATATAAGGACTGGCACGAGATGTTACCTTTCGCTTTGCACGGTTATTGCACCTCTATTCGTACCTCGACTGGGGCAACTCCGTAATCTTTATTTTATGGGATGAAGGCAGTACTCCCGATTGAAGTAGAGATCCCCTCATTAAGGGTACCGAGAGAGGCAGAATTGGAAGGAGCTAAGTGGGTTCGGGATCAATTCGATCAGTTGAACCTCATTGAAGGGAAGAGGTTGGTGGCGCTGTGTCATGGTCAATTGTACCAGAGAAGGTTGATAAAAGCTTATGAGAAGAAGGTACGCCCACGACAGTTTCGGGAGGGTGACCTAGTGCTTAAAAAGATTCTACCAATCCAAAAGGATCACCGAGGGAAGTGGACTCCGAACTATGAAGGACCTTACGTTGTGAAAAAAGCCTTCTCTGTAGGGGCTTTAATTCTCACCAAGATGGATGGGAAAGATCTACCGCTCCCTGTAAATTCAGATGCAGTAAAAAGTACTATGCTTGAACGCACTCCAAAAAAAAGAAGAAATGAAAAGAAAAGAAAAGGCTCACTAGACTGAAAATTTGAAAAGACTGTCTAGGCAAAAGTTAGAGCAACCCGCTAGACTAAAAACCTGAAAAGGCGGTCAAGGCAAAAGTTAGGGTTAAAAGGAAAAAACATAACAAAGGAAGTGTCGTCAAGCTGATAAACTGGGGCAAGGAGTGTCCAAGATGCATGAAGACCGGACAAACAACATTCTCCGAAGCCAATTGATGAGAAGCCAAGACTATATGAGGGATACTAACACTAGTCATTGAGAAAGATGTCACTTGAAAAGATGTGATTCTACTCCATAACGTTTTGCAATTCCATATTCCGTTATAATATCTGCCTGTTAGAATTCCTTGGAAAGCCTCAAAAGGTCATGGGGGCACGATGGTTCCCTGATGAAGGGCACTAAAGAAAAAGAAAAGAATATTAAAGATCAACCACTGTGATAATTATCATCAAAGACGTCTACCATCAGAAAACAAGAGTGCAAGATATCTTTCGTCGATGAGATGGGCCTTCTTTTAGTTCATCCTCAAGACTGATTGTGGTCGACGTTTTTAAGGGGACAAGGATCCAACAATGAAAAATGGCAAAGAAGAAATAATTTCTCATCAAGAATCTCTTGCATCGTGCTCAAAATTAATAAGGGTTTTCATCATCAGCATTCATTGTATGAATTGAAAGTTTAGTTATTTGATTATTTTCATTATCATGCCGTCAAATGAGCAAAACCAACATTCTTGCATTGCATTTGTTTATATAGCATCGCAAACTCTATATCTTTCTGTCCGAGCTTCTGACGGGTAATCCACCCCGTAAGCTCTTTTACCTTTTTTGTCCGAGCTTCTGACGAGCAATCCACCCCGTAAGCTCTTTATCTTTTTGTCCGAGCTTCTGACGGGCAATCCACCCCATAAGCTCTTTTACCTTTTTGTTCGAGCTTCTAACGGGCAATCCACTCCGTAAGCTCATTTATCTTTCTGTTTGAGCTTTTGACGGATAATTTACCCCGTAAGCTTTGTTACCTTTCTTGTTGAGCTTCTGACGGATAATCCACCCCGTAAGCTCTTTATCTTTCTATCTGAGCTTCTGATGGGAAATCCACCCTATAAGCTCTTTTACCTTTCTGTTCGAGCTTCTGACGAGCAATCCACCCCGTAAGCTCATCTTTCTGTTCTAGCTTTTGACGGGTAATTTACCCCGTAAACTCTTTTACCTTTTTTGTCGAGCTTCTAACGAGCAATCCGTCCCGTAAGCTCATTTATCTTTATGTTCGAGCTTCTGACGGACAATACATCCCATAAGCTCATTTATCTTTCTTTCCGAGCTTCTGATGGGCAATCCACCTCATAAGCTCATTTATCTTAATGTTCGAGCTCCTGACGGGCAATCCACCCCGTAAGCTCATTTACCTTTTTTGAGTTTCTGACGGGGCAATCCACCTCGTAAGCTCTTTTATCTTTCTATTTAAGTTTCTGACGGGAAATCCACACCGTAAGCTCTTTATCTTTGTTTTTAATCTCAGTGCGAGCGCTTTTTATTTGTAACTCAGTGGGTAATCCAACCCGTGGGTTCTTTACAAGAAATCGCGTTGTAGTCACGGGTCCTTTGCTTATCAGTATACCACGGACAAAATTGGAGTTCTTATCTTTACTAATTTCTCATAACGATAATTGGTTAACTACAGTTACACCAATTATCTAATAAGAAATAAGTAAAGAGGGGCAGCTGTGAACACCTAATTTTGTCCGGATGTCCTTTTAATTGATGTTTTGAAAAAATAAAAACAAACAAATAAAAATAACTAAAAATTGATCTATATATATATATATATATATATGTTTTTGACCCATTTTGTTTTGTTACAAGTTTTTTTTTTAGTCCACCCTCAAACCCATCTCATCTTGGTTCCAATGGCTAACCTTTTGGTAGTAGAAAGCCCAAGCTAACCTAAACAAGTCTATACATCTGATTTCTGGTTAGAAAATAATAAGAAAAAAATTAATCATAAAACTGACACAAAATAGGATCTCCTTTTTCTAAGGTACAGAGGATCCCCATTCCCCAACAAGCACAATCTCCATGATGATCTTTCTCCTTCAGTTTATTTCTTTAACCAACATACTCCCAAGTTTTTTTGAGCATAACAAGAAAGCAATGGTCATTGAACATTTCCCCATAAGGCCTCAAGTCATCAAAAACCATTTTTGGTTAAGTTCTCAGAGCACCAGTGCATAGATCAGAGGAAGAGAATACATAAATGGAAATTGAAAGGGGACTAGAGGAAGATGAATCACTGCAACACTCTTTCAACTGGTCCCAAGGATCAAAAGTAGAAGGGATCTTTAATTCTTCCTCCTCTTTAAATAGGAATAAAAAACACAGTAAGGGGGGGGGGGGGGGGGAAATGAAATTTACAGCAGGAAAATCCTAAAAAAAAAACAGAGAGGAACAGAAGGCAACAACAAAAAATAGCAAGAGATAGAGAAAATTTATAATCAAAACACCCTAAAAAAATATATAAAAGTCTCGGTTATATGCTCCGCCACGGGCTCTGCCACGAGCACTGTCACGACCACCCTACCACACGGCCGCTCATCCACCACTGACCACCATAACCACCATGGCACAAAGCTGCTACTGATGGTTGTCGTGAATCCGCCATCGCCGCCACGGGCCATTGGTCCTAGATCCACAACAGAGCCCACACGTTCCCACCATCCTCGCCATGTTCACCTCCTATCTTTGTCGTCGCAGTCGCCACCGCCATTCCCCGCCGCGTCTCCTTTGCCGTGTCGTCTTCTCCGCCGCATCGAACCACGTAGATCCGAACAACCACCACTCCAACTCGTCCAGGAGATCCCCGTCCTCCGTCCACGTCACAACATCGCCGTCACCACCGCTTCCCCCTCATTATCGTCGCTGACCCGACCTCTATCGTCGATCGTGATCACTGCTCCGCCACCGCGTCGTCTGGCCTCTCTGTGCGCAGCCCCTTGATTCTACTCGTTTACCCCTGGGTAACGATGAAGAAGCCAGAAGCTTCCTCTTTGGCTCTTATTTCATTTGTTTTTTTATGTTACTGTTATTTTGTGATGTTGGGTTATTGTCTTTTGGGCTTTATGTGTCATTGGGTTTCTGATTAAGAAGAGGATGCCAAATGACTTTCTTAAGTTTTTTTTAATTTTTTTTTTTGGTTTAAGTTTGGGTTTTACTAACTTGGGCCAAATCTGCTTGGAGTAGGGTTTAATGGGTAGGTAGCAAAAAAAAATTATTTTTCTCCTAAAAAAGAAAGAAAAAAAAATTTATTAATCTTTTTCTGAATTTAAGTTTTAAAAAAACATTAATTAAAAAAACTAAAAAGATGAAAATCCTTTTTCTTTTTTAATTTCATTTAAATTCTCTGTCTTGAAACACAAAAACCTTTCAAAAAAAATTAAATAAAAGAATAAATAAAATAAAACAAAACACCTAATTTAGTTTTTTTAGGATTGCATTGTGAAACGTTTCACACACAATCCCTTAGATGTGGGATAACTCTGTGGATGTATCTGTCATGTTCTATCTCACTTAGGAGTTTAGATTAAAAAAAATGAAATATATCAAAAATCTTTTTAATTAAAATAAATAAATCCTTTTCAAAAATTAAAATCAACCAACAAATCAAGTTTTTTTTAAAGAACTGCATGACTTTGAGTTTCCCATCGCACCCTGGAATACGTAAAAGCATAATCAATCATTCTGTCAAGCCAAAATTAAATTTTCCTTACTTTAGTGTCTCATTTTATTTTCAAATAGTTAATCAAAATAATTAAACTTATGATATTTAGGGATGCTCTATGGATACGGTGCCATATTCAATCCCTTAGATTTGAGGTTCCTCCGTAGACTTATGTGCCATGATCAACCTCATTTAGGTTTTATCAAAGATAAATTTAAAAATACAAAAGTAAATAAAAATATAAAATATCAAAAATAAAAATAATTCTTTCTTGTAAATAATTTTTTGGGTAAAATAAATATTTAAAAAGTCATTAAAATGTATTTGCACAATTAACTTGAGGTACTGTTTTATAAACGAGTGATACAGGGTGCTAACACCTTCCCTACTCGTAACCGACCCCCCAACCCAAATCTCTGTTTTTTTTTAAAGACCAGTTTCCTTAAAATAAATGGTTTTTCCATTGTTTTTCCTAAATAAAATATTGGTGGCGACTCCTCTGTTTTTACCTTCTTTTCGCGGTTCCCGGACGGGACGATCGCGACACATATATATAGAAATATTATATATGTAATGCTTATAAAAAGATTATGACGGGATAGTTTATGTATTTTTGTATATAAAAAATATATAATGCTTATTTAATCTATATAATATTTTATATAATATTTAATATTATATATTTAAATATATACTATTATTATATTATATTAAATAATATGTTATATAATATCATATAATATGTACATTATAAAGGGTATTCGAGTAAATTTAATATTATTTTAGTTGTGTTGTTCATTGTCCATCAAACACTGTACAAGACAAAAAGTTGTGTTGTGACTCAAGCAGTTGTCCTGTGCTGTCATGTTTGTCCTATGCTGTCCTGATACCTTTTGCAAATCCAACACACCCTTAAACCACCCTCTGAGTGTTAGTGAAAGAACTGTCTGTCTGATTGTATTTATTACAAACAAACTTCTCAACCAAACTTGAGTGAGCCTGAAGAGGCTAGGTGTGCAAAGAATACTTGTCTTGGAGCCTGAAGAGGCTGGGTGTGCAAACTTGGATTCTGTAACCTGATAAGTTATAGTGGATAAAACTTGGTACTGCCAAGGACTGGACGTAGCTCTTTATATTGAAGAGTGAACCAGGATAAATAGCTGTTTTAATCTCTCTTCCCTTAAACTCTTTAGTTATTTTAATTATTATATTTGCTTTCTAACTAAGGAGTTAAAAGTGTGATCTTTAAGTCAGTTTTCAAGTTGTGTGCTTGCTTGCTTTTCTGTTGAAATCTTATCAGACAGGTCACCTGTCTGTACTGAGTTTTTCTCACTCGTCTGAACTTAGCTTCTGTGTGTGAAAAGTTTTCAACTTTGTTTTAAATTCTGATAAACACAATTCAACCACCCTTCTCGTGTTTATAGTTATCTATTTCACAGACATCCCAGAATTGCTCCAAGTCAAGCATGCTTAACTGTGGAGTTCTTAAGTGATGGCCTACCGCAAAGAAGATGCATCTTATTGGTATCAATCAATTCATATAAGTCATCCTCAATCGTATAGTCCCATACCTACACAGTCTCAGGATGCCTCTCATTCTGGTGTATAATCGGTTCATTCATGTGTCCCCCTGTAACGCCCCGATTTCTGTCTTTTTATAACTGTAAATACATGTGAATATGTATTTATTTTTATTAAAATCCAAAGAATAATTTTAGATAAACTAAAATTATTGTCTTGTTCTACCTCACCGAATAAAGTCACGGTAAAATTTTCGGTTGAAAATTCAGACGAAAACCGGTCTGCGTTTCCACTGACAGTAAAAGTTTACTGAGCAGAAAACCTAATTTTGACCCGTGAACAAAATGGTTAGTGTTTTTGTAGTGTTTCCAATGGTCTTGGCCATTTTTGAAAATTTTCATTCGAAAATAAAATATAATATTTTATTCGGGTGAAATCGTTGAAAACTACGATCGGAAACCTTAATCGAGCACACAATGGAGCAGAATAGGGAGCTAAAAAGGGTTGAAGTGACTTGTTTAAAAAGTCGGACATGTTGATGGAAGTCTCTAGTCATATCCTAGAAAAGTGTCATGATTACACTTTTCAAATTATAATATACTTTAATCCAAAAATCACTTTTCTCTCACTTTTTCCAACCAAACACCTCCCTAACCAAAACTTGCTCTCCAAGCTCACTCATCCTCTCCTATTCACGCAACTCCCTCTCTCTCCTTCTATAAACACTCATTTTATTTCATTTTCAACTTTACTTCACTTAAGCATACTTTTTTCACTTCAAGCTCCATAGTTCTACTTCTTCAAGTGTTCATCCTCACCATTTTCTCCAAGTTTCAAGGGTAATGATCTATGCTCTTACTCATCTAAGTATTCTTTTCATTCATTTTGAGAGCTATACCATATTCACTCATTTTTTATTCTTAGATCTAGAAACTTCAAAAATCTCTAGAAATTAGTAGAAAAATCCATTTGAGTTGAAACTAATTTCTTTGGACTCACAATGATCTCTATATTGTTTATCTAAGAGCTTGCATCAAACAAAAATTTCATTCCCTATTTTCCTAGCAAGGCCGAATCTATGTGTTTATGGAGCAAGGAAGTTTTGTTTCAACTTTTGTTAAATGATCATTGATTTAAGCTCTTCAATACCTTTTGTTGTCAAATCTAAAAGCTTAAGAAGTTTGAAAATCTCTAGTCTATTTTTATGTGTCTTGGTCGAAACCCTAAGCTTGTGGCTTAGAGGAGTTTTTATTCAATCTTTGTTAAATGATCATTGATTATGAATCTCTAATACTTAAGGATCATTAATCCATGAGTTAGTGAAAGTTTGATATCTCAAACCATATTTTGTCATCATGGCCGAATCTATGCCTAGGGGAGATTAGATGTTTTTGGTTGTTTTTAACTTGTGTTATGTGTTGGAATCTTTACACTTCCGTCGCGAAGTAAGTCGAGGAAGATCGTAGCACTCAACAAAGAATGAAAGACCTTGTTTGCTTTGGAATCAGGTAAGGGGAGCGTACCTAAGGGATTTTTCCCGATAGCTATATGCTATTATTTGTGGTCTGTTAAGTTGTTTTAAATTTTATTGTGATTTCCTGAGTTTATCTGATGTGGTTAAAATTGTTTGTTTTACATATCTGATCTTGATGATTTATTTGTAGAAATGTGTTATAGCTTGGAAATATGGCATGAACTGTATTATCTGAAATGATGTTGATGTGAAAATTATACTGTTGTGGATTGTTGTCTGAGAAGCCTGATATTCGTCAGTGCTCAATCAATTATTGAGATAAAAGCCTTAAAAAACCCTACGAGGAATTTTGACAATGACAATGTTTAGTTGAAGATTTCTTTTCATAAAAGAGAAAGTAATCGATAATTACAAGGTTGAAATCGTAAAAATATTTCAGTACGTTATCCTTTTCAAAATGTAGATGAAAAGTTATTTTAAGAAATTTATGTGTCAATTTCTTTGATGAAAGAATAAGAATAAGAATGAAATTGAGAAAGAAATACATTTTAGTATGTTATCATTTTCAAGAATGAAGTGGAAAATTATTTTAAGAACTAAGTGTTAAAATATTTTAAAGTTAGAGGAAAATCATTTGACTTATAAATCATTCTAGTATAAATGAAAACCATTTGGAAATATGTTTTTGAAGAAAAAAACCTAAGAGGAAATAATTTGTATTGTTTCGGTAAGAAATGGATTTAAAAGGATTTTGTAAAGTATGTATGTTGTTTCGAAAAAGGTGGAATTTCAAAGGAAAATGGATTTGAGACAAACCAGGAATTTCTCAATAACTTAGTGTTTCTAAATGAATTTCAATGAAAAACATTTTTATGAAATACTCTTGTTCAACAAAAATATTTCGATAAGCTTGGATAAGCTGCGGAGGTTTCATTTTTAATTTGTTTTTCACTGAACGAAAAAGAACAAATACGTTGGAAAGTGAATATAGTATACGAGACGTCGGAATACTAGTGTTCTGTAATTTACACGTAGATCTTTGATCCTTGTCACGTTGTTGTGGATCGTGTGTCCTAATTACGTTGTTGTGGACTGTGTGTCCTAATTACGTTGTTGTGGACTGTGTGTCCTAATCACGTTGTGATAAACGTTATTAAAGGTGAATGTTGTTTTCTATGACCACAAGTCTTGACTGGTGCATCCGTCTAAGGTGTTGTGATTGAGCACTCTAATTGTGTGTCCCATGTTGATGTTGATAATTTCAAAACGTCAAAATTTATGAAAAATCGTTAGCTTTTGAGCTTCGACAACGAAAGAGAATGAACACAAAGAAAACGTTGAGAACAATTGTTTTACATGCATTTTAGGCAGACGTGCCTCACGTTGATAGTAGTGATGCCTTGATGATCAGGTATTCAACAATACGATGTATCACTACATCTTGGGATGGGACAGTGTGTTATTAAATCCATGAGCATGGAATACTGCATCTTGTGATGGGACCATATGCTATGGATGTTTAGTCACTTAACGTGATACGAAAGTGGTGGAGATTTGAGTTTGATCAACTCTTAGAATGACGAAGGGATCTCATGAGATTAAGTTAGAGCCTGAATATTGAAGTGTCGTGCATTTTTTTTTTAAATGACGATGATTGTTCGGGTATGAAACCCATTGATATAATACTTGTTCACTTCTGAGAATTTTATGATATATGACTTTATATGTCTGTATGATGTTTTGTGTGTCATACATGTGGTTATTGTGTTTAAATCCATATATTGGTGTCTCACCCTTACAAATATATCAGGTTTTTTCTGGTTTTGCTGTTGTACCTTGGTACTCTAGTACAGATGGTGCGGAGGAGTTTTTCCTCAGTCACTCGAAGACTTAGATCTAGATGTTTGAAGAGGCTTTTGATCGTGGGATGGCCACGGGGTTTTTTCAAATAAATGTCTTGTAGAGCAACCAGCTTAGGAGTCTTGGTTAGATTGTATATTTGAAAAGGGCAGTAAGTGTGGTGTTATACATTAGTCTTTGGTTTAATTTTCTACTTTTGAAAATCGAATTTTTTTAGAGAAGTTGTATGTCTTGGCGAATTTGTTATGAATGTGATTTTACTATTTAGATGTATGTATCTTGGTTTTCCAGAGTTATTCGCAGAAGAAAATTTTTATACCCCAGTTTACTGACTTAAAAGAAAACAACTTTCCGAAAACAACCAGCAAATTAATTTTTAATTTATTTCCGCATGCGTTTACAAAGTAATGCCTAGGGGGTGTTACACCCTACGCATAGAAGCCTGCTAGGAGTCGCTCCTTGTCCGTGCCTTCTTGCACCAGCGACTACTCCCCGTCCTCGTCGGTACCCGGGTGTTACATGCCCACCAACTTCCGCTTGGTTCGTCCCCGAACCACACCGTACTGGGAGAGGTGCTGCTCTGATACCATTTGTAACATCCCTAGCTGCTCTATGGATTGACGATTATCCCCACAGACCAACACGGGTCTTTTCAGCGTGCTTTGTCTTCACTCACACGCTTCTTGGGAAAACTTCCCAGGAGGTCACCCATCCCAGAATTGCTCCAAGTCAAGCACGCTTAATTGTGGAGTTCTTAAGTGATGGACTACAGAAAAGAATATGCATATTATTGATATAGGTAGTATCAATCAATTCATATAAGTCATCCCAACTGTATAGTCCCATACCTACACAATCTCAGGATCCTTCTCATTCGGGTGTGTAATTGGTTCATTCATGTGTCCCTCCACCTATAAGCCTGTCAGGAGTTGCTCCTTGTTCGTGCCTTCTTGAACCGGCGACCACTCCCTGCCCTCGTCGGCACCCGGGTGTTACATTTTCCCTGACAAAGAAAATGTCCAGCTCCATGTGCTTGGTCCGCGAGTGCAATACTGGATTATGGGTTAAAGCCACTGCACTGTGGTTGTCACACAACACCTTAGGTGTCTGAAAATCAACTTTCAGTTCAGACAGTAGTGATTGAACCCATAGAAGCTCTGTTGTCAGGTTAGTTAGGCTACAGTATTCGGCCTCTGCACTTGACCGAGCAACCAAAGTCTGTTGTCCTTTTTTTTTCAGGGACCAAACTGGGCTACTCGAAAAATTTGATGGACCAAAATGGGCCTTTACTCTTAAAAGAAAGTTCTAGACATATAAGCATGGAAAAGAAGATCAGTAATATAAGCATGGCTTCTCGTAATGTTAGTTTTGGTTTTCCATTTCCCATTAAAAATACCTACTGCCAAGCTCCAAGCTTCTCCATATGTTACTTTATCCTTTAAACAAAAACTTCTACTTTATTGACTATTATTTATCAAGTCCCATGTACTACTAATCTATTATATATACAAAGTTAAATGTCCTCATAGGGAATTCTCTTCTCTGGACGATGACATATCATCAAGCCTTATGTGTCGACACACGAGAGGGATTCAAGGAATAAATATTAATGCACGTTAAATTCCTAATCTGACTTTGATTGGTACCTTCAATTTCTAAAAATATTCAAATTCAAATATGGGTTAATCTCTAAAACTTCGTCAGTACCAGTGAAACACACTATTGCGAAATTGATACCAAATTTAAAATTAATTATTGTGAAATCTCTAAAGGTGAAATCATGAGAAAATCAATTAATAATCATTCAAAATCATGCTAAATTGATACCAAGTTTGAAATTAATTATTAGAACTTATACTGATCATGCGAAATCGTGTGAGATTGATACCAAATCATAAATGAACAATCATGCAGGATCAATTAATAATCATGCGAAATTGATACCAAATTTGAAATTTTCAATTAAACACCAACTTGCTGTTATAATATATCGGATACTTAATGTCATTTAATTACAGAGTAGCTCAAAATATGTGTAATAATCTAACATAATAATGATCTCAATAAATCACGAATTGCAAGAGCGGGTAATGTTCCTGCCGAGATCCGGATTGCCGGAACCTCGCCGTAAACGTCAGTCCAAGAGTGGGTAATTAGGGTTGTTTTAGGCTATGGCTTGGCAGAATTCAATATTCCGGTCTTACGTATCCCGATGGGAATCAAAGCCAGACATAGTTCCCGGTCCAACCCTTGGCCGTGGTGATCTCAATCTCTTAATTTTGTATCGGATGAATACTAGGGAGCAAGGACTCTCTGATAGTCTCTTGGTCGACACTAGTTTCTCTAATACGCTTAAGAGAGAGTCACCGGAGTTCAGTGAAAAGTGAGTTTCTATCATGGGTACTCCTCCTTTTATAATAGGATTCCCCTATCTCTTAGAGACCTGATTTATCTCTTAAATATATTTTAGAGATCTGATTTATCTCTTAAATATCTTTTAGAGATTTGATTTATCTCTTAAATCTCTTTTGAGATGTGATTCCTTAATTTAAGGGATACTATCTCTTTTAGCCAGATAAGGTTATTTCAGATAATATCAGGATTTAATATCAATATCCTATCCCTTAATTAAGTGATCTTTAACTTATTATCTTTAACTTCCGGACTGGGCTGGGTATTCGAGCTTGGTGACCGGGTTTCACTCTTCGGCCAGTACACAAGCCCCCCAAGCTTTGAGCTGATTACGCGTAAAAGCTTTCATGATGTTAGTCGAGCTCAGGAACTCGGTTTCATCTTTCTGTCTTTAGGCCAGGCGAGGTGATTGACCGGGCTTCGTACTATATATATATACATCCTCCAACTCGGTGAGCAGCTCGGGTGACCGAGCTTGATGCTTTCGGGGTGTCGGACTCTGTATCTCGGCTCATACACAAGTCCCCCTAAGCTTTAGGCCAACGGCGCGGAAGCTTTTTCGCGGGAGCCGAGGCTAGCCGAGGTGGAGATGATTATTTGCTTTGTGCTGACGCCATACTTTCACGGTTCTCGAGATGGAAAGGAAACGTCACTATGCATGACGCGTGGCCTCTGTGGCATTGTTTCCGAGATTTTATGGATTGTGGCGTGCCCCTATTTTCCCGCGATGGCAGTGTACATGATGACACTTCTGCCACGTGGTTGTTTTTCATTAGTTGGTGGATGCGGTCAGACTTGAAGGGACGCTTCCCTGCTCTCGTCTGCCAACCACCCTTGTTAATTCGTCGAGAGGACGTTGTACTTTTTCCTATAAATTTGGGGGAGCCTCTAGCGTGAGATTTCATCTTTCTCTAAGCCCTAGACTTTTCTTATTCTCGAGCTCTTTCTGGCCCAAGCATTCATACTCTCTTCAAGGTACGTGATGCTCTTTCAAACTCCCTTAGGTTTGCTTTCTGATTTTTCATCCATGGAGAGTTCATTTGAGGTATCTCAGAATGCCTCCTATGGGGTTCAGGTTGTGGAGCCTGAGCTCCATATGATTGGGTGCTCTCCCCATTCTTCTCCCTCTTCCTCTCGCGGCGGCGGGGGTGACAGGGGTTCTTCTTCTTCTTCTTCTTATTCTTCTTCTTCTTCTTCTTCTTCTGGGAGGAGCTCTGCTACTCCAGACGCCGTTGTTGTTCCCAAGCGTCGCAGGCGTGTGCCTAGGATGCCTAGGGTTCCCTACCCAGAAATTACCATTCCTAGGTATTTCTGGGTAAAACCTGATGTTGCTGGATTTCACTCTAATTTTAGGGATTTTGCTTCTCTTGAAGCTATGAAACACAAGGTTACAGTTAAATGAGGCATCGTAGAATGCCTTCCCTGTGGCGAGGATGAGCATGTTTTCCTTCCCCCCTTCATCTGAGCCACCTTTTACTTTTGTATATAAAACCTTCTTTGAACAAATTGGGCTCTCTATTCCCTTCAGTCCATTTGAGTGCGAAATTGTGCGAACTATGAACGTCACTCCTACCCAGCTTCATCTGAATAGATGGGCATTTCTGAAAGTCTTTCAAATTCTATGTGGCCATCTAGGAATAGAGGCCACCGCTCCTAAGTTCTTGTACTTTTACCGAGTTTGCTTCGGGGACCGAGTCGGTTGGATATCACTGAGTGGAATTGAGAGGGGGGTCATTGGGCTCTATAAGAGCTCGTACAAATTCTTCAAATCGGATTTCTTTAAAATCCGACCTCTAGAGGGTAATGAGTTTGTCTTCTTTGACTCGTCTGGAAGCCCTAAGTTTCCTTTCTATTGGCAACCACACCGTACCAAATTTTCTGGATACGACCTCGACTGCATGACCTCCCACGAGCAAGTTGACGTCGAGGTCCTAAAACTGTGTCCTCGGTCATTGCCTTGTGGTAGGCTTTTAAAGCTTAGGGCTTCCTCTACTCGGCAAGCTGATTTTGACTGTAAGTAACTTTTTGTTGATAAGTGGTAATTTACCATGTAGCGTGCGTATTTTTCTTAACCGATTTCCTCCTTGCAGTGATAATGGGGAAATTCAACTACAAGGCTTTGATGAAGAAATCAGCCCACCAAGGTGCGGGCGGATCTTCAAACGTCAAAGGAAAGAAACAGAAGGCGGCTGAAGCCTCTGAACCGAGCACCCGGCCTTCAAAGAGGACTCGGGAAGACATGATGTCAGAAGCCCCGATTGGAAGTCCTTCTCCTCTGATGATTGAGCAAACTCCTGTTGCTGCTATGAGGTCGGGCGATGTTCCCAGGGTGATCGATCTTGCGTCGGATACCAAATGGTATAACGGGAACTGTAATCCCGGGATTAGCTCGCTCTGGGGGAACGAGTTCGATCCTACAGGCTTGATTAATAGCCAGGTGCTGAAACCTTCTGACACTCAGCTTTTGCTGGAGCAAGGACCAGAGGAGAGCATGGAGGCTGCCGCTGCCTATGCCCTCCGGATTGCCTCTATTACTCGCTTCTGGAGGCAGCAGGTTATTGACAATGTTAAAAAAAATGGAGGTAATGAGGACCGATTTAGCTCGAGCCTCGAGGGTGAGGGACGAGTTCTCTCAGGACCTGGACAAATGTGAGGAGCAAGGCCGGGTTATCGGTCAGCTGAAGGCTCAGAAGATAGAGCTGGAAGAAGGCAATGCCACCCTTACGGCCGAGCTGGAGACAGAAAGAGCCGATCGACTCAACCGTCAGAACGTTGTGAAAGGGCTGCAAGCCGAGAAGGAAGCCAGTCTGGAGCTGCAGAGGTTGATGGAAGCCGAGAAGGAGGAGAATCTGAGGCTCTGTGTTGATCTAAATGAAGCTGAGGCTTCAATCATGAGGGAGCATGTTAACGGTTTCTCCCGAGCCGTGAAGCAACTTCAGCACTTCAACCCGACTGCTGACTTCTCATGTGCCGATGTGGACAAGGATTTTAATCTGTATGGAATCCTTGTTCCGTTGGCCGAGCTGGAGGATGAGGACGAGGACGCCGTAGCTCTCGGGGAGGAAGGTGAGGCTCAAGGGGCCGAGGAAGGACCCAAAGGTGAAGTGGTCCTACTCGGTCAATCTGCTATCATTCCTCCAAATGCCGAGGATGACCTTGACTCCTGAAATTGTATTGTTAGGAAACACATTGTTTTTGGGCAATGCCTTTTTTATTTTGAACCCATATGTATTCGGGGCCTTGCCCCTTTTATTTAATGAAATTTCTTGTTTACTTGTGAATCTGTTTGTACTTAGAAAATTTTCTAATCTTTATAGGCTCGGCACTTCGACCCTGGTCGATTTTAGCTCGGTCAGCCTTTTTAGGTTTTGTACACCTTTATAGGCTCGGTATTTCGACCCTGATCGGTCGATTTTAGCTTGGTCAGCCTCTTTAGGATTTATGCACCTTTATAGGCTCGGCACTTCGACCCTGATCGGTCGATTTTGGCTCGGTCAGCCTCTTTAGAATTTATGCACCCTTATAGGCTCGACACTTCGACCCTGATCGGTCGATTTTGGCTCGGTCAGTCTCTTTAGGATTTATGCACCTTTATAGGCTCAGCACTTCGACCCTGGTCGGTCGATTTTGGCTCGGTCAGCCACTTTAGGATTTATGCACCTTTATAGGCTCGACACTTCAACCCTGATCGGTCGATTTTGGCTCGGTCAGCCTCTTTAGGATTTTTTGGCAGTTTTAACGCCGTATTTTTTGCATAATAGCTCAATTGAAAATGATTTTATTTATTTATTTTCCCTAGTGTGCCTCGTTAAAACCTTCTCGGCCAAAACCTCATGGGAAAAAGACCGAGATAGGAAAAAGAGTGCATCACCTCTAACCTTAGCTAAAATAAAACTTAAGGTGGGAAGTGTTCCATGTTCTTGGAACCGACTTTCCTAACAATTCTTCTAGCCTGTAGGCACCATTTCCTAGATTTTCCACTATCCTGAATGGTCCCGGCCAGTTTGCCGCGAGCTTGCCCTCTCTGGGGTCTTTTCTCGCGTCGCTTTGCAATCTCAGCACTAAGTCACCTTGCACAAATTCCCTTGGGTGCAGCCTTGAGTTGTACTTTTGAGTTGCTTTTTGCATGCACAGCTCGTCTCTGATTTTTGTCGTATCTCGGACTTCCTCGACCATGTCAAGCTCAACTCGGAGTTCTTCTTCATTTTTGCTTGGATCGTGATGCTGCCTTCGGAAAGAGAGTTCACCAAGCTCAACTGGAATCATTGCATCGGTTCCATAGGTTAGTTTGAACGGTGTTTCTCCCGTCGAAGATTGTGGTGAGCAATGGTAGGCTCACAGGATGCTTGGTAATTGTTCAACCCAAGCCCCTTTTGATTGTCCTAACCTTCTTTTGAGCTCGTTTAGAATAACTTTATTGGCTGCCTCTGCTTGGCCATTTGTTTGTGGATGCTCAACCGAGGTCACTTTGTGTTTAATTCCGAGGTTGGAGTAAAACTCTCCAAGCTCCTTATCAGTGAATTGCTTTCCGTTGTCTGTAACAACTGCATAAGGAAGGTCATGCCTGCATATGATGCTTTTCCATACGAAATTCTGGACCTTTTTGGCAGTTATCGTAGCCAATGGTTCTGCTTCAATCCACTTGGTGAAGTAGTCTACACCTACCAGGAGGAACTTGACTTGACCCTTGGCCATTGGGAAATGACCGACTATGTCTATCCCCCACATAGTAAACAGCCATGGCGAGAACATGGAGTGGAGCTCTTCCCCTGGAGCACGAGCTATGCTGGCGAACTTTTGGCAGGGCTCACACCTATTGGTCCAAGTAGAACAATCCAGTCTCATGGTCGGCCAGTAAAACCCTACTCTTAGGACCCGAGCCGCCAGAGATCGTCCACCTGAATGCATTCCACAGATTCCTCGGTGCATCTCATCCATTACATACTCGGACTGCTCCTTTGTGAGGCACTTCAGTAATGGCCTGGAGAATCCTCTTTTGTACAGCTCACCGTCTACACCGTCAAGGATGGTGTAGTGGCAAGATTTCAGACGGATTCGCCTTGCCTCCTTTGGGTCATCGGGTAGTTTGTCCGAGGTTAGATACTCCCAGATTAGAGTCATCCAGCCCCGGTCATAGTGCTCGGTCACTGTCACTTCGACGATTTTTATGCTCGGCTCGAGGAGATTTTCCTGAATGAAAGTTCTTAGTTGGCCGTCCCTCTTGGTGCTAGCCAATTTGGACAGCAGATCTGCCCTGGAATTTTCTTCCCGAGGTATGTGCTCAATGGAGAAATGCTCAAATTCAAAAATGAGGCTATTAACCTTGCAGAGATATCTGGTTAGCTGGGGGTCCTTTGTCTGATAATTGCCCGAGACTTGTCCTGTTACAAGCTGTGAGTCACTTCGGCATTTTAGTTCCCGGACCCCAATTTCTTTGGCTAACATTAGTCTAGCAATAAGGGCTTCATATTCTGCTTGGTTGTTTGAAGCAGTGAACCCAAACTTTAAATATTGCTCGAGGATTAGATCATCAGGTCCCTCAAGAATTATTCCAGCCCCGCTTCCTTTCAATTTAGATGATCCGTCAACATATAGGATCCAGATGAAGGACTCTGACCTCGGTTTGGAAGAGAGCTCGGTGTTGATTCACCGGCAAGTGTACCGGGTCGTCGCAAGTAATAAAATAAACACGGTAAGTAATTACCGAGGTCGAACTCAGGGATTGGGCTACCAATTTGACTAATCCGCGGGAAATCAGATACGTTTGGTCAAGTTACAGAAGGTGGTTGAGAGAGAAGATAGGATTGAATTCAAATTAACAAATCTAATAAAATAATTAACTAAAAATCTGAAATTAAAATATCCAAGGTCTCAAATCCACCTACCCAATCATGTATAGTACCCAAGTGATGATGAATTCCTCCCTAAGTTCAATTATAATGTCAACCGGGACCCCCAAATTCTCCTATATCCACTGTCGTGCTCAAGAGGACGTATTCGACGATTGGATTAATTACTTACTAGGTCTCATAATCCTAATCTTGAATTCTATTAATTCTTGTTCCCTATAAGGTTGCACTAATCTCCTAAATCCACTGTCGTGCTCATTATTCGATTAGTGATCCCAATCCAAGTTCTAAAACGCGAATCGCCGATCAGCCTCAAACATGTTTAACTAGTCAATCACGCAACACATATGATCAACGCAATCAAATCAGAATTGGAAAACATAAATTGAGACAAGGGAGAAAGACATACATCACATCGAATCTACACCGCCATGGGCGGCTTCATTGCTCCCTCGGACGAGGGGATTAGTTCCTCATGCTCATAGACAAACAATCGGACATAATCTCCATATCAAAATAAGAAAAAGAAAAAGGGAGACGCAGCTCCAAAGAGAAAAGAAATCTGGCCTAAACGCTACTCTACAGTGGAAAAAACTAGGATTCGGATCTGGATCCAAAGCTCTCCAAAAAACTCCCCTCTCCTTCTGATCTGAAATAGCCTATAAATAGGGATTCTGTTTCTCGTCCGCTCGTGAGGCGAACAGGGTTTCGCGAGGTGAATCATTAGTTTTGGCGTGCTTTCAATTTGGATTTTTGCGAGGCGAGAGTGTATTCGCGGGGCGAGTCTTCAAACCTTAATCTGTCACAGCCGTGACCTTCATCACGGCTAGGCCGTGATGGTCTCTGTCTTCCAAGGTCCTTAGGATCTCGCGAGGCGAGACGCCTATCGCGAGGCGAATTTCAGTTTGGCTCCATCCTGAGTTTGAATGATCGCGAGGCGAAATGTGATTGGCGAGGCGAGACAGAATGTATGACTGTTGCTGTTTTGATGATCTTCAGGCTCGCGAGGCGAGCATCCACTCGCTGGGCGAGTATCTTCAGAATGGCAATTTCCACTGTTTCTTGACTTTCCTTGACTCCCGGAGCTTCACTTCTAACCTGAAACAATAAAAAGACACAAAAAGCGTAATTCTATTCAAAATAGACTAAAAACTACTAAAAATGCCTAGACCGAGTAAAAGTCTACTTAGGAACAAAACAAGGCCAAATTTGGGCGAAAACGAGATTGAACTCGAATAATTTGCACAAAAACCACAGTCCATCTAGTTATAAAACTAGATAAGCCAAAGGCTTATCACTCGGCAATGAAGTCAGAGAGGCATTGTGCTTTCATTGGCCCTCCCGGTTCATACCATAGACCGAATTCCGACAATTCTACTGACCAAGCTATCATTCGTTCGGCTAGATCAGGTTTCCTGAGTACTTGCTTTATTGGATGATTAGTCTTGACTATGACTTGGTGTGACTGGAAATAGGGTCGTAACCTCTGAGCTGCCATAACTAAGGCGAGGGCCAGCTTTTCAATTACCTGATATCGCGTTTCTGCGTCTTTCAGGATCCTACTGACATAGTACACCGGCATCTGTTGCTCCTCCTCTTCCTGGACGATCACTGCACTGATTGCACAATCATTGACCGGAGAGTGCAGTGCGATTCTTTGCCGAGCTGAGGCCGAGTGAGGATTGGGGGAGATGCTAGGAAGAGTTTCAGATATTCGAAGGCATTTTCACATTCTTCACTCCAAATGAAATCCTTTGGCTTTTTCAAGAGCTGGAATAAAGGTCTTACCTTCTCTGCAGACTTCGGGAGAAAGCGGGATAGGGAGGCTAGTCGACTGGCTAGCCTCTGAATTTCTTTCACATTCCGAGGACTTCGCATTTCCATGACGGCTTTGCATTTATCCGGATTGGCTTCGATGCCTCGGTGTGTTAGCATATACCCCAAGAATTTTCCTCCTTGGACACCAAAAGAGCACTTTTCTGGATTTAGCCTCATGTTGTACTTTCTGAGCTGGCCGAAGATTTCTTCGAGGTCGGCAGGGTGCTGGTTCGGATCTTCGGATTTTACCACCATGTCATCAACATATACTTCTAAGTTCTTTTCGATTTGACTGGCGAAAACCTTGTCCATAAGCCTCTGATATGTTGCACCGGCATTTTTTAGGCCGAAAGGCATTACTCGGTAGCAGTAGTTTGCCCCATCGGTCATAAATGTTGTTTTTTCCTCATCGGGTGGATACATCCTGATCTGGTTATAACCTGAATATGCGTCCAAAAAGGACAAGACCTTGTAACCTGAGGCCCCATCCACCAGTCTGTCAATGTTGGGCAAGGGATAGGAATCCTTTGAGCATGCCTTGTTGAGGTCGGTATAGTCGATGCACATCCGCCATTTACTATTGGCCTTTCTGACCAATACCACGTTGGCCAGTCAAGTAGTGTATTTCACCTCTCAGATGAAATTTGCCTGGACCAGTTTAGAAGTCTCCTCGGCCATTGCTCGGCGCCTTTCCTCGCCAAGTTTTCTTTTTCTCTGAGTTACAGGTTTAGCTTCGGGACATATAGACAGCTTATGGCACATAAAGTCCGATGTCTTCCAGGCAAACAGGTCAGCATTCTTTCGCAGGACCGTGTGAAGCCTCTCTCTAAGGGAGGGGTCCAGTTGACTACCGACGTGGGTGCATTGTTCAGGATGGGCTCCCAACTGGAACTTTTCCAAAGACTCTGTTTGTTCGGACCTGGACTCATACATCTCCATCCTTGGGTCCAGCTCAAACATGCTGACCGAGCTGGTTGAAGTCACTGAGCTGACCGAGCTTACCTGCTCTTCTTTGCCATCCTCGGTATTCCTTGGGCCGCCCTGGTGGCGGGTAACCTTCAGGCTGTCCACATAGCATTGCCTGGCTAGCTTTTGGTCAGCCCGGACTGCAATTATCTCCCCAGAGTCGACTGGGAATTTCATTGTCAGGTGTGGGGTAGAGACAATCGCTCCGAGTTCATTCAACGTCGGTCTTCCAATAAGGATGTTATATGACATGTTGGCATCTACAATGACGTACCTGACTGATACGGATTTGGAGAGTTTTCCTTCTCCAAATGTTGTTAAGAGGTCTATGTAACCTCGGGTTTTGACTTGCTCCCTGACGAACCCTACTAGCTTGTCTTCCTGCTCCTTGATCAGCTTTTCTGGAATTCCGAGCTTCTTGAAGGTTGCCAGGTGATAGTGTGATTTTACATCATGCTTTCTGTACACTTTTGCATGCATTTTTCATATAAATTAGGCATTCTTTATTTGATTTTAGTTAGTTTTTCCCTTGGAACGGGTGAAGCAGTTTCTTGGTGTTGTTTTGCATGAATTAATGTAAAAATGATCAAAATCAGCCTTGATGGAGCTTTGATGGAATGGAGCTTGAAAAGTGAAGAATATGAGCCAAACAGAGCCCATCACGGCCTGGCCGTGATGACCATCATGGCCATGATCAAGCAGAGCAGAAGGCAAAAGTCAGAAGCTGTCACGGGAAATGTTCGCCCCGCGAGAGGCTACTCACCTCGCGAGCCTGAAGACCAGCCTGTGCCAGAAATGTCATCTTCTCTGCCTCGCCCCGCGAAAGGCTACTCGCCTCGCGAGACTGTGGACCAGAAGCCATCACGCCCAGGCCCTGATACTCATCACGGGCGTATTTGAGAAGAACCTTACTGTCTCGCCTCGCGATACACTCTCGCCTCGTGAGAGATCCAATCTCTGAAACAGCAGATTTTTAACATTCGCCTCGCGAGCCAGGTCTCGCCTCGCGAGCGCGCGCAGAGTTGATTGGTATAAATTGCTGTTTTAGGGCAAAATGAAGAAGTTTTTAGAGTTTTTTTTTAGTTTTTAGAGTTTTAGAGGGAGGCACTTGGAGGCTGCGGGTGGGTTAGGTTTCCAACCCTAAAAGGGAGCTGAGTTAGGGGGTTGCTGTGACGGCAGTGGGAAGCTTCAATGGAGTTCTCCCTTTCTTCCTTTCTCCACTGCTTTTCTGGTTTGGTTTTCTCTTTTATGAGTAGCTAAATCACGTTTGTTGGGATTAGATGTAATCAAATTGATTATTATGTATTTGCCTTGACTGATTATTCTGTGTTCATGCCTTCGTATTAGTGATTAATTTTCCATGCTTAATGCTTGTTGTGGCTAGCACCCCCATGACTCGATTAGTGTTTTGATATGCAATTGGGAAATTCGTATTAGAACCGGAACTGAATTTAATCACCTAGTAACCCTTGCATCTAGGAATGGAGTTTGGTTTACTAGTAATCGCGTAATCCCTAATCCTAATGCGAATTCATTAATCTAGGCCACCTAAGGAATTAGGGTCTATTAGTGGATTTAGGCTCTTGCCATTCGAGGAATCGGGTCTTGAGTATTTTAGTGGATTGGTTTTAATATTTGAAGCATGAATGGGAGGTATCTAGTCCTGGTAGTACATGAGATAGAGGTTTGGTGAAGTCTAGTCCCAACATATCCTTTTCGCACTCCAAGTGTTCGATAGAAATCCTCAAAGAACTTTTCCTTTTCTTTTGTTTGTTTTGATTTCTCTTCATAGTCTAGATAGTTGTTGAGTTTGTGAATTGGTACTTGACATCCAATCCCCATGGATACGATAACCGGTCTCACCATCGTATTACTTGCACGACTGGGTATACTTGCCTAGATTCGTCCAACAAGTTTTTGGCGCCGTTGCCAGGGATTGGTTTTGCCAATATCATTAGTAACAAAGGAGGCAACTAATTTAGACATTTTAATTTTTTTAATTTTTTTGTATATATTTGATATTTTTGTTTTAAGTTTTGTTGTGCCAGGTGGATGGAATTCATAGACAACTATCATTATCCATCTGATGGGGAAGCCTCAAGTCACACTTTGGAGGACAACTGGTGTTGGGAAGATTGCCCAGAATTGGCAATTTCTGATATCCCAGCACAAATTGATAGTGTGACGGGGAGGGTTGTATACAGATGCTCCAAGGAGGAATGGGAAACCCTCTGTTCGTATTTACCACCTCCACCACCATGCATGATTCCCATAGAGCCACATGAAGCAGAATTTGAGCAAAATATGCCTGTGGGGATGGATCAAATTGAAGATGAAGTGGTGGTGGTAAGCGAATCACAAGAAGAGGAATTACCTTTCACGCACCCTTGGGGAGGAACAAGTGAGAAGGCAGGGCATTTGGAAAGCACTCCCTCCACCATGCTTGCTGAATTTACTGCATTAAATAAATATGTTGGCTTGCATGCATGTGTGGACACTGGTAAGTTAGCCCCTTCCACTTGTCTGTCAAACTTCTTGGTGAAAATGCCATTTGACCCGCTAGGAAGTGAGTGCATTATTGTAGTTAAAGAGGTCAATGGTGTTTTCACACAATGGCTAGGTGGAACTGTGGATAGAGTCATATTGCTACTACAATCACCACTCCACAAGTCATTTGATCCGGGTGGAGGATCCTAGAACGTCAAGCTAGTGACGTTAAAGAAGCGCTTATTGGGAGGCAACCCAACTTTTCTATTCCTTTTTCCTTTTGTTTTTGATTTTTAACTCTTGAATAATTTGAGAAGATCAAGAGTTTTCTTTTACTAATAAAATTGCCAAGTGATTTCAGGGAAAGAAGGAAGGAAGAGCAAGAAGACAAGAAAAAGCAAAGTCAGCACCCATTACGGTCGTGACCCAATTTTCATGCAGTTCATTCTGACTAGGCATGTGAACCAACACCCGCTACCGCCTCGGTAAGTCGTTCCATTTTTCTCCTCTCTCCAACTTGATTGTTTACATTGGGGACAATGTAAATTCTTAAGCTTGGGATAGGGGTATTTTGCATTTGCATTGTTCATGTTGCATTCATATAGTTTTGCATGATAGTTTGCATGATCACATGATTAGATTGCCCTTGCTTAGATAATGCATCCAATTGTAAGAACTAAATGTCAATTAAATTGAGATAGTGAATTCTTGAACCCAATTTTTTATTCTTGTGATAAGGCAACAAAAAAAAAAATTGTTTTGCTTGAGATGATCATTGATAGTTGATAATTAGCATGTGGTTATGTAGATTTGTGTTTCTCATTGATTTCTGAACTACTAAATGTGAGAATTTTGAGCCAAAAGGGGTACTCACCAAATCTGCCCCATTCTTTGTGTTAGAGTGTTATTCCTCTTGGATTGTTTTCTCTAGAACTTGACTTGAAACCATTTTGAAGCTTAAAAATTTTTTAAAACATTTTTTGAAAATGATTGAGGCACTAGGTATTTTTCCGGCCTTCCGAGCTTTGAATGACTAAATGCTACCCCTTAGTTGCCCAATTTTGATCCTACATGAATGAAATACTTTTCTTGGTACCCTGAAATTTATTGATAAATAATGTTTGATAGGATACCTTCTAAAGTATTACAAAAGGGTAAAAAAGGTAGTTGAAAAGAGTATGGGATGAAAAGAATCAGAAAAATATTTCTCTTGAGTTGAAAAATCTCCCCTTATCCAAGCAAAAGGAAAAAAAAAGAAAAAAAAAAGAAAAATATATAGAGAAGGGGATGACAAAAAGAAATGAGAAATAAAATGAAAAGAAAGAAAGGTGGCGAAAGTGAATTGAAACCCAAAAGGATATTTTAGAAGGTGTCATGATTTGCAATGATTGATATTTTGAGTAGCCTTTTGAAATTTCCTTTTCTTGACTTCCCCACCTAATGAGTAATCCCATGGCCCCATTACAACCGAAGTAAAGATCTCTTGATTCTTAGGTGTTTTCATTAATAAAGTAGAGATTTGGTTGATAGTCAAGCCTATGGTAGAATTCATTCCTTGAGGAAAATGGAGCGAATTGTCTTATATCCCTAACACTTGAGTGAGGTGAGAAAGAGAGCCAAGCAAATGAACAAGCTTGGGGTGAGCTTCAGGTGAGAAAGAGTGCCCGAATCGGTGAGAATATGAGTATAGGGAATCTAAGCTTCTAATTGGACTTGAATTGATTGTCTCTTGCTGAATTGTTTGAATTGCCTGTTACTTGGATTATTTACTCGGGTTCTTGATTCACTATCCATGCTTTGATTATATATCTCTTCTGGCCTTAGTGATTGCTTGAGGACAAGCAATTGAATAAGCTTGGGGTGATTTGATAGTGTGATTTTAGTTAGTTTTTCCCTTGGAACGGGTGAAGCGATTTCTTGGTGTTGTTTTGCAGGAATTAATGTAAAAATGATCAAAATCAGCCTTGATGGAGCTTTGATGGAATGGAGCTTGAAAAGTGAAGAATATGAGCCAAACAGAGCCCATCACGACCTGGCGTGATGACCATCACGACCATGATCAAGCAGAGCAGAAGGCAAAAGTCAGAAGCTGTCACGGGAAATGCTCGCCCCGCGAGAGGCTACTCGCCTCGCGAGCCTAAAGACCAGCCTGTGCCAGAAATGTCATCTTCTCTGCCTCGCCCCGCGAAAGTCTAATCGCCTCGCTAGACTGTGGACCAGAAGCCATCACGCCCAGGCCCTGATACTCATCACGGGCGTATTTGAGAAGAACCTTACTGTCTCGCCTCGCGAGAGATCCAATCTCTGAAACAACAGATTTTTACCATTCGCCTCGCGATCCAGGTCTCGCCTCGCGAGCGCGCGGAGTCTGATTGGTATAAATTGCTGTTTTAGGGCAAAATGAAGAAGTTTTTAGAGTTTTTAGAGTTTTTAGAGTTTTTAGAGTTTTGGAGAGTTTTAGAGGGAGGCACTTGGAAGCTGTGACTGGGCTAGGGTTCCAACCCTAAAAGGGAGCTGAGTAAGGGGGTTGCTGTGACGACAGTGGGAAGCTTCAATGGAGTTCTCCCTTTCTTCCTTTCTCCACTACTTTTCTGGTTTGGTTTTCTCTTTTATGAGTAGCTAAATCCCGTTTGTTGGGATTAGATGTAATCAAACTGATTATTATGTATTTGCCTTGACTGATTATTCTGTGTTCATGCCTTCGTATTAGTGATTAATTTTCCATGCTTAATGCTTGTTATGGCTAGCACCCCCATGACTCGATTAGTGTTTTGATATGCAATTGGGAAATTCGTATTAGAACCGGAACTGAATTTAATCACCTAGTAACCCTTGCATCTAGGAATGGAATTTGGTTTACTAGTAATCGCGTAATCCCTAATCCTAATGCGAATTCATTAATCTAGGCCACCTAAGGAATTAGGGTCTATTAGTGGATTTAGGCTCTTGCCATTCGAGGAATCGGGACTTGAGTATTTTAGTGGATTGATTTTAATATTTAAAGCATGAATGAGAGGTATCTAGTCCTGGTAGTACATGAGACAGAGGTTTGGTGAAGTCTAGTCCCAACATATCCCTTTCGCACTCCAAGTGTTCGATAGAAATCCTCAAAGAACTTTTCCTTTTCTTTTGTTTGTTTTGATTTCTATTCATAGTCTAGATAGTTTCTGAGTTTGTGAATTGGTACTTGACATCCAATCCCCGTGGATACGATAACCGGTCTCACCACCGTATTACTTGCACGACTGGGTATACTTGCCCAGATTCGTCCAACACCAGGTACAGGATATCGGCCGAGCTCCCTTGGTCAATAAGTGTTCGTCTGACCGAAAAGTTGGCCAGCTCGACCGTTATCACCATTGGGTCATCTTGATTTGGATCTACCCCTTGTAAATCATCATTTGTGAATGTTATGGGGGGGTCTTGCTCTTGGAGGCCTTCCAGATACCGTGTTAACAGATCGGAGGGCTTTCACATGACGCCTCCGAGCCGAGCTTGTCATTCCTCCGCCTGCAAACCCCCCCGAGATCGTATTGATGACCCCCCTGATTCCTCCTTCTGACTCTTCAATAGGGGTCCTTTGGTTATTCAACCGGTCTTCGCCCTGATGGTTTCTTCGTAAGTTTGCATCTCGGTCTCGGTATCATCATAAGTGTCTCCATTGTCTTCGACCGGGTCGTCTGCCTCCGTTGTCATCTCGGTGGATGAAACGATCAAGGCGGCCTGCTTGTACTAAATCCTCAATCTTTCTCTGGAGTGTTCTGCACTCTTCTGTGGAGTGTCCATAGTTTTGATGGCACATGCATTATTTGCTTCTGTCATCATTGTCTGGTGTTTTGGATGGTCCAGGTAAAGTAAGCAACTCGGCGCTGCACACCTCCATAAGGATGGCTGCCCGAGATCGGTTCAACGGAGTGTAAGATTGGTGCCTGGGATGCCTCTGCGGGAATTCTCTTTCATTAGTTTTTTGGGTCCTTTGTAAGTCAAACCCCCTGTTTCTGTCTTTGTTCGAGACCGAGCTCTTATCCTCGAAACCTCTTTCTCTCCTTTTAAATTCCAGCATCTCTTCCGAGTTCATGAAACCTGTAGCCTTTTCCTGTAACTCTTCAAAATCTTTCGGTGGCTTTCGAGATAGGTACTCGAAGAATGGCCCTGGCTTCAGACCGGCCATTACGGTGTGGAGGCAGAGTTCCGAGCTCATGTTGGGAATCAGGATCGTCTTAGCATTGAAGCGAGCCATGTAATCTGAGTGATTCATTCCTCTCCTACTTGAAATTTACCAGTGAGACCGAGTGCCTTTTATGCCTTCGGCTTGCTGTAAATTGTGTAGTGAACTTGGTTATGAGCACATCAAAGAAATCAATCGACCGAGGTGGTAGATTTGTTAGCCAGGTCAGAGCTGGGCCTTGCAAAGTGGTTGGAAAAACTTTGCACATGACGGCCTCCGAATCAGTCACCAAATAAATAGAGGAAATAAAGGACTGCACATGCTCGGTTGGGTCAGAGGTGCCATTGAATTTATCGATGTTAAGGGGCTTAAAATGGCTTGGCACGATTACCTCATTAATGTCATCAGTGAAGGGCAACCTCGGACGCCGGTCCGATGTCCTTCCTTTCTGGCTAGTCCTTTCTGTGTGAGATTTGACTTCTGAATCCCCGAGGGGAAGTTTAGTTTTGGATGCTCGGTTAGTTCTCCGAGGAGAGTGCGTCGGAGGATCCTTCTGGCCAGTCTCGGGTGATGATTGCTCTTCGTCGGAATGTGTCAGGGACCTCTCTCTTTTTCGCGCTTTTAGGAGCTTCTGATTCTGCACGCGTATCTCCTCGTTCTCCTTCCTCAGCTGCTTAATATGTTCAATAACTTCTCCCCACCGAAGGTTGTCTTCATTGAGGGGGGAGGAAGGATGATTGCCGTGATTCTGGGCGTTCGAAGCCTCATGATCCTCATGATTCATGCTGCTCGCCCCTTGATCAGCCTCTGGCTCGACTAGTTTCTGACTAGTAAAGACCAAGGTTTTATTCGAGTTTAATCTCGTTTTAACCCAAATTAGACTTGATTGTCTTCAAGCATCATTTTGAGTCTCTAAAGTAGTTTTAGGGTAATTTAGCTGATTTAGAGTCAAGTAAAGCACTTACTGCTACCTCTTGTTTTCAAGTTAATAAAGAGAAGCAATTCTGGAGTCTTCGCCCCGCGAGAGGATACTCGCCTCGCGAGCCTGAAGGCCTGACTGTGCCAGAAATGTCATCCTCTCTGTCTCGCCTCGCGAATCACTGCCTCGCCTCGCGAGAAATCTAAACCCTGAAGGACATAGACCATCACGGCCTACCGGTGATGAAGTCCACGGGCGTGACAGATTGGAATTTGAAGTCTCGCCTCGCGAATAATCAGCTCGCCTCACGAGAAAGTCAAACACTAAAGAGTTGTTCATAATATTCGCCTCGCGAATAATGTCTCGCCTCGCGAGAGAGCGTAACCCAGAATCTGTATTTATATCTGTTTTAGGGTAGAACTGATGATCTTTCTTCCTATCTTTTTCATAGTGCGGCTGCGAATTTAGGTTTAGAGTTTTGTGTTCCTTTTGTAATGGAGAACTAGTCTCCTTGATTGATCTACTGTAACCGGTTTGCACCGCCACTTGAGGTTCTGTAATTCCTGAACTCATTGCTATTCTCTTTCAATATTTGTTTTGTATGTTCTGTTTGCTTAATTCAGGATTATATAGAATATATATTGATTTGTTTCGATGATTGTGTGTTCCTAAATTTAATCGCGTTTGCTTAATTCGCGTGTGTTCATTCGTGTTTGCTTAATTCACGAGTGCTTCATCCGTTTGCTTAATTCGGAATTAGGAACATATGTCTCGTAGCGTCGGTTTCGCTTGTTAATTGATGTTACAATCGAAAAGAGATTAGAATCCGCTTAGGGCTTGGAATTATATGAATCAACGATAGTGGGAAACCGAAAGCAGTAGGTTGATCATTTAGCTTATCTGATAGTTATTTAGTTTGCATAGTTTTCTGCTCTGTTTTCTTTATTTAATTTCAAATCCAAAACCCCCCAAAACTGACTTTTCTGTTAACAACAACCCAAGAGTCCTTGTGAGATGATACTCGAGTTGTCACACCCTAACTGCATATTTTTACAAACCGCTTGCTTTTTGACACGTGCGCGATAGCGTGTCAAAATTGGTGTCGTTGCCGCGGACTCTTGTTATTAACAGAAAATAAAAAAAATAAAAAATAAAAAATTCTGCATTGCTGAATTAGTTATGGCTGCTTTGTCTGGTTATGAATCTTAGTACTGCCATGGATAATTACATGCAAGGTTATATGCCTTATGTTGATTATGAGCCACCACCATGCATATATTATTCTAACTTTGCTGAAGGCTATGAATCTAGTGGTGATTTTGGCATGATTGGAGTAAATGAAATCCAACCCAGCCTGGATGAGTTAGCTTCTTTGATGCAACAACAGATGACGGAACACAATCTTCAATTCCAAGCAACTCTTCAGCAAATGGCGCAAGACATGTTTGAATACCAACGGAAGACAGAAGCATGTCTTCAGGATTTGGCCACTCAAATTGGTCAAATTGCCTCCGCCTCGGCTGCACTGCAAACTCAACGTCTCCTGGAAGAACATACAGATTCACAAATAGTTGTTCTTGGCAAAACTTCTTTTGAACATGATTTTAACAATGATGTCAAGAACACTATTACTGATGAACTGTGTGTTGAATTCCCAGACATTCAAGCCTTTTCTGATTCAGTTTGTTGTACTATATGTACTGACTGTACTAACACTAACCCTTGTGTGGTGTGTGCTGAGATTGCTGCATGTATAGCAGGTGATGGATTTGTCAGTGCAGTGAATGAAGAACGTACAGAAGTTGAAGCAGCACCGGTAGCCCTCCCCATTTGTTCATCACCTCCCACTGTGGAACAACCGGTGATGGAGTTCAAACCTCTACTTGAGAGACTGGATTTTGCATCCTTGGATATGAAGACACTATGGCCAGTCCAAGAGGTTGAACCCCACTTTTATTGGGAGGATTTTGTTGATTTTGTTGACCAGGAGGTCAACTGTGACCCAAGAGGGAGTGAGAAGTCTGTCGCACTTGGCGGAGTCACCATAACTGTCAAGTGTCCACTCCCATACTTATGCTTCATGCCATGGGACCCGGGAGGATCATATTGCAATTTGAGCATCCCGTGGCCGCTGTACCACAGACGGTGGGATCCCGGTGGAACCGCCTCCATGAGTTTTTTCTAAACCCTTTCCTTTTTAATTATCCTTGCTTTGTTTTTGTTTTGTTTTTCTTTTAGCTCTTGAATAATTTGAGAAGATCAAGAGTTTTTGTTTGAGTCTTGTGTCGGCTAGCTTGCTGGATTTTAATTGAATTAGCATAGATGGATTGCATGATATTTGTTGACTGATTTTCCCCTAGGTTTTGAAATTGAAAATTGATCCCCATGTGAAAAATTGGAAATTGAACTTTGAGATATTCTATTATGATTGCATGATTTATGATAAGTTTGGGGTGAAGGGATGCACACACTAGGGATAGAATCTCGGTTAAACAAATTGCAAAATTGTCCAGGTGAGGATTTGAGCCTCCAACATGTTTTTAACTATGTGAATCGCTTTCAAGCTGCACTTTCCCGAATTTGCTTGAGTCTCTTTATGGTTTGCATGTCTATGTGTTTGCATCAAATGATTTAGGCAATTTTCTTTGAATTAGCTACTTGGCTTAAAGTGAACCAGTCCCTGATGCATGTTCCCTAGTTAGCCCCATTGAGCCTAATTAGCCTATTATTTCTTGATGACCTCATGTTATGAGCCTAAAATCTGGAAAAACCATGTTAACCCGATCTTAGGATTAGGAAAGCATGGATGCTTAGCAAGACAAGGGTTGCAAGAAACTAAGTTTGGGGTGGCTACAAGGATATGATGTGTTGTTTGGGATTGAGAAAAATAAAAAATGTTGGTTGGAGCCAAGGGCAAAAGAAAGGAAAAAAAAAAAAGAAAAAAAGAAAAAAAAAAGAGAAAAGTGCAAAAATGTCAAAAAGGGTATTAGAAGGAAAAGGCTGTAGTCACCCAAGGCAAGAAGAATAATGGAAAAAGGAACTTGAGTGGAAATTCAATGTATCAAAATGTTCATGCTCTCTTAGTTCCTAGGGACTTAAGCCTAGTACCTTTGTATATCCTACCCTTAGCCAGGCCCCATTACAACCTTCAAAAGACCTTTTGATGTTGCATGCATGTTTTCGTGGGAACTTTGTCTGAGATGAAAATCAAATTCATGGGAAGTGCTCTTAAAAGTGAAATTGAGTAAAATGTTGATAGCCTAGACAAAAACTGAGCGAATGAGTGAAACATTAATTCCCCTGTGAGGAAGGCGGTTGTTTGAATTTGGTGATCTCTTTTTTGTGTGTAACTTGGATCCCTTGCTTAGATTAATGACTGCTTGAATGACGAAATTCTCAGATGTTTAAAGTAAATGATTGTGGGGATTACATTGTTGAAAAGGGGGGAACATTGAAGAAAACTGTTTTGATGAATTGCATGAAATTTGTGCAAAAGTTGATTGAATCCCTTGAGCTTGCCAAGCCCTGAGTCGTTTTGAGTCTTTTTGAGTTTTAGTTTGCTTGGGGACAAGCAAAGTTTAAGTTTGGGGTATTTTGATCAGCCTCTGGCTCGACTAGTTTCTGACTAGTAAAGACCAAGGTTTTATTCGAGTTTAATCTCGTTTTCGCCCAAATTAGACTTGATTGTCTTCAAGCATCATTTTGAGTAAGTAGTTTTAGGGTAATTTAGCTGATTTAGAGTCAAATAAAGCACTTACTGCTACCTCTTGTTTTCAGGTTAATAAAGAGAAGCAATTCTGGAGTCTTCGCCCCGCGAGAGGCTACTCGCCTCGCGATCCTGAAGGCCTGACTGTGCCAGAAATGCCATCCTCTCTGTCTCGCCTCGCGAATCACTGCCTCGCCTCGCGAGAAATCTAAACCTTGAAGGACAGAGACCATCACGGCCTACCCGTGATGAAGTCCACGGGCGTGACAGATTGGAATTTGAAGTCTCGCCTCGCGAATAATCAGCTCGCCTCGCGAGAAAGCCAAACACTGAAGAGTTGTTCATAATATTCGCCTCGCGAATAATGTCTCGCCTCGCGAGAGAGCGTAACCCAGAATCTGTATTTATATCTGTTTTAGGGCAGAACTGATGATCTTTCTTCCTATCTTTTTCATAGTGCGGCTGCGAATTTAGGTTTAGAGTTTTGTGTTCCTTTTGTAATGGAGAACTAGTCTCCTTGATTGATCTACTGTAACCGGTTTGCACCGCCACTTGAGGTTCTGTAATTCTTGAACTCATTGCTATTCTCTTTCAATATTTGTTCTGTATGTTTTGTTTGCTTAATTCAGGATTATATAGAATATATATTGATTTGTTTCGATGATTGTGTGTTCCTAAACTTAATCGTGTTTGCTTAATTCACGTGTGTTCATTCGTGTTTGCTTAATTCACGAGCGCTTCATCCGTTTGCTTAATTCGGAATTAGGAACATATGTCTCGTAGCGTCGGTTTCGCTTGTTAATTGATGTTACAATCGAAAAGAGATTAGAATCCGCTTAGGGCTTGGAATTATATGAATCAATGATAGTGGGAAACCGAAAGCAGTAGGTTGATCGTTTAGCTTATATGATAGTTATTTAGTTTGTATAGTTTTCTGCTCTGTTTTCTTTATTTAATTTCAAATCCAAAACCCCCCAAAACTGACTTTTCTGTTAACAACAACCCAAGAGTCCTTGTGAGACGATACTCGAGTTGTCGCACCCTAACTGCATATTTTTACAAACCGCTCGCTTTTTGACGCGTGCGCGACAGCGTGTCACCCCTCCTCGCAGACCATTCTGTGTAGTCATCATCAAGCTTTTCTTGTGGAACCGGGGAAAGTTTCACCTCGGCCCCACGGTGGGCGCCAAATGTTCCTGCCGAGATCCGGATTGCCGGAACCTCGCCGTAAACGTCAGACCAAGAGTGGGTAATTGGGGTTGTTTTAGGCTATGGCTTGGCAGAATTCAATATTCCGGTCCTACGTATCCCGATGGGAATCAAAGCCAGACGTAGTTCTCGGTCCAACCCTTGGTCGTGGTGATCTCAATCTCTTAATTTTGTATCGGATGAATACTAGGGAGCAAGGACTCTCTGATAGTCTCTTGGTCGACGCTAATTTCTCTAATACGCTTAAGAGAAAGTCACCGGAGTTCAGTGAAAAGTGAGTTTCTATCATGGGTACTCCTCCTTTTATAATAGGATTCCCCTATCTCTTAGAGACCCGATTTATCTCTTAAATATCTTTTAGAGATCTGATTTATCTCTTAAATATCTTTTAGAGATTTGATTTATCTCTTAAATCTCTTTTGAGACGTGATTCCTTAATTTAAGGGATACTATCTCTTTTAGCCAGATAAGGTTATTTCAGATAATATCGGGTTTAATATCAATATCATATCCCTTAATTAAGTGATCTTTAACTTATTATCTTTAACTTTCGGACTGTGCCGGGTATTCGAGCTCGGTGGTCGGGTTTCACTCTTCGGACAGTACACAAGCCCCCCAAGCTTTGAGCTGATTAGGCGTAAAAGCTTTCATGATGTTAGCCGAGCTCAGGAATTCGGTTTCATCTTTTTGTCTTTAGGCCAGGCGAGGTGATTGGCCGAGCTTTGTACTATATATATATATATATATATATATATATATATATATATATATATATATATATATATATATATATATATATATATACATCCTCCAACTCGGTGAGCAGCTCGGGTGACCGAGCTTGATGCTTTCGGGGTGCCGGACTCTGTATCTCGGCTCATACAGGTAAATATCAGAAATTGTGGAAGTATAATCCGTAGAATCAGCAAATATTCGTAAAATTTAAAATCTGGTATATTATTTTTAATGCAGTACAAACTGAAATTTTAAATGCACACTCGATTATAAATAGGTATGCTAATACCCAGCTCAATTGCACCGACCCAACATTCCCTCCTCTATTACCTTCTTTGCTTTATTTGCTTTATTTGTTGCATATTCAATGGCTGCCCAACGTGTTTTTGCAGGAATGTCAGAAATGCTTCAGTTATGATTCTGATGGTAATTGCTTATAGATTATAGTAGTCATAAAATGCGTATCACTTTTGTAATGCTCCTTTTTTGTATGATTTTGACAGTTTTGATATGATTGAATGGTTAAGATTTCTGTTTTTCTTTCACTTCTCTCATTGTTTTTTTCTTTTTGTTTCAAATGTTCCTTCTTCATCTTTTAGAGACTTATCCTCTCAGGCACAACAACACATCTCCTCCTAACTATACATTTTCTTTGTCCATTCTTTTTCTTTGTCCAACTCATTTGAATCACTCCCAATTGAATGTAATTTTGATTTTGATATTAATATAGTGTTTGTTTTTAACAGGCCCTTCAAGTTTTCAAGAGCATGAACATTGTGTTGACAAGCTCCATCTGCAACTACCACGACATAAGTAGTGACAACACATTGAGGAATTTGTGCCTCGTCCCCACTTCTAACACTTTATGGTACAATTTCTTTCTCATCATTTTTATTTATATTATCGTTCCCACTGGGTCCGTTAATTTTAGCTCAATTTCTTGGGTCCGCTTCTCCTCAAGTGCATTTAACTATGTATTGGTGGCATACAACCATGAATTTAATTGCAACAATGTCCAAGACAATGCTCAAGATCTTGAAGGACTGAAAATGAGACGGGGTGAAGAATATTGTTATGATGTTTGATTTTCCCTCATTTTCTTTCAATCTTTTGTTTTTCTATAATTGTTTATGGCATTTTTTTTTTTTTTTGCCCACCCGAATGTAATTTTTTAGTGGAATGCATTATATAATTTGTTTGTAATATTTTATTCATCTAATAAATGTCAATATATACTTTTTTTTTATTTTAGTCCCCGAAAAGATATATTTGCCTTCTCTATACAGGTATTTGTTTAAATTAATTTGTTGATATTCTATATCAGTCTATACAACCACTTCTTTAATAATATCACTCGCGAACCCTTTCTACTTTATTTGATGCTCATTTCAAGAGAGCTTTAACACTATACCATCATAAGTTAATTTTCGTGGGCTATGCTTATATTATTCTTAAAAAAGAGTGACTGATTCCTTAGGGTATAAGCTCCTAGATATTATTTCGCATTGCCAGAAGGAAATCCTGTCAAGTTTGGATATTTAGCAGTCCCTTATGAAAAATGTGTTAAGATTCCCCACATCTTGCTCCAATGTCACTCATAATCAACAATGGTATTTAATGAATAATCAAAACATACAAAATTAATCATTTTACATTAAAATATATTAATATCTACATGAAAATTTATTAATATATAAATTACGTATGAATATTTAAGTATTATGGAAATATGTATACATATGAATTATTATGGAAAATTACACTTTAGTATAATTTAAGTACTATTTTTTAATTAATTGTTTCAGTAATTGTAACATTAATATAATACTTTCTTAATTTTTTATCTTATCATATAATTATTTTATTGAATATTTTTTTTTGAATCAATTGAAGATTTTCTTATATCTATGTAAATCTAAATTTTATTTTACCTAATTCATCTAGATTTAATTATATGATAAAAAAATCAAATTCATATGATTGTTTTTTTTTTTATCTTCTCCTTACAAATTTAAAATTTAAAATCTTAATAACTTTTGACAAATCAATATTATTTTCTTGTTTATTATATTCTCACCTAATTAATTTACAGAAGATATTTTATTTAAGTAAATGTGAATTTTTTTTACACATTGATATCTATATGTAAATTAAACAATATAAAAATTATAGATAGAGAAAACTCGCAAGGATGAATAAATATTTTTTTTGTTAATCCACCGAATGAATATTTTACTCAAAAGCAATAAAGAAAGTTAAAACTTGTGAGGAAAATTTCCTTCAAACACAGGATGAATATTTTACATAAAACCAACCAACATATTTGAATTGCTATAATAAAATTATACTTTATTAATTCAGTACTTTTTTAAAAGGAATTTAGTGCTTTTTTGACGAGTTGAGATGATTTTTTTTTATGAACTGTATTGAGATGAGTTGTTCTTATGTTATATGTTTTTGAGTTTATAAAATTATCGTTGTTATTAAAAGTATATATATATATATTATTTTGAAAAATTAGAAGATAATAAATTTGTATAAATATATTTCTTTCTCAGTTATTATCTTCTCACCAAGTGATTTTTTTAAGGTTTTATTTTAATTATGTGAAAGAAAACCAAATTAAATTCATTTTTTTTTTATCTTTTTCTTGAGAATTTGACATTTAAAATCCCTTTAAAAATTTAAATATAAAATCTGAATAATTTTTAGACAGGTTAGTATTCCTTTCTTTCTTATTATCTCCTCACCCAACTAATTTTTTAAGTTCCATTTATTCTAAACATATTTATTTTATGACTAATTAATTTAGATTTAATTACATGACAAAAAAATAATGTAAAAATTTTTATGATTGTTTTTCGCCTTCTCCATATAAATATAAATTTAAAGTCTTAATAATTCTAGACAAATCAGTATTTTTTTTACTGGGATAAATTAGTATTTATTATCCTCTCACCTAACTAAATTATTAAAGATTATTTATTTGAGTAAATTTGAATTTTCTTTTATTAGTTATTTTCTACCTATAAGTAGGATAATATAGAAATAACAAAAAATGAATAGAATAAACAGAAATAAATATTACACGTAAAGGCATGCAAGCGAAAAAACACAAAAAATATAGGAATGAATAATTATATAAAAACATGCTTACGTACAAATTTCTTTTTGACAAGTATACTTCTAAATGTTTGGAAGGATCCTTGGGTTCGGGTGAAATGAAATAATTTTATTCCTCCTCAAATATATATATATATATATATATATATATATATATATATATATATACACTTAAGCACCAAAAATACAAAGAAAAAGAAATATACTTTATTAATAATTTCAACATTAAGATAGATCTTTCTTATTTATTATCTTCATAATTAATTTATTATATTTTTTTATTTAAGTAGATTTGAATTTTATTATACCAAATTAATTTATATTTAATTACATGATAGAAAATCAAATCAAATTCAAATGTTCGTTTTTTCAACCCCTCCTTATAAATTCAGGATTTTAAATCTTAATAATTTTAGGCAAACCATTATTCCCTATCAATTATCTTCTCACCTAATTAATTTATTGAGTATTTTTTAATTTGAGCAAATTTTGATTATCTTTTACCAATTAATATCTATATAAATTGATCAATATAAAAATTATAGATAAAACATAACACACGGAAATGAATATTTACATGATAATAATAAGGAAAATTTACACCACACGTAATACATGATGATAAATATTTTACATGTAATCACATATGTGAATGAATTGTTAGAAAAAATTTATACTTTACTATAATTTTAGTACTTTTTAATTTATTGTCATAATTAAAAATATAATAAACTAAAAGCAAAAATATATATACCACAAACAACATTTTAAACCAATCATATTTATATGTAATGAAATAATCTTAGAATTTAAATCTATTCATATCCATATAGTTATTAAATCATATTTCATATTTATGTTTCCCATGTTTGAGTTTATAAATAATGAGGTATTCAACTACCTATTCACAATAGATAATAGTAGTTAGTAGTTACTACATTTTGTGATCCATGATTGAAATAAAACAAACAGTTATAATTTTTTTGAACATAATTTCCCATGCAATATTTTTTATAAATAATCTAAAAAAATATTCAAAAATCAAACTATATCCCGTGCACGGCATGGGTTCCTATACCAGTATCACATTTTTTTTAATCTATATTATCATTAAAATTTGATACTTCTTGCATAGTACTCCACTTGATTTATTATTTTAATATTATTAATATGTTGTGATTAATAAATTTTAATAAAATAAATAATATACGATAAAATAAAATTCTTCGTAGATAGTATCCTACCACTGACTTCTTTTTTAATATTAATATAATATAATGTGATCAATTATTTCTTACAGTAATAGTTTATCTTTTACAAGTGAAATAAATCATATTCATTTATGTTTGTATTATTTTTACTATTTATTGTAATCAATTGTTTCTTACAGTCATATTCTTTATTTTACTAATATTTTTAATTCATATATAAGAATGATTTAATTGACATTATTTTTTTTATTATTGGAGAAATTATGTGTATATATAACATATTTTTTTTACATTCAGATAAAACTTATTGACGATTTTAAAAATTATTTTCACTCATCTATATATTATCAAGTAATTTTATAGTATTTAAAAGTTTTAAATTTTTAATACCAAAAATATATATATATTTTTGACTGATCAAAGTAAAATAGCCTTTTAGAAATTAAAATAAAAGATCTTTTAGATAAATATATACTAATTGTCAATTTTTTAGATAATAGCAATTTTACTGTCTCACATACATATATTGATTAATATTTCAAAATTTTAATATCTACATGGTATAAAAGAATATTTTTTTATTATAAACATATTACTGATAAATTGAATAATTATATTTAGATTTTTTTATATAGTTTACTTACAAATAATATTGGTATTAAAATATATGTTTTTTAAATATTGAATATTTGAATTTTATGAAACTTAAAACTTGAAAGTATAGTAAAGTATAAATCACATCGATAAATATTTATATCACACAAGTACAATATAAGCTCAAACACTACTTCAAGTAGCTTCTAGAAAAAACCTAATACGCTAATGAAAAAACGTTATACACTAATTTTAAAAATATTTGCCAAACGGGACTCATTTTTCATCCGCTATTTGCTAAACGCTAGTGTTTTTGACAAATCAAACCGTACCAATATACAACAATCGTTTTGAAACATCCGTAAAAAACCAACAAGACCCGTGCGACAGCTGGGGTACCATTCTAGTATGTATTTTTGAGAAATTAAGGTGTCTTCTGAATATCCTACTCTAAATGTTCAAATAAGTAACAAAATTTTACATGAAAACACATCTCTTCATAATTAAAATGTATGAGTGGAAAAATAACATGAGACAGGTTATAATCTGATAGTAAAAATCATATAAATTTAAGATAATTATAATCCGTTTGACATCAGGTGTCAAACTATACTTTTGCACCAATTTATATACATTGACTTTAGTTTAAAATAACGGCTTAAATTTATCATATTTATTAAAGAGACAGAATAATTAAGAGTAACTTTAATATAAAGAGAGAAAATTAAATACATTTAATGAAAAAAGATATTAAGTATCCTGATTATTTTTTAAAATTATAATATTTATTTATTAAATATTTTACATTTTAGTTAAAGATATTTATTGTTTACTAAATTCAGCAATGAATTATTAATTTTAAAAAATTATAAATTAATTACAAGACTATAAAATGATATCATTTTTTGTGATCGAAAATCGAACTGAAATAAATTGCATACACAAAATTTAATTCTTATTTATTTTATTATTAGTATGCGATATTGTATCAAACTATTATTGTATTATGAATTACTATAATTTTTTACCTTTTAAATTTTTCAAACATAAAAATTGATACTTGTTAGTTGTAATATTTTTTTTTTATTTTTAGTATGTTATATATTATATTTATTGATGATATTTAGACTTTTTAATTAGTATCCAAGTCGCTTTTTGTGTAGGGAGAAAACTTGGTTAGATGTTGTATTATTGTGGTCGAACAACACAGCAAATCACGAACCTTTGTAGATGACAAGTAAAACTACAACCTGAGACATGTGGAATCACACTGTACTCAAGGATTTATTCGCCTACGACGAAAATCTCCATGATTTAACAGGCTCTTCCCAGTTGAAGTCGAGGTACAAAAACAACATGAGACGAAGAAAGTGTTTAACCCAGAAAATAAAAGAAAAACCAAGTCTCAAATATTTTTTTGTGGCTATTGCACAGTAATAAGGAAAATATTATCACTTATCAGACACCCACCCAAATTGCCAAGTCCCTCCTTTTATCAAACTTCATCCACCCGTTAAAAACATATTGTACCGTAAAAGCAATCAAAGAAATTGAATTCAAATTTTTATGACCTTTAATATCATAATTAAATTTTCAAAACGGTAAGCTTGCCGGCTCCTGCACGTTTTCATTTCTGATCACGTTTCCAAATTGTAGAGGTAGCCATTTATATTCGTTAACACCATTAAATATTGCACTTCAATTTGAATTATATGCAATCTGTGCTATGAGAAAATTTGCATTCAGGTATTTAAATCCATTCAACATAATTAAAGAAAATAAATAATAATAAGAAAATAATAAAGGTATTAAATGATAATAAAAGAGAATTTAAAACCATTAATTTTTCCTTTTAAAAATTCCAAACTAAATTTTTGAAATAAATTTAAATATACAACAGATGTCAGTCCTTCAATTTCGTCGAGTATAGCGAGGAATTAGTCTCCGCAATTGTAAATATGTGCTATGAGCCATTAAATATTCGTTAACACCATTAAATATTGCACTTCAATTTGAATTATATGCAATCTGTGCTATGAGAAAATTTGCATTCAGGTATTTAAATCCATTCAACATAATTAAAGAAAATAAATAATAATAAGAAAATAATAAAGGTATTAAATGATAATAAAAGAGAATTTAAAACCATTAATTTTTCCTTTTAAAAATTCCAAACTAAATTTTTGAAATAAATTTAAATATACAACAGATGTCAGTCCTTCAATTTCGTCGAGTATAGCGAGGAATTAGTCTCCGCAATTGTAAATATGTTTTATATCGTTTTATATAGGTTTGAATTTGATATATGAATCAACTCAATCCGAACTAAACTGCGAGTTATTTTTCTAATTTTGGATCATATAGAATTTTGGCTAAAAAACGATTCAAATCATTCACAAATAATCGTAAAAGATAGTTGCAATGTGACCACCAAGCGAGGACGAGAAGATATCGTCGGTACAAAAGCACGTACAAGGAGCAACTACTATCATGCTTTTGGTTGGAAAGATATATGAATGAACCGATTTCACATCGGGACGAGAGAGAACCTAAGACCCTGCAGGTGTACTTGTGTTAGTCTGAAACATATTTGTCTTTATAACTATTTTAAGGATGCTTCTATGGTGCAGTTTTAATATCTACCAATAGATGGAAAGTAGCCTTTAATGATTTAATACTTTATCATTTTTTATTCAATATATCACTATTCTTCATTTACAATTATATCCTCCAATAATTTTTTTTATATTAATTATTAGAATGGGATAATAATATTTTGAATCACAACAAATTTGCAAACGTTACAATTGCAGTGGTTCGAACCCGATACCTGCAGCTTCAACAAAGACCACTATACCGCTCGGCCAGCTTCAATTGCACAAAATATTAATATCCGATTCTGATAATTAATATAAAAAAATTTATTGCAGGATATAATTGTAAATAAAGAATATTGATATATTGAATAAAAAATATAAAGTATTAAATCATTAAATTATATTTTCCATCTATTGATTGATATTAAAACTGCACAATGCAGCTAATTTATCAAAGGCATCATAAAAACATCCCTATTTTAATATTTTAGCCATATTAATGTGAATATACGTTTTACCATGTGTCAAGCATTATTGTTTCTTTCATCTATCAATAAAAATTAAAAAGTAACAAAAGTGGTTTTTCTTTGAGGTGGCATCTATTAGGGAGGAACTAAATGCCTCATATGTGATGGAGCAATGTGACCTGATATAACAGGTAAACATGGGGTCTATGCATAATTTTAAAGTCTAGTCTTTTGTAAATATGTTTTTTGTAACATAGTCCCTGGTATAGAGTTAAATTTTTATTATTATCAATGTCCAGTTAAAACAAGTACAAATCTTCAGGCTGATAAAAATGGAAGGCGCATAGTAGAAAAGATGAAAGGGAGTCTTTGTCCCTCCCTGTCTTCAAGCTTTCAGGCTCAATCCCACATCTCCATCGTATCGTCGTCGCCCCATCGCCGCGTCGAAGCCCGATCTCCGTCGTACCCGCACTGCCTTCTTGCCGTCGTCCGTCGTGAAACGCGGCCCCTTTCCTCCCTGCACCGCATGGTGCACGTTCCTCCACCACCGACAGTCACCCGTGCTCCTCTCTCCCTGCACGTCACCGATCCGTCGTCCATCGCCATGCGCAGCTTCTTCTTCCTCGTCCCGCCGCCTGCACCGATGTTCTTCCAGACATTGCCTCTCTCTCGCCCCACTCCCTCTCATTCTCTCTATCCCTTCCTTTCTTCTCCTTTTCTTTCTAACACACTCTTTGAAAATTTATATGAGTCCCATTAGTTCATGTGAGTCCCACTTGAATTTTGTAACACCCACATAAATTTCAATCAATAGAAGAGTATGTGCTGGAAAGAACGTGTTGTTAGCACTCCTCCATCCTGGTATGTTCTTCACCCAAGGGTTGAGTTGTGATTTGAAGAAAAAAGCAAGATGTGTATATGTGAAATCCGACATTATTCAACAACAAATTTCAAACCAACAGAGCAACTACATCAGTGCCACTTCACAGTGGCAACAACCATGAAATTTATGAATTTTTCAGCTCTGTTATGATTCTCCACCCAGTTTCAATAAAGATCCACATTTTTTTTTGTAATCATTCATTCGTTCAATAAAGATCCATGGTTATCGTCTTGGATCTATGTTGGAATGGACTTCTATGTTGTTCTGGAGCGCCCTGGTTATCGTGTTGGACGTCGTCGTCGGTAAGTCTCGCATTGGGATCCAGCATCGTGTTACAAAGGAGGATGCTATGAAGGTGAAACATGAAGGTGTGATCCTGAACAAGTCACAGCAAATCGGTGGTTAGATTGAGCTAATTGTAGGAGGAATTACAAGTTTTGTTGTGGATTTTAATTTGATGTTTCTTAACTAAATTTCTGGAATATTAGTGCCTCCGGTCAAATGAAGCATTTGAAGACATCTTTTTTATAATTTCTTTTTGGCCTCCATATCTAAATCACGCTGTCTACACTATGACTTGAATTTGAATGTTCTAAATTTTGCTTTCATTTAGCCATTTTGTGTTGGTAGAAAGACGTATAAACTCTTGACTATTTGTGGCCTCCAAAAAAAAAAAAAAAAGATCCATGGTCATATGTGAAAGTTTTCAGAATTATTGGGCCAATTTAAGAAATATTGAGAAAACTAGTTGATCCAGTCGTTATAGATTGATCTCATCCATTCATTTAAATAATTAATATATATAACTCTTATTGCTCCCTCATCAACGAGGGATTTAGTATATCTCTTATGTTAAAAGCCACCTTCCTTTTTGAGCTGTTAACTGAGCAGACTTCTTTCATTTTTATTTTACAAAAAAGTATATATTAAAAGAAAAAACAAACACTCAACTCTTTGTCAGGCTTAGAAGTAGACAACACAAATCTCAATGGTAATTCACACGAATCAACGGGAAGTAGAGCATAATGTGTTGGTCACACCATGTAATAGAACTACACCAGATCTCAGCCACTATCCTCTTAATATCATCATATTGATATGGGCATGTGGGCAACGTCTTCAATCCTCCGTGAAGAAGTCGGAGTATCTGTCCACATTGATTAGGAACCGTTGATTTATTAATATAATAAATAAGTGGATGAGATTAAAGAAGTGCAAATAAACCTGTTCCCACTAACAGTGCAACTCATATTGATGGATGAACGGACCCTATTCTGTCTAACTTTTTTTCTTGACTGCGACGACCCTATCTCATGTAATCTTCACATTTTTCCTCCACTTTCTTGTTGGGTGAAGAAGCATAGTGACAATAGCAAAGGGAACCACAAAAACCAGAACAACAAAATCAAAAACAAAAGCTTAACTAAAAATTAGTGTATTTAAAGTTTAATTAAATGTTGTTGAAGTTGGTTGGTTTCTGGATTTATAAACCGAAACTAACTTTCGTCCTTCTTCGTGTCTATTTCATGCTTTTCTCTCCAAATTTCTAAGCTTTATCATATTCTCATGCTAAAAATTTCCTTTTTTCTCATCTGGGTGTCTCTGGTTTCGATCCTTGTTCGGTTCGGGTGGCTATGGTGGTAGGGATTGCAGGACCACCTAAGCTATCACAGCCCATATTACTTAAATCCCATTGTGTGTTAACTATTTCTTTATCACTTGGGAATTCTGTGTTGCTCTTTCCTCTTCATAATTATCCTTTCAAGATTCTAAATTTTCTGAGGCGACATGGGGAGAGAGAGGACGATTTTGTGAGAGAGTTGTGATTTTTTACAAGCAACTAGTTTAATAAGTGAAAGGGGGGCATGGGCCAATTTTCACCACTTTGTAAAACTGCAACCCATCTATGTTTGGATGGATGGTTTAATAATTTACATTCCGGCAATGTCACGATCTTGACGCACATGAACAAATATTTCAGATTTCTCACATGGAATTGCAGAGGAGAATAACATAAGCCGTCAGCCGTGGGTTTATTATTCCGAGATGGGACGGTGGGGAAGGGGGCAAAACGGGTAGATGAGAGTTGAAGATTTTTTTATGAATAAAATAAAGTTATTTTTTTTGTTATCTTTTGAAACCGACTATAGTGGGTTTTCTTGGGGGAGGATGGGTCCTCAACTTCCACAGTGGAGGATTGAAGAATTGCCCGTGTGGACGAAGAAGAAAAGCGTGAAAGAAAGAGAGAGGAGTGTCGAGTACTAGTAGGCAAGTACAGAACCGAGTTCACCCAAAGAAAAGAAGTACAAAATCGAACAGAGGAGATGATATCATGGGATGTGCATTTTTTTTAGGTTCGGGATGAAACTCATGTTATCCCTACAGTCGATAATCATAAGATTAATATATTAATACTCTGAGGATGTAAAGTATTATTTAAGACATCTACCCATAAATACAACTTTATTCTTATCACCGGGATTCAAACCCACCCTGAACATGATAGATCTACATGTTTTTATTGAAAAGAATTATGATATTTATACATCCAAAATAAACACCCAACATCATATATTTATATTTTTCTATATTTATATATTATTTTATTCTTCCCAAAATTTAACACTCAACACCTAAAACACACTTCTCATGCGCTATACCTAAATGTGTCCAGGGGCAGGTGTTCATTTATCATTTATGCAAATATGAATTTGGTGCAAATCCTCCCTTTCCAAAGTAATAACAATAAAGCAGAGCATCCAATTCCCATCCTATCCATCAATTTTCCTGACATCTCAGAAAAGCAACCAATCCCCCCAAGATTACAAAATAATAATATTTGAAGCACATCCTAATTTGTTTTCAATTTATCACATGAAAAAAAAAATAGTTGACTTCTAATTCACTCCACCGTGATATCTTTTCCACCCTTTTTCAAGTATGAGCAAATTTTTAATTTTTTTTTATAATAACGGGTCAAAAGCACAGAAAAAGGATTATAAGGAAATTAAACGAGGGGTAAAGACAACAAGCAAATCAGCAATTAACATTTGCTCAACTTGAACAGGGGTTGTCACATAAATAACACTATTTCCTGTTAGCTCACACCCCATATTAGTAAGAATATCAACACAATTGTTAGCTTCCCTGTAGACATGGGGATACCTTCACTTCCGAGTTCTCTTGGAGCAACTTTCTAATTTTTTCCACTAATCTCCATCCACTAGCGCAACCCACACCACTCCCCATAATACTTTGGACAAAGATGTAGTAGCACTCCATTAATGTGATCCCTCTTTGTACAAAAATAGTATCCGGTACACTCTGCTCCCCTGCACCCAAGGACAAAGATGTAGCAGCACTCCATCAATGTGATCCCTTTTCTCACAGCTGGCATAACTGATTCATGCATAAATTCAGCAAGGGTGGAAAGGCAAACAGACCACCTTCCACCCATAACCATCTTGGTTGAAGTCTTGATGCCTTGATGCTTGAAAACTATACTCCTAGCTTATTTGTGTAATGCTTTGCTAGTCTTTGTGTACCTGCATGTTTGTAAGTTAGATTTTCTTTTTTGTCCTGCATACTAATGATTAGTGTTTGTCAATCATCAAAACATAATTATTATATATTTACACATACATGGCAACCAAGATGACATATTTGCAGACGTAGCCACGTCAACATTTAACAGAGAGCATCTGAGGCTATGAACTAAAATCAAAAGTTTTAAATTTACAAAGACCAAAACCAACAAAAAAAATAATACATAAAATAAAACCAAAACTCTCATATTTTGATAGAATTGATTATGAAGAATTGAATTTAAAAAAATTGAGTTTAAAAAGAAAAAAACAAGTAAAATTTCCACAGCATGACACGTGTCCGTTACTATTGTGTTACAGTAAAAAAGACTCTTCGTTGTTTACAAGTGTATATTGATAGCAATTTTACCTTCAATTAAGTGCTTGAAAAAGAGGGTGTGATCCGCTTGACTTTATGAGAAGTCATGCCTCTTTACAACACTCCCAAATCGTTCAAGCCAAGCTCCTGGTGATTGTTTTAATCCCATATAGGGATTTCCTCAATCTGCAGACTTTGCCTCTTCCAAGACTATCTTCAAATCCAGGTGGCAACTCAATATATACTTCTTCATGTAGGTCTCCATTCAGGAAAGCATTCTTGACATCAAATTGATGAAGTGGCCAATTAAAATTGACAGCAAGAGGAAGAAGAATTCTGATGGAGTTAATCTTGGCAACAGGAGCAAAAGTCTCTTGGTAATCTTATACCATGAGTCTGGGTGAATCCTTTGGCCACTAATCTTGCCCTTTACCTCTCCACACTCCCATCAACTTTGTATTTTACTGTAAATACTCATTTACAACCAACTGTCTTCTTGCCTTGGGGTACATCAATAATATTCCAAGTGTTATTTTTCCCAAGAGCATCCATCTCTTCCATCTTTATCTGTGGAAGTAATGAGTTTTGTTTATCAAATATTCAAATTGTTGTAATTTGAGGAATTACGGGAATTTGAAATCCCACCCTAATATGTGTAATTTGAAATCCCCTGATTTTGTATTAAAAAAATTCTCTATGGAAATGACGGGAATTTAGAAAAATTGTGGGTGAAGTATTCAAATAAAATATTTTAATACATGTCATTTTAAATACCATAAAAATTTACTTTCCTCACTTGGAATCCATCATCCAAAACACACACTAGTATTTTGTGATCCTGCAACTATGCAGTGGTGGCCCGAAGGTTTACTGGTATAACTTACCGTGCCGGGTATGGGTTATCTAGGCTTACTAAATATAGCACAACTCCCAGAAAGTCCAACTTCCTTTGGGAGGAATGAATCTTATGTCAAGTCGTGCTAGCAATATGTTGGATATTTATCCAATTTTTTTAATAAAAAAGACTAACTCTTACGATATCTGAAAGCAGAAAGAACAAGGATTGATACATCTGTTCGTCTAAAAAATACAGATTAAGGTCACTCGTTTCGAACGATCTAATTCACTTTTTCAAAACAAAATTAAAACAAAAATTTCAACTGATTTGAAAATAGCAGTTCCACTTTTCCAAACATACAACACCTGTAACAGTTTTTTCAAATCATACCAGTCAACTAGGAAACCTAGTTAAATTACTTCAAAAACAACACAAACTCCATGCTAAAAAAGCAAACGTTACAGTATAGGAAGACAACTGACAATCACGTCTAAAAAGCATTTCCAAGATTTAAGCAGCAAATAAGCATTCTCAATGCCTGGACCGCACTTCGCCACGTTTACTTTCATGCCTTCTTTCACTTGAAATAGAATCATGGTATTTTGCTCTCTTGGAATAATCCCTGTGGCTATCCCTCTCATAGCCTTTATCTCCCCGTTCTTCCTCCTCTGTATCCTCTTTTCTGCCAGGGTGCCTCTCTCCATCATGTTCACGCCTTCCATATCTAAAATCATCATCATCCCTTTTGTGTTTTCTATCTTTATGGTTGTCCTCATCCCTTGTATGCATGATTTCCCGACGATTGTGCTCATCTCTTTCAGGCTTTCTTTCCTCACGAATGCCCTCAACCCTTGCACGCTTTCTTTCTCCACGAATGTCCTCCTCCTCCTCCCTAGTGTGCTTTCTTTCGCCACGAATGTCCTCCTCCCTGGTGTGCTTTCTTTCTCCACGAATGTCCTCTTCCCTTGTGTGCTTTCTTTCCCCACGACTGTACCCATCCCCCCTTGGGTGCTTTCTTTCACCATGATTGTCCTCATCCCTTGGGTGCTTTCTTTCCTCATGACGGTCCTCATCCCTTGGGTGCTTTCCACCCACAAGATTTTCCTCGTCCTTTGGGCGCTTTCCTTCCACAAGATTGTTCTCATTCTTTCTATGCTTTCTTTCGTCAAGATAATCATCATCCCTTAAGTGCTTTCTTTGTCCATGATCATCCTCATCCCCTCTGTGCTTTCTTCCTGTATGATCATCCTCATCCCCTCTGTGCTTTCTTCCTGTATGATCATCGCCACCCCTTCCATGCTTCCTATCTCCATGATCATCGTTATCCGTCCTATGCTCCCGCTCCCTATGATTGTCATCGTTCCTTCTATGCCTTCTTGTTTCATGACCCTCACCAAACCGATCAACATCCCCATTATAATTTCTGCCTCTCTGCTGAGAAGTCTCATCATGACGCCCTTCAAGTCTGGCTGACTTAGAATAATCATCTCTTTCACGATCATCCTTGTGCAGGTGGTGCATTCTCGATTTGGATTCAGACTTGGTGTCTCCAAACTTTCTATCATCCTCATCATGCTTAGCCTCCCTAGGTCCTCTTTTTCTTCGTTCATTTCTGTGATAACCAGAACTGCTATCTGAATCAGTATCACTACCACTGTCATCAGTTGAAGAGTATGACCCCCCTTTAACATATTTGTCTTTTCCTGAAGCACGTTTACCATAGTCTCTATCAGAGTCCTCATCATTAGAATCATGCCTCCTGTGCTTCTGTTTCTCAAGTCTACTACCACATTTCTTCTCCTCCTCACTATCAGCATCAGGTTCCAATCGCTTCTGCTTCTCCAGTCTACTGCCATACTTCATGTCTTCCTCACTATCAGCATCAGACTCCCCAGAATTGTGAGATTTTCTCGTCTTTGTATGTTGTTTCTGCTCTTGAGTTCTATGCTTGGAGAAGCCTTTATGATAATCATCATCTGAATCATGTCTCTTAAGAGATTTTTTGCGTTTATCACTTTTTCTTACAGCAACACTGTCTTCAGAATCAGAAGTAGAATCAGTATCATCAGATTCATCACTATCCTCCACCCTGTGTTTCTTATGCTGCTTAGATGTTTTCTGTTTCCGTGAAGCCTTGACCTTCCTCTCAGTATCACTATCAGAATCATATTCATCACCACTTTTATTATTGCCTTTATGGTGCTTCTTTCTATCTCGCTTGTTGTCGTCATCCATGCTGCTATCCGAATCAGATGAATCATCCTTGTCCTTTCTCTTTTGAGTTCTACCTTTCTTTTGGCGCCTTGAATCTTTAACAACCTTCTTATCAGCACTTTCATCTTTCTGATCTTCAACCATTTGTTTCTTACGAGTGAAATCTCTGTCCAAAAATGAATGTTCCGGTTTCAACTGGTGCTTACCCTCTGCATTGGAACCATTTTTACCATCATTTTCAAGTGCATCTGTTTCGTTGACCTCAGATGATGAAACTATGCCAAGAGCAGCTTTTAATGCTTCCATCTGCTTTTCCTTTCTAGCAGCAATTTGGTGGGTCTGTGTCTCAGAAACCCTGAAAGATCCCCCAAAGAATTATTGTTAACAGAACCAAAAGACAAGGTATAAGGCAACGTATACGTATTACAAAAAAAACTAACAAGATCAAGCTGGAGTAATCCTTTAAAGTGGAATAAAAGGATTCAAAAATACATAATGCCTAAAGAGTAACAACACCTACAAATCAACTTTGAGACCCAACATTCACACCAAAGTGTCGTACAGATATCATTACCACAGTAATGAAATCAGGATAATCAGTGGAAGGGGCATAACAAAAATCCCCTTTTATTATTACCCTAATTCTATTTCCATCTATATATAAGGAACCATCAAAACAAAACAAACCACTTTACACCCTAAATGCAAACTTTTCATCATAGACAGAGATCCAATACCTCAAGGATCAGAATAGATTGTTCAAAACCTATGAAGCCCGGATACTTAGTAAGAAACGAGAACGATACGAAACGGATGCAAGGATACGGAAAATTTTTTGAAATTCAGGACACAATAGACAATACGGCTTGGATACGATAAGAATTTTTTTATAGGAAAATAGTTTATATAGATGCAGAATATTTGTAAAGAAAAAATACATTGATCATTTCTCCTTAATGTATGACTATGATGATTACAATTTACAAAATGATACTTATGATCATAATAACAAAAAGATACAATGTTACCTATATCATAATCATAATATAATAAATTGTTTCCTCTATGTCAGAATATCAATAAAAGTATCATTAGTAGAACTCAAAACAAGTCTTGACTCTATACAATAGCCAACAATTCAAAAACATATTTTCTAAATTATTGTCAAATACTAACTGATTCATTCTGTTCTCCCCCTTTACCATCATCCAGAAAAATCATAGCTTCTAAATTTGGTTAATCAAGTAACATGTCTACCAAAGGGATACTTCTTGGATATGTATACAGAAGTATCATACAACTATCATGTAAAAAACATTAAAAAATTTAAATAAAAAAAAAGAGAGGATAATTATCGGGTATGTATCCCGAAGTATTCTACGAGTATCGGTGTGGGGATACAGGTACGACCCGTTTGCAATTTTTGGATTATCCGGGTTTCATAGTTCAAAACATAACCATTGGCCATTTAATTTGAAGGCACGAGAATCATATCATGCTAAACAGAAACCCTGTATGCACAAAGACTAGAATACAGCCACATCATATCAATTCAATCAGAAACCTAACATAAGAATTCAAAATATGCGAAAGGGACAGATGAAGCTACTTGTTTTGTGCAGATCCATCAGATTCATCATCAGCAGAAGCTTCCAAGCTTCTCCGAGCCTCGTCGAGTTTTTCAGCAATCTCGGCATCAGTATAACCTTGATCGATGAGTTTATCTTCAAGGATAACAAGCTTGAGCTGGATCTGACGCTTGCGATCATGCTCAAGTATCTCTTTGTTCGCCTTCCTGGTAACACCAGCAGTGCCCTGATCGGCATCGAAACCTTTCGTGTTGTCGGCAACCTTCGAAGTTTTAGGTTTCACGAAGAACTTGTTGCTTTGAATGTACCCATTCGTACCAGACCCTCTTGGGGTCTGTAACCCTATTCCGTTGTACATGACTCAAAAACTCTGCAATTGAAACCCTAGATACAGAGAGAAAGAGAGATTTAGAACTTTAATCGAAAATCCAAACGAATCTGGTTAACGAAGTGCGTCGCAGTATAAGGATTAAATAAAAATCAGTGTTCTAATTCATCGATTTTTCAATCGTGTAATGCGAAGCGAACCAGAAAAGTATGAAAGGAGACAAGAAAGAAGAAGAAAGAGGAAAGCAAACAAACCCTAGAGACGATGTGCTATTCGCTGCCAAAGGAAACGAGAGCAGGAAAATGGATCGAACAAATAATGAGGTTGTGATATTTTAATTTAAACATTTTTTTTGACGGATAATTTAAACCATCTTTGTACAAAACAATCTAGGATGAATAAAGGTCTGAATTGGTCGTGAAAATTTTTGAGGAAAATAAATAAATTACACGTTTAGTCTTTCAAATTTATATATATGGGATATATTAATCCCTCTTTCTACTACTTTCAATGTTCGCTTGCTTACTTGACATGTGTCTCGTTGTCGTGCCTAATTTGTTAGTGGTTTGATATTATCTAGGACAAATTTTCATAGTAAAAAATGACTAAAAAGTAAAAAACATGCACAATTTTCAGGTGTTAAGATTTTAAAATTTGGCACATTTTTTTTACTTTTGTTCTTTTTTATCATGAAAATTTGTTATAGTTCACACAAGACCACTAACAAATCAGGCAGGATGGTTAACGGGATACATAGACAAGTAAGCAGACGTTGGAAATAGAAGGAATGATTAATGTGTCCCGCGTTTATAAATTTGAGGGACTAAATAGGTAATTTATTTTTTTCACAGACCAATAATGGACCCTCTAAATTTTTCGGGGACCAATTTGGACCTTTACTCTTTTAGAAAAATAAAATAAAAACTAATGTGGGTTCCTCTTGCTTCAAATTATCCTAATAATAATATTTAAGGATTGGGCCTGCATGAGTCTTCGTTTGAGACAAGGTCGTTATTTATGAATGCACAAAATATTCGCCAGTGGGCCGGGCTCAATTCTCATGAATAAATTAAAAATAATAATAATAATTTCTTAAAATTTGATAACAATTGATTAAAAAAAATTGATAACAATTACAAAATAAAATTATAGTTTTGTTAGGATACGGATTCACCGCCTTTTGTGCAGGAAAGGCAAGTGACTTTATATTTTTTTGGACCATTGGATTAATTTGATGCTCCAGATGATGCCATGTTTCCATTTTTAGCAGGAAAAAGAAACCAAAACTTGTGCAGAAGAAAATGAAACTATCACTATCTCCCTCTTCCCCTCACGTGCATAGTACCTCTCCGCTACCGCCGCCACCTCGTCGCGTACCTTGGACCATCATGCCTTTATTTTTCCTTCGTCGTGTACCACTACAGTTCGGCTCCGACGAGCTAGATCTCGTTGTCGGACAACATCACGAGGCCAAGGCCAATTGGTTGTCACCACACCATTGTTCCTTCTGCTCTGCATTTACAGGTTGAAGAGAAGACCACTCTCTTACATTCAGAGGCAGAGAAAAATGACTCCATATATGACCACCTCAAGCACTTGTTGTATGTAGGTTTTGAATCATCTCCAAAAATAAATTGCAGATTGAAACATGCAGAAAAGTTGAAAATGAAATAAAACGTTTTGATAGAAAAGGAACTTGGATCCAAGTTCAGAGGAATAAATGGCCATGAAAACCTTAAAATTGGAATCAAGAAAAATAGAGTATGAATAATATTGACGCATCGACGCTGGTGGCGGTGATGCCGGCGGTGGACGAATTCGCATTCCTCTCTTTGTTGTTGGGACTGGTTCCATTTTAGGGGAAACAAACAAAGAGAAGGAGACATGGCGGCAGCGGCTGTCGACCTCGATGACATGGCGACGGTCATAGTCGATGGCGACGGTCCTGCGATGATGGCTGTATTTTTTTTTAATTTTAAAGTTGTTGACACGTGGCACCCTATGGAGCATCAGATTGATCTGACGGTCCAGAAGAAAGGAGAGGCACCCTGCCTTTCCCGCGCCAAAGGTAGGGAATCGAGATCCGTTTTGTTAACTTGCGCCTTCAAGTTCAAGGTATGTTAAAAAATTAAAGTAGTAATATATTTTTTTTTCAAATTAATTTTTAAAAAAAATAGAGATTAATTGATATGTACTATCATTGTAAATTTTTCCTACTACCAATCAATCACAAATTATAGTCAGGTGACTTATAGGATGATTGTTAATATGAGACTCTACAATTTTTAATGATGTGTCAAATTTTTTTTGACAGAATGATATCAATTTATGATTGATTGATACTGTCATTTTTTTCCTTTTTTTTTAATAAATAAATAAATTAGCATAATTTTTTTACACTTATTAAATCCATAATACAATGACTTAACTCAAAGTATTTGATACTTTATTTATTAATTAAATAAATCTACAAATTTAAGGTAATAAATTAGATTGCATAACAAATTAAATCCTTATTTTTTTCAAATAAAACTTCGTTTATAATTGCATATTTCAAAAATTAATAGATAGATCTGAAAGAACTGGTGACACTATTAGCACTTCTAGTTGTCTATCTTTTTTGGTACATTGGAGAAGAAACAAAAACAACTTCTAGTTGTCTATCAACGCTCCTTAAGTAATCACAATTTTACAAAAATAAAAATCTTGATTGATTAGCAAGGACAAGGAGTATAGATTGGCAAATTGAATAACCTCAATTCGAACAACACTACTCCCATATTTCATTTATAGTATAAACTTAAATTTCACTATTATAATATATAAAATCTATGCTGCTATCATTTGAGATTTCTTTACCACTGATTAAGAAATAAAGGGCATTGTTAAAGTAACAATAAAAGTATAAAACTTAAAGCACTAATTAAGAAAATAAAAATAAAAAAGTAACAATAAGAGATGTTAAATAATCATTACCCTATTTAAAGGTCGATGTAACATAAATAAGAACACAAACTGAAACACACAAAAAACAAATCGCACCAAAATTTTCATGATATATATGGACGTTATAATTACATTAGATGGATGCACTAAATCCAATCTTAAACAGCTTAGTGTACAACATGATCAACGTAATTTCTTGGAAGGAATTGAAATGAAGAGATCCACTACGAGGCTAGCTTCAAAATAGTTTGTATTCAGTTGTAGTACTGTACTTAAATCCTGAAATATCATATCACCAAAATAGCATTTGCTTCTGCCATGCGTTGCAGCATCATAAACTCAAGACACTAACGAATATTCCAGCTAGTATAAGCCTCTAAAGCCCAACCCAATATGAGCGTCCATTACTGTTGTGAATTGGAGACAAAGAGGGAGATGTAATACACCACTCATACCAAACCTGTTTCAAATTCAATAAAGAAATCGAATTCAACAATATGAAATGGAAAGAATTGATGACGGGATGAAGAAAAAAAATGATTAAATGGCAAAGTAGCAAGTGATGGAAAACCAACCTTAGTAGGACCACAACAGCGCCAGAAACTCACTTCAAGGGTAGAACCAGGATCCACACAAATAGGTGACCTTAGTGGGAAAAATATTGCAAACCTACATATAAAAACCAAAAAAATGCAGGGTTTGAGAAATTGAGTTGCATTACCAAATCATTACCGTTTGGAAAAAGGAATGTTATTCGGCATCCACATAATCACATAAAAATATAAAAATATAAATAAATAATCCCTAAAATCTCATCGAACAGAGTTAAAATATCCATCATGCAGATAATATACAGAAGCCATAAATGCATTCTGATCCCACAAAAAACGTGTCATCGCCATACCAAAATGGTCAAGGGAACCCATACCAAATGTACGGGTATCAACGTGTACTTGGAATTTGGCATTTTCCCACAATGAAGAATGCCATTCAACTGAAAATACCATCTCTGAAAAACCCTTTTCACAAAAAAACCAAATTCAAACAACAATTACAGATCAAACATGACACAGGATATGCTTATAAAAAAAAAAGCATGACACGGGACATCAAGAAATAAATTCACACGAGACATGCAGTAGACTATAATTGTCTTTAGAATTTAGAATTAAAAACAGGTCAAATAATAGATA